>CM046332.1:288468-885968 GCA_025403435.1 Artocarpus heterophyllus
ACATCAAAAGATATAAGTTCTGTCTAAAAGGTTAGAGCTATATAGAATTATGAAGCCCGAATAGCTAAGTCTCCATAATTTATCATAGTGTATCGTATCCCTACAAAATTATCTATAATCAGCTTAAAGACAAGTTCTGTCTTACTTTTCTGATTATTGTTATTTTACGTCCATTTTCTCACCATGAGAAAACTTACCATCTAAAGATGCTATGCCAGCATACATACCACTATAAAATGTGGATGTCACCCTTTGATATATCAAAAGATATAAGTTAAGACAACGGGCCCAGTATTCATCTAAGGATTAAAATACAATACAAATGATTGTCTAAAAGTGAATTGATTTACCGAGACAGAATTATTAATCCAAATCAATTCACTTTATGTCCCGATCCAACATATCGTCACATATGACAATGTGCCAATGTTTCTGTTCGTAGAGTACACCTCTAATGACCAAGACAAACCATCTCCCAATAGGGATATAGATAACATAACAATCTTTTCATAAATAACGTGCCCAACTTGTTTCCCTCGATTGTAGATCTTATGATTTAGACCGTCACCTTAAGAATTGTGTCTTCTGTATAACCTATACATCATATGCCCAATTCTTAAAGGTTTAGAACGACAGTCTCAGACTTTTGTTTGCTTAACATACATTCAACAAATATGAACGTAAAGAGGACAAGATTTGGTATATAAATAATAAATTAATTCTTTATTGATTCCAAAAACATATTACATTTTTACTCCTTAGGGCATACATGTCTAACAATCTCCCACTTGCACTAAGTGAGTAAATATGACAAATCTCACATCCCTATAGCTTCCACATGCCTCTCGAAAACTCTCATAGTTAGTGTCTTCGTGAATGGATAAACTAAATTGTCCTCAGATGCGATTTTGCAAACAGTGACATGCCTGCCCTCTACGAAGTCCTTTTACATGATACTTTTGATCAATATGCTTACTCGTCTTGTGAAATCTTGGTTCCTTAGCATTAGCTACTGCCGCACTATTATCATAGTATAGTGATACCGCCTTATCCATGCCAGGAACAACCTCAAGGATCCCAAGGAACTTGCAAAGCCACACTGCTTCTTTCAAAGCATCACTAGCTGCCATATACTCAGCCTCCATCTTTGAATTGCGAAGTACAATCTTGCTTCATACTTCTTCAACTGATGGCACCACCACCTAAAGTAAATAAAAAACCCAAAGTCAATCTCCTAGAATCCAGATAGGATTGGAAATCTAAATCGGTGTATCCTAGAGGAGTTAAGCATATACCCTCGAGTCCTTCTCAGGTACTTGAAAATATGCTTCTTCACAACCCAATGGTTTGGTCCTAGATCTGCCTAAAATTGAATTTCAATCCCGACCGTATAATAAATATCCGGTCAAGTGCAAAGCATGGCATACATGACACTATTTACTGCTGAAGCATAAGGCATATTCTTTATGTATTCTCTTTCTTCCTCAGACTTTGGAGAGTCTTTCTTAGAAAGAGCAATTCCAAACCTAGATGGTTGCCTATCTTTCTTGGAATCTTGCATTGCAAACCTCCTAAGAATCTTATCTATGTACTCGGCTTGGGACAAAGCTATCATTTTGTTCTTCCTATCCTAAAAAATATGGATACAGAGAACAAAATTAGCCTCACCCAAGTCCTTCATGTTAAACTACTTGGTCAATCATAATTTGACCAATGAAAACTCCCTAACGTCATTGCCAATTAACAGAATGTCATCTACATAGAACAATAGAGAAATCACCTTCCCATCTTTAATGTATTTGTGCGCACATGGTTCGTCCACATTTTGTGCGAACCTATAAGTCTTGATCACTTGATCAAATCTTATGTTCCAAGAACGAGAAGCTTGCTTAAGTCTATATATTGACTTCAGCAGCTTACAAACCTTACCCTCTTGACCTTTGGCCTTGAACCGGTCTGGTTGTTCCATATAAATGGCTCATCAAGATAGCCATTTAGAAAGGTCATCTTGACATCCATCTGCTAAATCTCGTAGTTGAGTGTGGCAGTTATGGACAAGAGAATCCGGATGGACTTAAGCATGGCTATAGGCGAAAAGGTTTTCTCATAATCAATTGTTTCCTTTTGCATGTATCCCTTTGCTACAAGTCTAGCCTTAAAGGTTTTAGACCTTTCCATCCACTCCTCTCTTCCTCTTGTAGATTCACTTACAACCTATGGGTTTTACCCTTTTGGGAAGATCCATAAGCTTCCAGACCTGATTAGTCTCCATAGACTTCATCTTTGTATTCATAGCCTCTGTTTTGAGTTTCAAATCAACATCCTCGATAGCCTTTACGTAAGTATAAGGATCCCTATCATGTTCATCCGGTTCAGCCAAGATGGCCTCACCATTGAACATATACCTCTCAGGTTGATGCTCGATCCTTCCACTAAGCCGAAGCCCCTTAGGTTGTTGTTCAGGTTTGTTTTTGTTTTTCTACGTAGGTTGGAGTGGTTTCCACCCCCAAAATGATCAAATCACTCATCAACTCCTCAAGCACCACTTTGCTTCGAGGCTTAAAGTCATCCATGTAACTCTACTCAAGGAAAGTTGCATGAGTTGAAACCACGACTTTATTTTCCTTTAGGTTATAAAAATAACCCCCTTTAGTCCCTTTTGGATATCCTACAAACACACAAACTTTCGAATGTGCTTCCAACTTATTCACATCCTTAAACAGGACATGAGCTGGACATCCCCATATGCGAATATGATTTAAGGTTGTCTTCTTGCTTGTCCACAACTCGTGAAGAGTTTTAGGGATCGATTTTGAAGGCAAGTTGTTCAAAAGATAACATGTGTTTTGTACTGCATATCCCTAAAAGGATAAAGGCAATGATGAATAACTCATCATGGACCAGACTCGTACTTAGATGTTCATTGGTCCACAAATATTACTATGCACAAGTTCTAAAACCCCTTCGGCTCTATTGCCTTTAGACCTGCATAGTCTTTTGGTCATTGTACCCTATAAATAAGATTCACATTGTGGTATAGATTCCACATTTAAGTGGCTTAAAGGTCCATCCCTTACCAACTTTTGAATCCTATTCAGGTTAATATGACCAAGGCGCAAATGCCAAAGATAAGTCTTATTAAAGTGAGAAGTTTTAAGTCTTTTAGAGTTATTATCATTCATATCAGCATTAAGCAATAAGTCCATCTTAGGTTTAATACAAAATAGATTATTTTGCATCTATCCAGAACAGATAAAAGATTTGTTTTTACGAATCACCACTTTATTATTAAAAGAAACCAAATAAGAGTCTTTAAATAAACAAGATATAGAAATTAAATTCCTCTTAAATTTAGGAACATAAAATCAATCCCGTAAAATTAAATTCCTATAATTATCAAAATACAAATGGGACGTCTCCCACTACTTCAGCTAAAACCAAGGATCCATCGCCCATCTGAAGCATGAAGTCCTCATGAAGTAGACTTCTCGTTTCTTTGAACCCCTACAGAGAAACACAAACATGAATAGTTGCTCCAGAATCTATGACCCAAATTTCACTAGATTTCTCAACTAAACAAGTTTCTAAATGCAAAAGATCACACCTACCTCCTCATGAAAGGAAGTATTTGTAATTCTTCTTAATGTGCCAGGCCTTCCTACAGAAGAAGCACTTGAGCTGCTTTAGGTTTTTCTTATTCTTTTTCTTGTTCTTACTTGGCCCGTTCTTTCTTTCCATTCCTAGGGTTAGGATTGGAACTAGAAGCAGCTGGCAAATTAGCCTCGCCACCAGCAGGAGACTCCCTGATTAGCAGTTTAAACTCCTGTAACTGTTTCATTAATTCTGTTAAGGTCATATCCTGCCTATTACTTAAATTAAAAGTAGCTCTAAATGGCATAAACTTCTTAGACAGAGTCTTAAAGACCATAGTCATTTGAGTTTCAGCATCGATGTTGGCTCCAATGGTTTGTGCCTCAGCGAGGTAACCCATGACCAATATCATGTGCTCCTTTACAGACGTCCCCTGCCTTTGTTTACAGTTAAGAAGTTTTTGAGGCGCCTCTTGCCGTTTAGTTAAGGCCTAGCCTTCAAACATGTCTTCTAGATTATCCAAGATCTATCTACCAGTCTCTTAATCCTCATGTTGAGCCTACAACACATTATTCATGCTGGTCATGACATAGCAGCGGGCTTGATCATTTGCATCTTTCTAATGATCATATGCTTGGATTTGATCTTTGGTGGGATCTCCCATAGGCTCGGGAGGATAAGGAGTTGTCAGCATAAATTTTAGTTTCTCAAAGGAGAGGACAATATTCAAGTTCTATTTCAAATAATTATAACTCTCACCAGTTAATTGGTTTTTGTCAAGTATCGATGATAAAGTGTTTTTAGACATTTTTAATCTACAATAAAGAATCATATACCAAACATAAACAAATATAGCAAAATAATTTAATAAGATAACACAATCATGTAAATCATACAAATGTGTTTATGTGTCAAAACCTTGAAAATATCACAACCTTACAATGATAATTCCCAACTTAGAATTCAACAAGACAATAGACCCACTATTTATCTCAGGATTAAGATACAATACAAATGATTGTCTAAAGTGAATTGATTTGCTGAGATAGAATTATTAATCCAAATCAATTCACTTCATATCCTGATCTAACATATCGTCACCTATGACAATGTGCCAATGTTTCTATCTGCAGAGTCCACCTCCGATGGCCAAGACAAACCATCTCCCAATAGGGATATAGATAACATAACAATCTTTACATGAATAAAATGCCAAAATTTATTTCCTCAATTGCGGATTTTATGATTTAAACCATCATCTTAAGAATCGTGTTTTTCACATAATCTATCAATCATATGCCAATTCTTAAAGGTTTAGAATGATAGTCTCAGACTTTTTTTTGCTTAACATACATTCAAAAAATATAAACGTAAAGAGGATAAGATTTGGTATATAAATAATAAATAAATTCTTTATTGATAAAAATGCCTCCAAAAATATATTACATTATTACTCCTTAGGGCATACACGTCTAACAAAATTGCAAGAACTCTTAGAGAAATTTCATCCAAAAATCAATTCTAGCACTAGGATTCAAGAGCTAGCATCTTCAAGCTTTTGTCATCAAAGAGGTAGGTTTCCTTGACCCCAAAATTTTTCTTTGAAATGTTTGTTTATATATTTGAATGTTTCATGAATTAAATGTTTTGATCTTGAGGGTAAATGCTGAATTTTTGTGATGAACATGTTAGAGTTTCAAAATTTTATGTTCTTGAGTTTTGTAAAGGATGATATTTATTATTGTTTTTGAGTACTATGAGTATGATGAAAAAAGTTGTTTAAGTCAAGATATGGCTTATGTTGACATACATGAAATTAGTTTTGAGATTATGTAAGATGATAACATGATTTTGTTTAAAGAAAAACTTGAAGTATTAGAAACTTAATTGTACCTCCTTAAGTAGTGTCTATTTCTTACGTTTCTAACAAGCTATCATGAGTCTGAATCAAAGTTGCATTCTATTCTCTATGAATTTTTAAATTTTCAGTAGAAAACTAGAAAATCTGCCATTAGAATACAACAGTTTTGTGAATTGTAAAACGTAAGAAAAAATAATTATTGTTATCCAATTAGAATAAAATTAAATTTGGAGATATATTTAGATGTGTATTATATTGTATAAAAATTTTGGAATCATTAGATTTTTGTGTGATTTAAAAAAATTTATTGATTGCTGACTGCCCCTAGTATCATTTCAACAATAGTATTATAAATAGTGAAATATAAAACTTATATTTTTCTTCACTAGAAATTTATGAAATTAAATCTCATGATAGAATTAAATGTCTAGTATTTTGCTATAAAAATTTTAGAATTGTTTATTTAAAATTTAGGGACAACGGACTGCATGTGATGTCTTTTCCAAAAACAGTATGGTGTATTAGAAAATATCAAAATAGTACTTAAAGTAATCTCAAAATTATGAAACTTAATCTGGTAAGATGTATAGATGTTAGGACTACTGTATACAAATTTTAAAGCAATTAGATTTTTGTATGATTTTAAAAAAATCCGTTGATTGATGGTTGCCAGTGAAAAATGTGTGAACTTGTCCAAGTCTAGAAATTTTTTTTCGTATGTGTTGTTTTTGCACTTTTACTAAATGATTGTTCCACTTGAACTGCGATCGATATCATAAAATCATTGTAATAATGACTTGTGTGACTAAATGGTATATCAATAAAGTTAGGAATTACACCATTGCTCCATCAAGAGGCCAATCTTTCTATGTTCGTTATTGTTCCGGATAATTGTAAGTAAAGTGCTCACCTGTAACACAAACGGTATTATATATATTTTCGGTATTTTAGATATTTGAAGCATGATTTATCCTCTGCATTTTTCTTATGATTTTAAATAAATCATGATATTATTATTTTAAAAGTTATATTTAAATTAATGACGTTTTTACAAGGCTTAGTGTTGTGGTATAAAAGGTGCCTTGCACGGGGTTACCCTTTATATTATAATTTTGGGAGATTAGTTCCTATAGAATGATTAGTTCCCTTATATTATTATTTTGAGAGAGTAGTTCCTGCAAGGTGAATAGTGCCCTACATAATTATGTCAAAAAATGATAATAATGCCCAAACTAAAGCTCACGCATGAATTATATTGTATTAATTAAAACTACTTTCATGCACTCATAAAACTTTAATTAATTATTTTGTGAGCTAAAAGATTTACTTATTGAGTTTCTCACTTACATTTTTAAATTACGTGTTATGAGAACTTCAAATGGAATCTCTAGCTCAAATGCTAAGTGAGACGCAATAGTAGCTGCTTCGAGACCATGTGTGCATATGACCTGACCTGTGTGTCTATTTGTTTTGAGTTATAATCGTGTGTGTGTGAATTTAATAATTTCTAAACTTAAGACTTAGAAAAAATTGTTTTATTTAGGTTGCCGTCAAAACTTAAGGATTAATATGTATTTAATATTCTAAAATATCTTCCGCATAATTATTAATTTTGAATTATTCTCCTTCGAAGGATTTTAAATCGTTCTCACATTGAAGATTTTATTTTTATCGTTTTCCATTTTAAAGGTGATGTTTTAAAAAAAAAATTCTGCAAATTGTATTAATTATATTTTAGTATTTTAATAGATTTGGAAGTCACAATCGGGTCGCGACAAAGAAATTTTGAGATCGTTAGATTAATCTATCAATTGGTACTTTAAGATGCCAAAGAATTATATGGAAATTCTCCTGTTCACTTGCATAATTAACAAATATTGTCTCTTTTTTTACCTTTCTCTTTCTCTCTCTTGAGATGATTAATATGATCTACTTTGACGTATGGTTATCTTCTTCTTCCACAGTGCTTTAGAAAACACTATGATAGACCGAGTTTATCTCATAAATAACTAGTTGAGAAAAACAACCCTTTGTTCTACTGAGCAATTAAAACTTCTCCAAGTGGTCAACCATGTAAATTAATTTTTTCAAGGGGTTTTTATTAACATTTTATATAAATAATAAGATTAATTTCACAAATAGTCTCTTTAGTTTGCCCTCAGTGCTATTTTAGTCCCTGACATTTTAAAAGTCTCATTTTGGTTCTTTATCTTTTAGTTTGTCTTAAATTTAGTCATTCCATTAGTTTGATGTTAAATTTAACAAAATATTCTTAAAATGTCTTACTTTGATCCCTAATCTATTAATTTGTTTCATTTTTAGCCCCCAATCTATTACTTTATTTCACATTTAGTCCATAATCTAATACTTATATACTTGTATAAAAATTTAATTTATTTTTTTCTAAATTAAAATTCATCTTACTTACACTATGATAATTTTGTTTTTAATTACATGTACAACATTAGTATATTTAATTTTTCACTTTAGAATTTTCAAATTTCAACCCCTAATTAATCTTTTAGTTATTACAGATGGACCAATAGTGATGCAAATTAAAAGATTAGGGACCAAAGTGAGACCAAAATGTTGGAGGGACCAAATCTAAAACACCAAACTGTCAGAGGGACCAAATCTAAAACAAACTAAAAGATAAAGGACCAAAATAAGACTTTTGAAATGTCAAAGACTAAAGTGGAAACGAAAATAAACTTCAAAGACCATTTGTGAAATTAACTCTAAATAATAATACTTATGATTTCTTTTGTTATGAAAACAGTTGAACCAGAAGCCTATCAAATAAGCCTATCAAATAATAGTTACAAGTATTTCTCAACGGCATGAAAGGCATTGCAGCAGTACACGATTTAATGTCATGGAGATAAGCTTGTCAAGCTCTTCTGCGACAAACAAAACTTGACAGGAGCTGCGAAGGAGTGTTGCTCCTCTGCTTCAAGAGTCACAGCTGATTGGCGTTGGCCAACCCAAACAAGAGCTAGGTTTTTTTCTTCTTGAGGATGCAGTCTTGAATTCCAAAGTTGTTGCAGTGGTGGCAATGGGAGGGTTAGGGAAAACCAATATAGTCAATCAAGTCTATATAGATGCCCAAGGCCAGCAACGATTCCAATACCGTGCTTGGATCACTGTTTCCCAATCATTCAATTTACAGGAGCTTCTGGTAACAACAATTGAACAACTCTTAAAAGGTACGAAGTAACCAGTTCCAGAGGCAACAAATTCCAAGGAAATACATTCAGTAAAGGAAGACATGATTGATTTCCTTGGTAATAAGGAGTAGTAGATTGAGTTGGGCGATGCGTGGACAGTGGATTCATAGGAGGATAACAGCATTTCCAACTGATAACAATTGTGGTAGCTGATTAATTGTTACAATTTGCAATTTTGATGCGACCTCTACTATATTTAGAGATCTTTTTTGAGGTAATATCTATCCCTTAAAGACTTTATCACCAAAAGAATCATGGAAGCTTTTTTGTGCAAGAACCTAGTAGATTTGATGTCCTACGGACTAAATAATGTTGCTTTTTTAGAGATGTTTGATTTGTAAAGAATTTATTAATTATGTCATATATCAACATTTCCCTTTTTATATTCATTTATGATAAATGTATGATAAGCAAACTAAAGGCTGAGACTTATTCAAAACCTTTAAGATCATGCATATGATGGAAACATTATGCAGAAAACATTAATCTTAAGGTAATAGTCTAAATCTAAAGGTCCACAATCAAGGGAATAAAATTTGATGCTTTATTCAGTTATGATTATTATGTTGTCTACATCACTGATGGGAGATGACTTGTCTGTCATCAGAGTTCGAACTCCATGACTAGAGATATTAGTATATTGTCAATGATGACGATATATTATATCGAGACTAAAAATAAATTGATTTAGTTAATAATTCTATTTTAGTAAATTAATTCACTTTAAACAACCATGTATGTTACATCTTAATCCTGAAATGGATTGATAGGTGTGCATTCTTGACTTGTGTCTTTTGAGTATCAAAGAGTGACATCTTGAGTTAAATAAAGGTATGTATGCCTATACTTTGGTGACATGACGCTTGGATGACGTACACTCGTTATTCATAGATATGAAATTTATAGCTCTTTAGTAGAGTTAATGATATTCTCTTATAGACATTATCTTAGAATTGTAAAATTAGAGCGTTCAACCATTTGGATGCATTTGTATGATCGAATTGTTTGCCACTTGTATTGGTTATATATAGTAAGTATTACAACTGTGAAATAATGGAAAATAATTATATTCAAGAAGGTAAAGCAGATCTAGTCCTCAAGCTGATTATAGATATCCTATAGGGATATTACACATCATGATATGTCATGAACAAAAAACTTTTTCGAGTTTTGTAATCTTGTAGAACCTTTAAGCTTTTAGTAGAATAGAGTTAGAGCTGAAAATTGTGAAATGAACATATTTGGGACATGTTATTTTATAATTATAGGAACTTGACCTATGTATGTCTATTAGGTCCCCTTACTAGCTCATATATTTCCCTTTAATGTTACAACATATTTTTCCTATAAATAAGTAACTTATATTAATTCTACAGCTGGTTCAATGTCGGTTGTTTGGATTGTAATACTTCATGTTATTTTATTAGTTTAATTAAATCCATGAATTAATTCAAGATAAGCATATTGAATTATTTGTGTTTATTTTACTTGATATAAGATTATCAATATATGACTGTTTTAATCATGCAACTTTTACATTAGATTATTTGAATTAAATCTAAGGCCCTATAAAAGATTTTGGGGCCAAATAAAATGAAAAATTTCCAATTCAGTAGGAACCAATCGATCAGTGGCTTGGATTGATCGACCGGTGAGATTAAGAGACATGGGCTCACTCTTTGACCCTGACTGGTTGATTGGTTTGTACAAAACTAGTCGACCAGTTTGCTATATGGAAAAATGCGCCTTTACATGTTTTGAAGCAAGTTTTGGCCCACGATGAATTTGGGAACCTTTATTAAGTAGAATTGATGCCCTAAAAGCAACTATAAAAATTAAACATATTCTTTTTGTTTGTTAGATCACTTGAGAAATTTAGAGGGCTTCATAGAGAAAGAAAACTCCCATAAATTTATTGTTCAACATCAAGAATAATTATTCTTGGCTTTCTCCTATGGTTGGAAGGTGGTTTATCGCCAAGAGAAAGATTGAACAATGTGTGCCTACTCGCACTCTAATCATGGATAGAGAATGACAAAAAAGACCAGTTGGTTGAGGCTTTTTCGAACGCAATTCTCTCATAGCAACTCTGGATATATTTTAGTCAAAAGTGTAGTTACTAATATCCCAAAGGTACGAAGATCTAAGAATAATTTATGATACATTGCATGCCTAACTCAATTATATGAAATGGCTTTATTTAAAAAAATTAAAATTCTATTACATACTTGTTATTCAATAATTGGTATCAAAGCCAAGTTTTCAAATATTATGATCATGCTATGTATATAAATTATATGATTTTAAAAATTCTCTTATGCTTGAATTGAATTTTTTAGAGATTTAGCACTCTAGAGTTTTTATATACTATTATATTACCATGAGATTACGTAGTGCATGTTGGTAGTTACTAATCATTAATTATTCTTAGTTTAATTTTTAATTTTATTATTGACTTTCCCAGTTATGTTTCCTTAGAGGTTAGAATGGTTGTATTTAGGTTTTTTTTTTTTTTTGTAGTTATATAGTGGTCTATCATCACCATCTAGGGTTCATTATTTGCATTTCTTATTTATAGAAATTCTACAAACTAGAAACTATATAGGTTTTTGTTTGTAAATATCTAGAAGATATTACTTTTAATGAAAGATGGATCTTGAAGATAGAGATGATTGTGGTTTAAAAATTTTCTATGTTTATAAATATTATCTATTTTTTAAATTATTATAAAACTACAAATAATTAATAAAGTCACACCACAAATATGGTTCAACATTGTACCGGTCGACCGGTCCTCTATGTCCTGTCAACTGGACATGAGCAGAGCTGGATCTCTGTCTAAAACAAAGAACCTGATGACTGATGTGGTAGATTCGGTCCACCAGATGACTGTATAGTAAGGTCTTTCAAATTATTTTGAAGTGGTTTTTGAGAACAATCTAATAAACATAAAATTTTATGATAATCAAAAAATAAATTTTGATCTATATTAGATTGAAATTTAAGGCAGGCGCCACATAAAGAAGGATATGGCGTAAAGATACAAAATAAAGAATCGATATATGTTTCATTTCAATTTTGTAATCTTTATTTTTTTCTCTAGGGTAGAGCCATAATATTATAGCTAATAATCATATTGCTTGTAGCTTTGCATATTGACTTGTTTGTTTCTCTTCTTCTTATGGTGCCCCGAAAATGAATCATGCATGTTCTTTTCTTTTCTTTTTTTTTGGCCCGATCCCCCTTTATTTTTCATCTTTTATAATAGGGTCAAAATCTTTTGTATGTCACGTCGCTATTGTTTTCCTCTCAAGTTGTGTGGTTCTTGTCCAGTTTATAAGTGATTTGTAGTTCTTTGGGAAGGAAGAAAAGATGATTATGCACTATGTTGTAAATGGCAGCCATGAGATATATTGAGTTTATGCTTAATTGTTGGTTTAATTAATTTTATGCCTATTGCTTCTTTTCTGAATTTTCTGTAGCTGCTTGCTCTTTAGACTCGAATGCATACTAATGTTCGGAATAGTGGAGGGGCATTTGTTGCTCCGCAGGCTACTTATGATTTTTTCTTTATTTTTTTTCTCGCTAGATACTTGTTGCAGGGTCTTTTGTTAAATAGTGATATCTCATTACTTTGTTGAATATTTGGATTATGTTTGGTATGTACAATGCACTGTAATTTTTTGGGGAGCACTTGTTGTGGTTATGGTTGTCTATGAAAGATCATGTTCCTCTTTAGTTTTGTAAGAAATCGCAAGCCTAATTGTGGAATTTATTATGTACGACAGTTGTTGTTATGAAATGCATTATAGTAAAACTACAAAAATACAAAGTTATGAAGTAAAGAAAAATCAATATATACATATATGTACACACCCAAAAATGCACGTGTAAAGCAATGTGCGTGGCTAAAAGTAGCTAAGACAGCGTTCGAAAAATGCTAGTAAGGTTTCAGGGCTCAATTAAAAATACTATCAAAGGAGCGAAACTTTTAATTGCAACGGCTGTCATAGCGTTTTAAAAAGTGCAATGTTTACTCTATAATAGCTCTATGAACGCTATAAAATTCCTCATTTGATATTGTAATTCATAGTTTTCAATTTTAACTATCTATTCATTTTTAATTATGGAACAAATACATTGTTTCCGCACTCTAAAGAATCGCTGAAATGAAAATGACAATTCAATATTGCTCATACCATTATCTTTTCTTATAGTCACACACGCATACACAAAAAAGCGAAAATTGACCACCAATAATGTGGTGCATTTTTTTCCTAATTAATAACTTGAGCGCTTAATTGGTATCGCATGCTCCAGCTAGTGTGGTAAGGCATTCGTTGTTACCCCTGCCACTTCGATTACCTAATTTTGATCTTATCTAAAATAAAGTTGCTGCCAAAAAAAAAAGACAAATGATAAAATATACGAATCTATGACTATTTGGCCTTAAAATAATGTTGATAGATTTGGAGTGTTGGCTCAGTCATGACTACACGACAAAGGGAAAATGGAGTGGATAAAGCTACATGCACTTTCTCTTTTCTTTTTCGTTTCAATTTTTTTTTTTTTAATAGTACAACATTCTGGTGACGGTGCTTACAACTACATTGTTGGAAACTATTTAGTAGAGTTTGTAATAAGTTCATGGTCAATCAATAAGGTATGAAGAATAGACTAAGCCTACAAAACGGCACCAAAATTATATATTCCTATTTTGTAACTGCGTGTTTCTGTCTAAGAAGAAAACCCAACTTTTCTTGTCAAGATTTTTTAATTATAAAATATACCACGTCCACATACATATGTGAAGTGCGAAAGGCAATTTACCTGCAACTTATAGTTTTCAAAGGCTGCAATTTGTGTTTCACACTTTTAAATAATCAAGCGATAGATGATAAGTGCTTGCCACAATCTATTTTACTTGTGTTCCACAAATATACACACATATATGTTGGTGAATTTGAGTGTTTAGAGAGTATGGAGGCTTTGAATTTTTGGAAATAAAAGCATGTTTGAGGTGGGTATAAAACATTTTTCTTAAAGGTTTTATTCTCTTCACTTGTTCAAGTTTGCTAAAGACTTCTTTGTGACAAATTACCCCAAGATACAAAAAAAACTTGAACACAATATCCAGTAATAATATGATGTTACAGAACAAGATATGAAACCTGTATAATTTTAGAGATTTAAGATTAGATAGAGATGCCATTTCATGAATGGATAAAACCGATTTAATCAATTCAATCTTTAGTTAAAGCTGCCTCTTCATTTGTAAAGGTATCTATTCATGCATCAATACACCTATTACAACATATATGCCTATTGTTAATCGGTGTTTAGATTTACGTAAAAACATACAACCAATGAATACATTGGTTCGGTATGACTCAAAAGACACAATGCCAGTCTTGTTTATTTTCGCACTGCAGCCTCGATTTTGAGTATCGTGGTGCTCCATGCTGATTCAAAACACATTAAAAATATGTTTTCCACTTATTCCATTCTAATGTGATCTTTTGATCTCAAGTGATTGAGAGAAAAATATTACAATCTCTTCAACAATCCCTCGCTAGTTTGTAACACTTCCAGATTCAACAACTATAAATTCATACATACAAGAAGGTATCTTTCGGTTTTAACCTTCATTCAGTGAATATACGTTAAAGTATTTACAAGATAATGTGTGCTTTGCATTAAACTTTATCTCTTAAACAAATAAATATAAAAAAATATATCACATATAAGACATCTCAGATTTCAAATTATGTTCCAATCATTTAGTAGTATTCCAGCCTTGTGCTAGATCTTGGATTCATGAACATTTAAGATACTAAACCATGGTCTTGTTAGAAAGGACACGATTCTTTATATTCACTTAGGTGAAGTTTCAAATCATGTCTCTAGCTACTTTGAGACTTGAACTTCATTAAGAGTAAATATGTAACCTCAACCACGTAGCGTTTTTGCTTTGAACATCTTAGAAGAGACAAATAAATTCTTGGTGCTAACCCAGTAACATAACGATGACTTGTTCTTACCCATTTAACTATAGAATATCGATACAACTATTACATAGTTGGGTTACTATCACCGATGACTCTTGCACTAAAGCTTTCAGTCTCATTCTACTAGATGTGTTCTTGACAAAGTCTCTAGAAAGACACTTCATCAAGGGATCTGCTAGATTCTTATTAGTCCTAACATAAAAAAATTAATAACGCCATCAGTTACTAGTCGTTTCACATATTCATATCTCAAACTAATATGTCTAGACTTTCCATTATAAATATTGTTATAAGCTCTAGATAATGTAGCTTCACTATCGCAGAACAAAAAAATAGATGGCATTAGTTGTGGCCACAACTCACTATCTAACAATAAATTTCTCGGCCGTTCCGCTTTTTTGCCTGCAGCTGCAAGTGCTATAAACTTACTTTCCATCATTGAGTGAGTTATGCATGTTTATTTCCTAGAAGCCCAAGACAGGCTCCTCCTACAATTGTGAAAATCCAACAGGATATAGATTTATTATCACTTTTATTGGTTATCCAACTAGCATCTAAGTACTCTCCTAGTGTAGCGGGATAGTCATTGTAAAACAACCCTAAATTAATGGTCCTTTTAAGATAGCCAAGTATCCTACCAATTGCATTCCAATGATCAACACTTGGGTTACTCATAAATCTTGACATTATGCATACCACAAATGAAATGTCCAACCTTGTACAATGTATATCATACATCAAGCTACAAATCGCACTAGCATACTCAAGCTGTGCTACTGCTCAATCATTATTTTCTAGTAATTTAATGCTAGAATCATATGGGGTATTTGCTTCTTTAAACTTCAAATGATTGAGTTTAAGAAAAACTTTTTCAATATAATGAGATTACCACAATGAGTAACCCCCATTATATTTTCTCACTTTTACAGCTAAGATAGTATCTACCCACCATGATTTTTCATCTTAAACTTTGAAGTTAGATATTGCTTAGTATCATTCACTCCTTGCTTGTTTTTCTAAAGATAAACAAGCCATCAACGTAGAAACATATAATCGCACCAAAATCATTTATAAATCTAGAATAAACACTTTTATCCACATTAATATGCTTAAAACCAGGAGACAAAATAACCAAATCAAATTTCTCATGCCATTGTTTTAGTACTTGCTTTAATCCATAATGCGACTTGACTAACTTGCAAACCTTCTTTTCATTTCCAAGTAATACAAACCCCTCAGGTTATTCTATATAAATTTTCTTATCAAGATCACCATTTAGAAAAGCTATTTATTATCCATTTGGTGAACATGCAAATTGTATAACGAAGCATTTACAAATGGCACTTTAATAGATGTCAACCTAGCTATCAAAGCATATGCAGAAATAGTCTATACCACATTTTTGTTTAAAGCCCTTCGCCACCAATCTGACCTTGAAAGTTTATATAGACCCATCGACATTGTACTTTCTTCTAAATATTTATTTGTTGCTTATTAGTTTTGATCCCGGAGGCAGATCAACCAAAATTTAACTTCCATTTGTCATTATTGAATCTATTTCATCATTTATAGCTTCTCTAAAAAAAGGAGGCACCTTTAGATAACATGGCTTCATTAAATGTCTTTGGATCTTGTTCAATTTGTGTCAACAATGATATTTTATTAAGTATACCATTTCTATCCCCTTCAACCAAAAAGGTCAAACCTTAAGATGAAATAAAATCTGATGTAAATTCTTTTCTTTTCTTTTACGTCGACTTCTCCTTGGTTTGAAATATATCATAGACTCTTTCTTTTTACTAGTAGAGATACAGGGAGTATAGTCACATGATTGATCAACATTGGACTCTAATTCAATGGTAGAATTAACACTTAATTTCTTTTCAATAAATTCAACATCTTCAAATTCCACAAAAACACATAAAAGGCACATTTAATTTCTTTTACACCTAACTTTGATGATTTAGGGTCATGCACTCTATAAAGAGCTAAACAGCCTTACATTCTTAAATTCATCAAGTTTGGTTTCCTTCTATTCTATATTTCTTATATAGAAACATGTGTTTTTATAGATGTAATTCTATTTTGGTTATCGACAGCAGTATGGTATAAAGCGGGTAGCAAGCCAAGTTTGGATTTGAGTGTACGACACCCCATGGCGGTATGCCCTCTTTTTTTTTCCATAGAATTGTCAAGTGATATTGTAGTTGGGATTGAAGCCACGAGCATATGTGTTGGAACAGTTGTAAATTGGATTGTGAGAGTTTGTGTTGGTGTCATTGTATTGTATTGTGAGGGATGGCCGTTATTTTTGGAAAAATTCTAGTTAGGATTTTAGAAATAGTTGGACTTGGTGAGATTTGCTTTGATGGGTGATAGCTCATCACGAGATTTATCACGCTTAAGAGCAGCTTCGTGTTCTACGAACTTGTCATGAAATGCTTCAAATGATATGGGGTTGTCACAAGCTCGATCTGCAGCAGCAATTTCTTTGAAGTCAGATCCAAGGCCGTTGAGAAAAATGATGATTACATCATTGTTGCCAAGCAGTGGGTTGATTAGAGCTATTAGAAATATCAAGAAAGAAGAAAACGTTTTTTGTGTGAACTTTCTGAGCATTGATTCTGAGAATTGATTTCTGTGATCTAACTGTACAGAAAACTCATCTTAACTACATTTGCTGACTTATAACTAACTTGTGCTGAACCAATACAAGAGTGGCACATAGCATGATTGACTGACTAACTAATAACTACAAAACTAACATCATATAACGAATTAGTAAACCCCATTATATTTCCTCAACTTTGACATCAGCTTAGCTTTGAGGCCGTCAATCTCCACCATCTCAGGTATTTTCTCACCCCTCTCATTTTTTTTAGCTGATTTTTTTTTCACCTTTTTATGTGTGGATTTCTATTTTTGTGAGTCATTTCCTCTTTTTCATGTCAGAACGGCTTTAATTTTTGTGGCTTGTGGCTTTGATTTCATTTTTTTATGAACTCTACAAATCATGTGCCTATAATGCTCACATCATTTGCTGTTCTCCCCATTGTTAAATTAAAAAAATTCAACCCAATGCATGAATACCCATAAAATAATCATGACAAACAATTTAGATATTTACACTGCCACCAATCGAGGTTTCTTTGTTTCTTGAATCAGCCACATAAGGGGAAACTTCTCTACTTTATTATTGTTAGACAGTTTGTTACCAAATTAAATGTATGATAGAACCCCCAGTAAAGTAGACAATTGAATGCATATGAACTATTGCATTCAGTACAAGAACTACAATACTCAGTAACATAGCATAATAAATTGTTTTCTTTGAACATATCATGTATGACAATCTTAATGAACGTATAAATTGTTATTATCATATCCAATCTATTCTACTCTAATGATGCACCAAACACAGAATTATTTGTCCAGCTTCCTAATCTAATAGTTTATCAAACACAAGATCGGATTCAACATAATCTAATCCAGTCCAGTCTAATCCAATCCAATCCAGTTAAGATTGAGTAATCCAATCCAGTTCGATGTGCCAAACAAGGCCTAGAAGTATTGCCATCTTGGCTAGCAAGGTAAGGCCATTCTTAACACTATGACGGTGTTTGCATTGAGCGACACCATTTTGTTCATGAACATATGTGTAAGAAAGTCGATGGATGATGCCATGTGAGGTCAGTAACTGAGTGAAGGCTCAATAATTGCCTCCCTAGTCAAATTGAATAACTTTTATCTTAGAGTTTAGTTGTAACTCAACTTGAGCTTTAAAGTTCTCAAAAGTTTGAAGAGCTTCAGACTTATTTCTGAGTAGGTAAATCCAAGTGAATTGTGTAAAAACATCAATGAAACTGATGTAATATCTATAGCTACTTGAGGATAAAAGAGGAGCAAGACCCCAAAGATCTATGTGGACTAAATCTAGAAGAGCATGATATGCAGTTTATGAAGTGGAAAAAGGAGATTTATGAATTTTGCCTTGACAACAAGCATCACATAAGGCAAAAATATTTTTATTGATGCGAGAGATATTACAATCTGACAGAACAATTTTTACAATGTGTTCAGAGGAGTAGCCTAGTCTATTACAATGTGTTCAGAGGAGTGGCCTAGTCTATTATGCAACAACTCAAAGGTAGAACATGTAACACTAAGTATAAAAGTATGTACAATGTGTACAGATGAACAAGC
Organism: Artocarpus heterophyllus; assembly: GCA_025403435.1. Classification (NCBI taxonomy): domain Eukaryota; kingdom Viridiplantae; phylum Streptophyta; class Magnoliopsida; order Rosales; family Moraceae; genus Artocarpus; species Artocarpus heterophyllus. Next base: position 307,359 of record CM046332.1, read on the forward strand.
GATAGAACTAGGAATAGAAAAAATAGGCATTGATCCAACAGAGGAGTTTGAAGGCTGATGAAGAGAGGACTTGGAATGAGGAGATTGTATCTGTGTGATAAAGACGTAAAGACCATTCTTAAGTTTTCCCTCCAGTAGCACAGTTTTGGTGACCTGGCCCTTGACAAAACAGTGATAAGAATGAAATTCAAAGAAGACATTATTATCACTGGCAAACTTAGAAACACTAAGTAAATTCTGTGATTTTAGGGACATGTAAAAGATGTTTTAAGGATAGGATTATTGAAGAATATGGAGAAGAAAAGCTAAACTAACCAACATGCTTAATAGAGAGTCCCATACCATTACCAACTTGAACTTTTTCTAGACCAAAGTAATTTGTCATGGTAGGCATATTGTTAGCATCAAAAGTCACATGGTGTGAGGCTCCTAAGTCAGGGTACCGAGCAGAATCACCTAATACTTCAAAAGTCATATGGTGTCATGTTCCTGGCTTAGGATACCAAGTAAAGTCAGACACCATAGCTGGAGTAGCAAGCATAGCCTAAGCAAGAGCATGGATAGATGCAATATGACCTGAAGAAGACTGTTGTTGAAAGTGAGAAGGTCTACTAAATGACTGGTCAAATCTGTAGAAATAGTCCAAAACAATATGACCCATTCTTCCACAAAGCTTACATTGGATTTTTTTATTGTTGCAACAACCACCACCATAACATCCTCGAGAATTACCACCATGAAAATTACCATGCCTCCCAAAAGGCAAGAAAAACTGAGATGAACCTGCCCTAACAGTAGCACCATGACCAAAAAAGGAGGGGCCAAAATTTGGACCATGACCAAAATGACCACGACGAGAATTAAAACCAAAAGGAAAAGGCCTAACATTTGGTCTTGAAATTGGATTAGCTGCAGAAGAAGCAGGCAAATGTGCTTGAGCAGAATCAAGGTTAGCATGTTGTTTGTCAAGACGGGCCTCATGTGTAACGCCCCCTTTTGAACGTCATAGATATCATACATTCATACATAACATACTTTTATTTAAGGTAAACTATTTGAACACAACTTAATTGAAAACATAATTCAGAAACCATAACCAGGATCCATGCATAAATTTTTTTTACCACATTTAATAACTTAATCCATAATATTAATAATACTATTAAACATATAATTGATCATAAATATCCTTTTATAAATAAAATATACCAAATGATAAAAACATATTTTATCATGAAACATCACAACACTTTAAAACAATCAGCTCACACTGTTCGGCATGCCGAACTTGAGACTTCGGCAGGCCGAACTTGATTGGCAGGCCGAAAAACAACCACCGGCAGACCGCTCGAGGCTTTGCAAAAACAGGGTTTTAAACTTTTGCTAGGTTCGGCAGGCCGATCTTCATTGTTCGGTAGGCCAACTGACTAAGAAAAATTAGAAAATTAATTTTGAAATCGAGAATCAATACTTCAATACGTGGAAGACCATATACTTGATATAATAAGATAAGATAATTAAACATAGTTTATGAATTCTTTAAAACTTATCAATAAACATGATCAAATTATAAAACTTGATATAATATTTTTAAAAAAACTTTCTTCCTTGGCGTGCTTTGGATTACAATTCATCTTGCTTAACTCACACGCCTTTCCACGCCCTCAGCCTAGTCCATCACTTTCTTACCCTTATCTGCAACATGATATAAAAAAAAAAAAAACCGGATAAGTTAATGCTTAGTAAATACATTATTATCTCACAACTTAAAATATTTTATGAACATCATCATCATCATCATAGTGCACTAGGCACATTTTTCATAGGAACATATCTTTCATTACTTTGACCACATTAAAACTTAATTCATTTTAACTTAAGGGCCCAAGTGTTGCACCATAATCATCATTGTAGGCGCGCCGTCATGAGAGGAGAAGGGTAGCTAATCCTAAACCAAACATGACATCATAACATATCATATCATATCATTGGTGTGCAACACTTATTTAGGTGATACATATAATTTCATATTTAAACTTTCATACTCTGAAATATGTCATCATCATACATGCATAATCTTTAAAACATAAAAATCTTTCATAAGAAATATAAATGAAACCATCACAAAATCATCATAGATATCATCATGAACATAATTTTCAAACCTTTTATAAAACATATCATGTTGCAGGTGAGAATGTACTTACTTTTTGGCTAGCTTACTTAACCTTAATATTGTTGGTGACGACGCTGCGGTCTCGATGTGCTCTTCTTCATAATGTGTTCATGTCATACATTCATTAAAAGATACATAAAAATTAATATTTATATTCATAGATTAAACCATCCATTTCATAAGTCATCACTCATACATTCATCTCTTAGCAAACATAATTTATAACACATTTTCATTATCCATAAATCATAAGAACAAACTACCAACACAAACATATTCTGACCTCCATGAATTCTAAATTCAACAACTTTAAACTCTAGTCCATATATTACATTTCTATACCATATAAAAATATACAAAAATTAACACATATAATAGACATAGAAAACTTTAACATATAAAAATCACCTTTAAATAAATTCCTTACATTCCAAATCATGTGTTTGAACTCAAAGACAAAATAATCAAAATCAATTCATGCTGTGAGTTATAAGCAATCATCATATTTCCATAATTAGAATAAAAATATGATGACCCTAAAATTTATAAGACAACTTATTAACATAAAGTTACAGAACCACTAAAATATTTTATCATCAAATAAAATCATTTAGTCACACAAATTATCACAAAACAAGGAGTTTAACAATTTACCGATAAAACAGTCTATAGACCTAGCTTTAATAAAAAAAATCATATTACATAAAATATATTTCATATTATCATGAAACTTTTCAATTCATACATTAACATATACATAAACATATTTGCCGAATTTCATGCAAAATAACATTCATTTGCGTTATGAACAAAACTCATATTTTTCGTGCAACATATTCAATCAGCATTAATTTACTATGAGTGGCAGAAAGAAGAAAAATTCATAACTTGTCATAGAAATATCGAAATAACGTGAAACTTGGACCAACATTACATAACACATTAAAAATTCAAAGCAAAAAGGAATTTTGTAGAGAAAGATATAGCAGCGGATGTCAAGAAGGATTTCATTTCAAAATTAAATCGAGAGCGAACTCTTACCTGAAAACGATTCTTCTTAAATTCCTTGAATTTACTCCAATGGAATTTCAATATATTTTTCAAATAATAACAGAGGAATTGAGAGGAAAAAGGAGGAGAAAAACGTGAAGAAGAAGAGAGAGGATGAGAAAGAGAAAACGTGAGAGAGAGAGAGCCAGCGCTTACGTGAAAAAATTGAAAAGGGAGTAAAGAAAGGATGATCTCCCCCCAACATATCAAGATTTTCTGACTGAGATTAAGATCAAATCACGTAGAAAGTGGAAAGGATTGAGGGAGAGTCAACACATTAGCTTCACTTATCATATTTTGCCCTCTAAAATAGGAAACCATAATCAATTACATTCAATCAATAAAAAGTCAAATGTTTTATTTCCTTAAATGAGGAAATTAATCCATAAATATGCCAATCAGTCACATTAAACCATCCAATCATCGTAATTATCTCAATCACAAATTTGGAGAGACTTTTACTGACTACTCGTCAACTATCATCGGCCTGTTGATTCCTCACTTCGGCCTGCCAAACTTTTCTTACATACATGAACGCATCATACATTTAAATCATTAAGGAATCATAATTAAACATACAGTGTAAATAACATGAACACTTGAGCACATCAATTACACGTGATCGTCACCTGTCATAACACTTAAAATAAATAATTAGTGACAACAATATCATGTATCATAACATATATCAATAAAAATTTACTTAACGTTGTCATTAATATAACATTATCCGTTACATAAAATAGGCGGGTGTTACAATTCTCCCCACCTTATAAGAGTTTCATCCTTGAAACTCAAAACAGTTGTGGATACTTAATCCTCATGTCATTTTCATGTTCCCATGTAGCTTCTTCTACTTGATGATTTTGCCATAGTACCTTGACCAATGGAATTTCTTTATTCCTCAAGGTCTTGGTTTTGCAATCAAGAATCTCCATTGGCTTTTCTTCATAGCTTAAGTCTTCTCGTATCTCGATCACTTGTGGCTCAATCACATGCGTAGGGTCTGGAACATACTTCTTGAGCATAGAAATATGGAACACGTCATGCATTGCGGACATTTCTGAAGGCAACCTCAGCTGATAAGCTACTTTGCCTATCCGCTTCACTATTTCATAAGGACCGATAAATCTTGGACTTAACTTGCCTTTCTTACCAAATCTCATGACTCCTTTCATCGGTGCAACTTTCAAAAACACAAATTCGCCCATGGCGAACTCTAAAGGTCTTCTTCTCTTGTCAGCATAACTCTTCTGATGGCTTTGAGCGTTCTCTATTCTTCTTCTTCTCAACTTGATCATATCAGAAGTTTCGTTAGCAAAATTAGTCTTTTCAACATCAACGCTTTCCATCAACTTCTTCTCACCAGCATCATGCCAACATATAGGCGACTAGCATTTTCACCCATACAGAGCCTCATAAGGTGCCATCCTAATTATCGCCTGATAGCTATTGTTGTACGCGAACTCTACTAATGGTAACATTTTACACCAACTGGTCTTAAAGTCGAGAGTACAGGCCCAAAGAATATCCTCTAAGATCAAGTTTGTCCTCTCTGTTTGGTCGTCTGTCTGAGAATGAAAAGCTGTACTGAAATGTAGCTTGGTTCCCATAGCAGTCGGTACACTCTTCTAGAACTTGGATGTGAACCTGCCATCACGGTCTGAGATGATAGACTTAGAAATTCTATGAAGTTATACAATCTCCTTGACATAAAGTTCTGCTAACCGTTCCATAGAGTAAGTGATCTTGATAGGAATGAAATGTGTCGTCTTCGTCAGTTGATCCACAACAACCCGTATAGCGTCATAACCGTTCATAGTCTTGGGCAAACCGGTAATGAAATCCATTGCTATATCCTCCCATTTCTATTCTGGTATCTGGATTGACTGTAAATCACCACCAGGTCTTTGGTGTTCAGCTTTAACTTGCTGACATGTTAAACATTTCTTCACATATACGGCAACATCACATTTCATTCCGAACCACCAGAAGTTACCCCTTAGATGATTATACATCTTTGTTGCACCTGGATGAATTGAGTAAGGAGTGTCATGAATTTCTGCCAAAATCCTATTCCTTAAGCCATCAAGATTGGGAAGACACAAGCGATCCTTGAGGTACAGAGTTCCGTCATCTGCAATACTAAACTCTTGACATTTTCCTTCTTGCATTTCCTGCTTAATCCTTGTGAGGCTTACATCTTCATCTTGTTTTCTCTGAATTTCATCATACATCGTCAGAGTAAGAGTGAGTGCTGACAGCTGTCCTGTGATAAGTTCTAAACTGAAGTCTCGAATCTCCTTTCTCAAAGGTTGAGACATTACTTGCATTGACGTCAACGTAGCCACAGTCTTTCTACTTAAAGCATCAGCCACTCGGTTGGCCTTATCAGGGTGATATAGGATTTCACAATCATAATCCTTTACCAACTCTAGCCATCTTCTTTGTCTCATATTCAAATCTCTTTGCGGGAAGAAATACTTCAAACTTTGATTATCTATGAAGATCTTGCATTGAACCCCATACAAATAGTGTCTCCATACCTTCAAAGAAAAAACAACTGCTGCTAACTCGAGGTCATGAGTAGGATAGTTCTTTTCATAATCTTTCAGTTGCCTTGTTGCATAGGCAATCATCCTTTCATTTTGCATTAGAACAGCTCTGAGGCCTATCTTAGATGCATCACTATAAATCACAAATCCATCGTTTCCTTCCGAAATAGCCAATACTAGAGCTGTCGTTAGCCTCTTCTTTAGTTCTTGAAAACTCTTTTCATAAGCATCTATCCATTCATACTTCTTTCCCTTGCGAGTTAGGTTCGTGAGTGGACCTGCTATCTTAGAGAAGTCTTTTACGAATCTCTAATAATAACCCACTAGGCCTAAGAAGCTCCTTATTTCACTTACGTTCGTCGGTTGCTTTTAGTTGAGAATAGCTTCTACCTTAGCAGGATCTACCATGATTCCTTCCTTTGATATGACATGCCCCAGGAAAGATACTCTGTCGAGCCAGAATTCACACTTAGAGAACTTTTTATATAGCTTGTGTCTCCTTAATGTCTCCAGCATAATTTTCAAAGGCTCCGCATGTTCTTCTTGATTCCTTGAATAGACAAGAATGTCATCGATAAACACAACAACAAATTTATCAAGGAAATCCTTGAATACCCAATTCATCAAATCCAAGAAGGCCGCAGGTGCATTTGTTAGACCGAAAGGCATAACCACAAATTCATAGTGACCATACCTCGACCTGAAGGCAGTTTTGGGGATGTCTCCTTCTTTAATCTTTAGCTGGTGATATCCTGACCGTAGATCAATCTTTGAGAACACCGATGCACCCTTAAGCTAATCAAACAAATCATCTATTCGAGGCAACGGGTACTCTTGATCGTCACCTTGTTTAGTTCTCTATAATTGATGTGGAGTCTCATAGTGCCATCCTTCTTCTTTACAAACAAGACTGGAGCTCCCCATGGTGAGTGACTCGGCCTGATGAAGCCTTTGTCGAGTAGCTCTTTTAATTGTGTATGAAGCTCCTTTAACTCTACTGGGGCCATTCTGTATGGTGCCTTTGAGATCTGGTTGGTGCCTGGAGCGAGCTCAATCTCAAATTTGACTTCCTTTTCTGGACGTAAACTTGTTAGGTCATCAGGAAATACCTCAAGAAAATCACATACCACTGCCACACCTTCAATCCTTGTCTTTTCCTCTTGGTTTTTATCTACTATGTTGGCCAGATAGCCCATGCAGCCACTAGCTAACAGCTTCCTTGCTTTCATTGCAAATAAAAACATACTGGGTTCTTTCTGGACTCGTCAACATACACGAATTTTTGATCACCTCCTGGATAGAAGATCACTTTTCTTTTCTAGCATTCAATAAAAGTATTATACTTGCTTAGAAAATCCATCCCAAAAATCATATCATAGTCATACATGTCTATCACGATAAGATTGACGTAGAGTTCCCTATCAGAAATCCATAGGGGTACAGTACGCAAACAGTGCGTAGATAATATCACTTCTCCAGAGGATAGTGTCATAGTGAATTCCTATCTCATAGGCTCTAAACATACAATGTAAATAACATGGACACTTGAGCATATCAGTTTCATGTGATCGTCACCTGTCATAACATTTAAAATAAATAGTTAGTGACAACAATATCATGTATCATAACATATATCAATAAAAATTTACTTAACGTTGTCACTTATATAACATTATCCGTTACATAAAATAGGCGGGTATTACATCATGAGCAAGCAATAGGGATTCAATTTCTTCAATAGAAAGATCGTCATTTCATGTCTTAACAGAAAGAACAAAACATCATATTCTGATGAAAGTCCCTCAAAAATTATATCAATATGTTCTTTCTTGGAAAGAGGGTTTCCAACTAACCTTAACAGACTTAAACAGCGACGAATTTGTAATAGATAGTATTTCATGGTAAAAGAATCTTTCTTAATAGTCTTCAATTTAGTCTTACACTGAGTAATTTTGGTACGAATCTGAGATGCAAAGTACAGATTGAGAGTATTCCATGCCTGTGTAGCAGTTTCACAATCTACAACTCTAGATAGAACAGCTTCAGATATGGAAGACATCAACTAGGAGACAAGCAACTGATTTTGCTATTCCCAATCGGCATAAGTAGGACTCACAGTGCCCATCGCTTCATTAGTAGCTTGAAGAAACTTCCATGGTGGCAAACCCGAAATAAAATCCAGAAATTTGTAGCCCTTGATTGTTGAGAGAGCCAACTTTCGCCAATGAAGAAATTTGGAATTGTCGAGTTGAATTGAAATTGGATGGCTGAAAGTCACATCATTGAATCTCGAGGAAGAAGATGATGATTTAGCTATGGCAGTTTCAGAAGACTAGCCCATTTCAGATTGCTTTGGTACCATATTAGAAATATCAACAAAGAAGAAAACGTGTTTTGTGTGAACTTTTCTGAGAATTGATTCTAAGAATTGATTTCTGTGATCTAACTGTACAGAAAACTCATCTTAAATAATTTTGCTGACTTGTAACTAACTTGTGCTAAACCGATACAAGAGAGCCACATGGCATGATTGATTAACTAACTAACTAACTAACTAACTACAAAACTAACATCATATATCAAACTAATGTTATGGTTCTTCTCTAATAAGAACCAATACATCAGATGCACAAATGAGATTTTAAAGATACTTAGAGACAGATTTTGTTCCTTTAATCAAAAGGTGAAGACATTTCCTAGAAATGCATTAGGCAAAAACGACGCTGGCCAGCATATGTACGATGTTGCCAACAGAACCCATGCTTCATGTGGGGTAGTGGCAGAGGCCGCTGTCAGCATCACAGTTTCAGAAAGTTAGGAAAGGATCGCATGGAGAAAAAGCTGATTCTCACATTGTCAAAGAACATAGACTGGATTTGTAGTTTCAACATTGTTTTGAGTGCTGGTGGATGAAGGACTGGTTCCCGTGCCATCAAGAAAGCCAAGAAGTCCATAGTCAAAGAGAAGAGAATAAAATTAAGCTCTCTATGAAGGGCAGTTTGTGGGGGTCTATTTGACAAGTAGTTGGGTAGCAGTGTTGGTTGCTTTTCACCTTCAACTAAGCACTTTAAAATGTTACAAATCACATTCCGATGAATCAAACTGTTTTACATCCCCCACAAAATCATTAAATTTCAAGGGGTCAACTATGTGATCTAGTTAATAAAGTTTTAAATTTGAACCAAATCAATAATTAAATTTAATTTTCTCTTCAGTCTAGCTCACATGGCAAGGACGGAGATTCAAATTTATTTGGTTTTTTTGACGCTTTTATGACAGGTGTCAAACATGTAACTTTTTTTAAAGGACCAAAAGGAAATAAGGAGCATAATTTAAGGGATCAAAACTAAAATTAACCCTAAACTTTAATGGCCGAGCTTAGATGTCGCTAATTCTGTACACTTTTCAATATTCATAATTCTAGTTGGCAAGCGTTTGGTGTTGGGTTTGGCACCCTAGAAGCTATGACATTGTATATATTGTTAATAAATAAATAAAGTGATATTTATTATTATTTTAGTTGCTTATATGTATTATGAATACATTTATAAACATCAAGAAAATTCCATGATTATTTATGTGACTATAAATTTAGCATATAAGTGTTATTTGCTTAGGGATAAAATTTATAGATAATAATCTAAATAGTCCGTAATAATTAATTAAAGTTTGGGATCTTTAATTAAATATTACAAGTATGGTCTAATCTCATTTAAAATGAAATAGTCATTATCTGGGCTATTAATGTAGAGACATTGGATTGGAGGTACTTTATATAATGAGATTATATAGGACTAGACCAGATAAATTATGAATCTCTAATAATCATCCGTTACAAATAGAGTATTCAAATTTATCATTATGATGATCATATATTTGACAGTCTTAATCCTGAGTATTTATTAGACTCCTATTTATGACATTATGTTTTTTGACTTGCATGGTAAGATTTGTCTAAGCACAGATCATAACTTAGCATCTTGGAAACATAATGTAATAAATGGCTACGAATAATATTATACAGATATGGAATCTATTCCTTCCCTAGGGAAGTTAGAAAAATAGTTCTCTTGAGTGATAATTCAAGATTTGAATAGTAGAGTGCTTGTTCATAATAAGATTATGAATTAATTGTTCATTAGAGAATTATTGGAACTCAAGGATAAAGATGTAATAAGAGAGGTGAACAAAAATTGAACCTAGCTCTTATTATGAACTATTTATGGAGGACTGACTTATATGTAATGATTATATCAATAGACTACTCACTAATTTTTTTTGAGTAATTTCACTATAATCTCAAGAGTTCAGTTTCAGGTTTTTAGTGGAGTAACACTGAACTAATAAATTTGGCATATTAATTAAAGAGTTTGATTAATTGTTAAATTTATTGGAGCTTGGGTTATAGGTCCATAGGTCCTCAATGCCATCTCTATAACACTATAATAGATTTATACATAAAATGAATTATAAATATTTAGTTTAGAATTATTGAATTCTGAATTAATTATTTCACACTTGAATTATTAATGTGACGCAGAAAAATATTCTTTGTAACACATAATGTAAAGTGATAAATATTGTCACATTTACTAAGCATTAGTTATTTAATTAATTGATTAATTTTAAATCTATTCTTAAATAAATATGATTTATTTTTGAATTTAGATATATATATATATATATATATGAGGTTTTGAACCAAATCTTTTTATATATATAAGATTTTATAATACATTAATATATATATATTAATATAATATTAAAAAAGAAGAAAAAAGGCAAACGTAAAAATTTGTTACGTTTCACGTTTTTTACATATACTTATATATATACATATACTTATATATATGCGTGTGTGTGATAAACGGATCACTTTAGTGATTCGGGAAAAAGAAAGAAAAAAAAAAGGAAGGGGAAAGTAAAAAGGTTACAATCATGTAAAATATATACTTTCTCTATATACGTGATATGGTGGTTATTTTAAATTAGAAATCAATTGAAAAATTACTAATGACTCAGATATGAAAAGGGAGAGATAACAGTTATCTCTAAAGTTTTTTCATTCACGTAACTTTTGCAAAATACCCAGAGAGAAAAACTGAGAGTTCTTCTTTGAAAAAAAAGGGTCTGCTATCTCATGTGTTGAGTACATAGCAGATTCAGAAAAGTGTGAGGAAAATTTATTCTTGTAGTTTGACGCCCACTTGTCTTTCCATTGGTGTGGAGGCTTGGATTGGAAGATCGTGATGTCAAAGAGGAAAGCTAGGTTACCCTGATAGTCTTCAAAAAGGTTAGTAAAAATTCCTAAAGCTTTCTATAATTAAAATTATATATCTATTCCCGATGAACAAAGTTTTCAGAAAAATTTTTTTTGTCAACGATTCGTTCCTTCCGCTGCGTTTCAAATTTTAATTCCAACACTTAGCACCCAAAATATTATAGGAAACAATGACGTGGAAGCAAACTTATTGGCTTAATTGGATAGTGATGAGTTAAGACAATCATATATATTCAACTCAAATCTTCCCTCTTATGATCACTTTATCGAGCATATTATAAGTTATGTTTAGAGGATCTCTCATTGGCCTAATTGGGGCATATCCCATATTATATGTACGTGTGTGTCTATACATATAGATATGTATATTCTCAAATTTATGAGAATATACACAAGTATATACGTTTTTGTGTGTGTGTAAATACTCCATCTAGATGGTTAATCTTTTTCGTAGTAGCTTGGAGATTGTTCTTTGGAAGTTTCGAAACAAATAGCTCAAGGCTCTTTTTCTGGCAGATAATGTGAATGTGCAGGTTTCACATTTTTTTCGCAAAGGAATGGTGTGACTGGTAGGCTGGCTTCTTTTGCATTACAAGTTGATGCTATTCGCTAAAGGTTGGTAATGCCTGATTTTATCTACCAGATAGTTCATAAGGATATATAGCCTCTTCCTTATTATCGCTTCATCAGTGGCAGATGGAGTAGTTTTTCTGTTAGTCTGGATCAGTTGGGAGCTATGTTCTTATGTCTACGCCTCTAACATAGACACTTTTTTACCCTTACTATGTTATTCCTTTTGGGTTTTACTTGTAAAGTTCTTAATGAAGTCTACCAGAGAGTGATTTTCAAAGGTGTAGTTTTAGCTCAATCATTTGGCACCAGATTATGCTAATGGTGTGGATTTTACTTTTGGGTGGTTTTCCTATAAGATTGTAACTTCTTTTTACCGATACTTTTTTGTATAATTTTATTTTTTCAATAATTCTTACTGCGGTTTGGTGTGGAAGGAGAGAATGTTCTTTGGTGCCCAATTGGGATGTCTAAGAAAAATTTGATACCAGTTTTCACTTTTCTTCATTCAAAAAAGAAATCTCAATTCGAGGAGTAGCCAAAAAAAAAAAAAAACTCAAGAAGGGGAAGAGAGAGAGAGATGTCTTGTACTTTTACAATTTAACACGCCGGTCATCTTCCAGTTCCATTACGTTCTTATAATTAGGCATCACAAAACAAGTTTCTGTGGCTACATTATAGATAAATTCCTAGCTATAACGTCTAATTATCAATGCAATATACAAGATCAATTAATATTGTTGCTACTTAGAGTGGCCTTGGGGGACGTCAAATTTATTAAAATTGTGATTGGCTGACATACAATCCTTTGTCGCGAATGGTCATAAACATCATACATCTATAATGTATATCGTATCTAGCTCATATATATTTATATATGTACAATTTGATAAGTGCGCAAGACAATCACCTCCTGCAGGCCCACAAGAGCATTAAATTATGGGAAAACTACTCTTAAGTTCGTTCATTTCAGGCCAAGTTACAAGTGCGAGCGCCGCTTTGGTCAATACTATTTGCACTCACTTTATTGTTAACCTCTTAATTAAAATTCAAAGATGATTAACAATAAACACTCACTCAATTGGTGAATGAGATGGAAAATCTCAGACGATTTCAATTTTAACCTTTTTATTTCTCTCTTAATGGCTGAATGATAAGAGAGAGTAAGTGAAATATGTGGAACAAACTTCAAAACTCTTTCCCTCTTAAAACACCCCTTTTTGAAACCAAACGTCTCTATTGGCTAGGCTCAGTGGCTACTTAGCAGCAAAAATTTCGACGCTATAGGGGCTTATAACGGGCCTTAAATTCGTTGCTAAAAGCCCCGCCGCTAATACAACTATTTCTAGTAGTGTTAATGATGTTAAATTGTTTTTTAATTTTACAAGTTATTGTAAATGGGGTGCAATTTTGAAGGAAGTATCAGAGTTTAGAGCTGTTTGGGTAGCCAAGTTTCTGGTGGGCCATTGGTGGATATGGTATCTTTGCTGGTTGTAGTTTTTACAACCCTTTTCATTAAAGAAACCTAATTGATACCACTAAAGTGGCCCGTACAGGTTTTTGAGACCTGCTCCCTAGGACGCTTTCATATGACTTGAATTTTGAAAGCCCCTTAAATAAAAACTGAACCATTTGATAAATCTCATACTAGATAGCATTAAAAACTATCTAACAACATGATAGAACTCAAGGCAATCTCAGCTCGAGATTGGAATACCTTGATGCAATCTCAACTCAAGGTTTGATTTAATTTTTGCAATTATTTTAGAAATCATATTTTCAAATATCTTTAAAATACTAAAAAATAAATTCTTTAAATACATGAAATCATTTAGAATCGAATAACTCAAAATCACATACCTTCTAAATAACTTAAAAACAATATATAAACAATTCTTATAAATCATTTAAGAATAAACTTTGCCCAAAACCATTTCTAAAGAAGGTTAATAAAGAAGGGATATAGAATATCCTACTTTGGTGTATGGATAACAGCTCTATTCTAGAATCCAACATATGCTCTATATTGTTACAAACATCACAACAAAATTAAAGTGAGAAACAATGCTAAAACGATTATCATCGTGTTAATTTAGTTATTAGTGTGTTATTTTGTGTAAATAAATTATGAAATGCAAAGACAAATTATGGTCCTAAAGACACAAAAATAGGGTTTTTGAAAACTTTTTAAACATATTCCAAACAACAAAAACCAAATTGGCATGAGTCGCGTGGCCCAACAAGCTCAAAGGAGGGTGGCAACCACCACAACTATCACCCCGGTTGACCAGCCTCCAAAGAGGTGGTCAACTTCCCCTTTCCTAGCCAGGCAAAGCCTAGATCTTCCCCTTCATGGCCAAACTCAAGTTTTCTTAAATTTTTCACCATAAAACAGTTTTAAAAGCATGAATCTATCTCAAAACACTTTGTTAAGCAACTCATCATGACATGGAAAAACATTTTTCCCAAATTTACATGTCCAAAATCTCAACATTTAACTCAAATTTCCAAATTGCATCATAACTTAAAATTATGCTTGTAAAATACGATATGCATGTATAGAGATCACAAAAATTAGACAAATTTTTCAAAATTTAAAAAGAGAAATTTTGGAAATTCAGAATAATGCCACACACATAACAATTTAGAGAGAGAAATTTTAGAAATTCGGAATTATGCTACACACATAAACTGCAACTTTAGGTTCTCAAGATCATACCTTGAAATCTCATTTTGTAATAAAAATCTATAAACCCTAATCCCACTTTTATGAAATCTCTTCATTCCTTGAGATTATGGAATATGGGTATTTAGTGAGAAGAAAAGTAAGAGAGGTAGTGAGTGAGGGAGACGCGAAAAGAGAGAAGGAAAATATGGGGTTTTAACGTGAATCTAATAAAGAATTGATCAGTGGCAAACTTTTAAATAGCAGTTGATGCAATGATTCAAGAGTAAATAACTTAAAACATTTTCAAAAATTAAAAGTACATAACCATCAAAGGATTAAATGAATAAAACTGATGAATTAACTCTTAATTGGCACACTAATTAATTAAATTAACATAATTAATCTTAAAATTCATGGGGTGCTACGGTTTCCATGTCAAAAAAAGCAGTTATGCATACAACAATATCTTCTAGTTTTAATTATTACTTAATTTATTTATCTATTTTCAAAAACTACAAAGGCATGATTTATTTTTAAAAATTTTGTTTCAATTTTATAACTCACAATCTTTGAGGACAAAAAGAACCAGAAAAAGACAGCTATACCTTTAGTTAGATCAAATTTATTTATGAAAACTAGTTTTTCTCTTGAAAAAAAGTTTAGGTAAAGTAACATTTTGAAAAACATAAAACTGAATAACTTTTTTTCATTTGATTTGCTGCTTTTTTTTTAAGGATTTTTATCTTTTATAAATCTATAAAATATTTTTTATAAATTATTTAGGGCAATTATGTTGTTTCACATATTTTCTATTAATTAGGTTTGGGAAGAATGAAATTAAAATAATTTTTTAAATTTTTAATTAAATGTTTGCAAATTTCTATAAAATTAGAGGTATACTTATGTAATCAACCCTTACAAAGACTTACTTATAATATTAACAACATCTTTAATTGGGGAAGTTTTCTTAAATTTCATCTTTTATAAATATGAAACTTGTTTAAGTGTGATACAACTTAAACATATAACACGCGTAGTAGTGTGGTAACTTTTTTAAATGTAACATGAATAATAAATAGTTTTTAAAAATGTGGCATAACATATAATTTCTCAATTGATTAACAGGATTTGTTTTTTTTTCTTTTTTTTGGTGACTTTGGTACTGTAATTCACTGCTTTTATTTTAATTCTCTTATTTTTAATTATGTAACACGTACTTTGTTTCAATATTATAAAGAGTCACTTAAATGAAAATGACAATTCAATGTTGCTAATACCATTGTCTTATATTATAGACACACACAAAATAGATAGCCGACTCTAAGAAGACTAGAGAGTAGGAGCTATAGTTTAGGCTTAGGTACGTGACATTTGCGAGAATTGACCACCAAACTATGTGGTGCATTTTCTTCCCAATTAAATAACGTGAGTGCCTAATTAGTGTCATATGCCCTTTCCAATTTTTTAATTAAAGTGAGTTCGGTAAGGCATTCTTTTATGCCCAATCACTTGGATTTATATAATTTGGATCATCTAAAATAATTTGCTGTAAAAGAAAGACAAAAAGATATGAATCTATGATTATGGCCTAAAAATAAGCAAGACAAACTATTTGGCAAAAGTGTGGATCACACATGGGGTATTCACTTGAGGTGGGGATACCGTTGAGGCTCTTTCTGAATTTCTTTTTTTTTTTTTTTTCGAATCAGAAGGTTATAACTGTTATAGTCTCCGGCAAAATATATGGATTACTAATAAAAACGGATTGTGAACAGCCACAACTCGAATTTGCAACGTCTTGGGACGGCTAGACTTACCACCTCGTCAACGTGTGACCAATTTCATATGATGAATAAGAGCACATGCTTTCATTTAATTTTCAAACCTTATATATTTTTCATTATTTTGTAAGGAAAAAATATAATCGTACCTCCACTAAATGGTTGAAGTATGTTGGTTGTACCCTCATTTTATAAGAAAATTATGACTCTCTCATCACTCAATACTTAAAATATAAGACTATGCCTCGGTTTGATATACTATGTCTAATTTTTTTGTACAGTGTCCCCGCCGAATTTTTTTTTACCTCGGTCAGTGCAAACAAGCTCTCGGTGGTCACTTTGTTATTCTAGCTCATGGTTACGATCTTTTAATAACTATCTCTTGTCGAGTCTTTATCATCAAATCATCAACTCTGTGTGTAAAATGCCGATCGATTGAGTGTTGGCTCAGTCATAACTAGATGACAAGGGAAAATGGAGTGGATAAAGCTTAACAAACTTTCTCTTTTCTTTCTTCTTTTTTTTAAAGTTTTTTAAATAGCAAAACATTCTAGGGAAGGTGCTTACTGTTATACATTGTAAGAAAATATTTAGTACAATTTTTAAATTTATGGTCAACCAATAAGATGTGAAAACTAAACTAAGCCTACCAAAACCGCACTAAAATTATATATTCATATCATGTGTATGTATAAATATGTGTTTGCGTGTGTGTGCATGATTGTGTATAGCTAGAGGAACCGGCCAACTTTTCTCGTAAAGATTTTTTTAATTAAAAAATATATCACGTACACATACCATATCTGAAGTGGGAATGGCAATTTACATGCGACTTGTATTTTTGTGAGGCTGCAATTTGTATTTCACACTTTTAATAAGTAACGAAGCGATAGATGATAAGTGCTTATCACTATTTTACTGGTGTTCCACAAATTATATATACATACATATATATATATATATATCTTACGTATATGAATGATGTGACTCCATTTTTGAGAAACCGCATCTAGTAAAATCTATCTTGCTTTGAGTGCTTTCTGAAAAGAAATTCCATATTAATTTAATCAAAACTATTGTCCGCATTGGACGAAATGTTTTTCCATCCCCAACCA
Source organism: Artocarpus heterophyllus (assembly GCA_025403435.1). Taxonomy (NCBI): domain Eukaryota; kingdom Viridiplantae; phylum Streptophyta; class Magnoliopsida; order Rosales; family Moraceae; genus Artocarpus; species Artocarpus heterophyllus. The sequence continues at coordinate 324,555 of CM046332.1, forward strand.
GCCTGTTCCTCAAAACCATCCTCATTCCACCCCCATTCCCGCTAAGGAGAGTCGGAGAATCTGCATGGGGCCCTTTCTTATAAGAATATATATTTGGACGCATCCTTGGCCCACCTCCATGGAAACTAATTTGTCCCCATTCCCACCCGAACCTTGAATATTTGTGTGCTATCCTCGTCTCCTTTGGGGGCAAATCTTTGCAGGTCCCACCCCAATTCTACATTCCCCTCTTGGTTTTTTATTTTTTATTTTTGTTTTAAAGGTTTGATTATGTGAAAAATATATGCGTATGATACATGTTTCTCAACGTTGAATCATACAATATCAGGAAAGTGTGTGTTATTAATTATTTGCGTTGTAATCTATATTGTGCAATTTGAGACATTAGTATTAGTGTTAGAGTACTCGAATTTTGTTTGGTCCAACCTGAAAAACCCATAGTGTGACTTATAGAAATTTTTTGGGGGTCTGCGGTGGTAATGGATGTTAGACCAAGAATAGCTACCCAAGATGAGGTGAATTGGATTTTTAAAACTTTTTATAATTATTGGAAATTTCTAGATTGAATGCTCAAGCAATAAATGCACAAATAATAATTCAAAAAATTATAGATGTGTGAAATTAAAGGGATAAGGTAGAAGAAGTGCAAACACTATTTATAGTAGTTCGGCAATATACCTATGTCCTTTGACACCAAGCAAAACCTTGACTCGACCTCTTCCACTATCTTGCCCGTCTTTTAGGCACAATCACTCCAAGTATAATATGATGACTTGTCTGTCTGAGGCTCATCACAAACTCTTACAATCCACCAATTTTATGGAGATTGGCTAACCAAAACAACCCTGAAATTTACTAAGACTACGAAAATCTAATACACTCAGTTTACAAGACTTTGAAAGTTTAAGCTCAACACTCACAGCTCCTAGAATGCACAGAATAAAAATTTTGAATGAACTAAAAGATGATTAAGCACACAATGAGGATTTTTAGCAAGTTTGGCTCAAGAATGATTAAAAGCTTGTTGACCACTTAAATATTCATGCAAGGATGATTCTAGGTGTTCTTGATGAACATCAAACTCAAAAATGAGGCTATTTATAGGCTATAACTCGAAGCTAGTTATTTATAGCTATTTGAGGTGTATTTGCTAGGACTAGAAAACTAGCTGTTATAATGTCTAGTCGACAGCTATACACAGCTCAATCGACCGAGCTGTTACTTGAACCAGCCTATTTTGGGCTAGTCCAGCTGACTAGACTATACATCCCCCGATCAACTGGGCTTGGTCAGCAATCTTGGTGCCAATCTGATTTACTTCAAAAATTATTTAACTATTTTATATTAAAAATTACTTAAAAACATTTTAAGATCAATCTTAAGTTTTGAAAATAAATTAATCATTTAGAAATATTTTTAGAACATAGTTTCAAGACTTCAAATACTTTTCAATTTAATTTTAAAATTAATATCAAAATTAAAGCCTTTCATTCAAATTTAAAAACAAGGAATAAAATCAAAGCTTGAGCCAATTAAACTTGAGAAAAACTACATGCATGCTCATACATCATACAAACTTAGAGATAAAAATTAAACCTATTCTTCATGCTTGTTTGATGCCTTTTCTTTAACCAAGCTCTCGATAATTTGACTCGTCTTCACATTAGTATCTTCTGAGTCTTGATGAATTTCTTACAAGTATCTAGATGCTTAAATAATACTTCTAAATAGCACTATAAACTAAAGATAAATTATTAGAACCTGAGTAATTAATCGTTTGTTGTCATCAAAACAACAATAATTTCATTTGAAACCTTAGGGCCAATAATAACAACAAGATTAACATCAAATAGAGCATTTAAAAGATAAGCCTACTTCACATCCTTTACCAAAAAATTGGAAGTATCATTCTTATCACCTTAAGACTGATATTATCACTCATGATAGTTTAACACATGGGATAAAAACTAGATCATCATTTAAAAATATTTGTGACAATTTAGCTTTTCTTTCTTAAATTGAACAAAAATGTTTTAAAGATACCAAAACTGATTAATTTTGGATTCTAGTAATGCAAGAAGAGCTAAATCACTTTGAAAGAAATGTTGTGTGGGAACTTGTTCCTAGGCCTAATTCTCCATCTATAATTGATTCTAAATAGTTGTTTAGAAATAAAAAGGATGAGCAAGGTTTAATTATGTGAAACAAGGCTAGACTAGGGGCCCAAGTTTCAATAAAAAAGAAGATATCAATTATAAAGAAACCTTCGCACCAGTTGCTCGCCTAGAGTCCATAAGAATGTTACTTGCTTTTGCTTACTACAAAGGGTTCACCCATCAATTGGATGTCAAAAGTATATTCTTAAATGGATACATACCCAATTTTCAAAATCATAAGTATCTGGATCATTTTTTTAAGTTGGAAAAGGCTTTATATGGTTTAAAACAAGCTCCTAGAGCTTGGCATGATAGATAAAGTAAATTTTTTATTGAAAATGGATTTTCAATGAAAAAAAGTAGATTCTACTCTTTTTACAAAATCCAAGGGTAATGATATAATCATTGTTCAAATTTATGTTGATGACATTATTTTTGTACTGCTAATGTTTCTTTATGAGAAGAGTTTTCTATGTGTATACATAGCAAATTTGAAATGAGCATGATGGGAGAATTGAATTTCTTCCTTAGATTGCAAGTCAAACTAACCAATGATGGCATCTTCATAAACCAAGCCAAAAATGTAAGAGATCTTCTCAAAAGATTAGAAATGAAAAGTCCAAAGTTGATGCCTACTCCTATGAGATCATCAATCAAATTGGACAAGGATAGAAATGGTAAGGTGGTAGATATTACTAAGTATCAAGGTATGATCAGATCCTTATTTTATTTAACTGCAAGTAAACGGGATAAATGTTTAGTGTTGGTCTTTATGCTCAATTTCAAGCAAATCCTAACGAGTCTCATCTTAGTGCAGTTAAGCATAATTTTAGATATCTAAGTAGCACTAAGAACGTAGGATTGTGGTATCCTAAAAGTACACATAGACTTAATAAGCTACTCCTATGCTGATTTGTCCAGTTGCACAATCGATCGAAAAAGTATAAGTGGAACATGTCATTTCATAGGGTTTTTCACTAGCCTCATGTTTAGCAAGAAACAAAATTTGGTTGCTCTATCAATCCCTGAAGTCGAATACATTTTGGTGGCCAGTTGTTGCACACAAATCCTCTGGTTAAAGCAAACACTCTTGGACCTAGGATTGTATTGTGAGCATGTTATAATTATGTGTGATAACACTAGTGCTATCAATTTATCTAAGAATCTAGTTTTGCATTTATGCACTAAGCATATTAAAATTAGACATCACTTTTTGCATGATCATGTTTACAAGGGTAACATCACTCTCCAATTAATTAGCACTGATGAAAAACTTGTAGACATTTTTACTAAGCCTCTTACATTAGATTGCTTCTCATGTCTTACATGAGGACTTGGCATTTTGGATGCATCGGACTTAAATTTAAAGGTTTGAGAATCTTACATATACATACATGTTTCATATTAACTCTCTTAGCATATTGTATTAGCTGTAAAAATATTTTCATTGCATTTAAAATTTTCATCATAATTTTTTTAATCTATTAGTGTATGTAAGACATTTTTTTTATTCTCTATTTATATGATTTTGATTCAAATCATTTTTCTTTGTTATGCATATTTTGTATTTTAATTGCTTTATAAATATTTCTATTTATTTCAAAACAATTTGAGCTTTTAAAATATTTTTTAAAAAAATTTTTTAGCAACCCTTTAACGGCTTAGAGGCTGCATGATCAGCAACCCCAATCGACCAAGGGTACATATAGTCTGGTTGGCCAGACTGTCGGGTAAGTCCATACTGGGCCTAACCCGAGATGCGTTTAAAAGGAGAAAACCTCCTTATTTTCTCTCATTTTCTTCATCATTTCAAGCCCTAGTAGAGCATAAATGCTCTCCAAAACTCCCCATCATATTTTCTTGAGTTCTTAACAAGTTTTCATGTGTTTTTAGTTCCAAATCATATTCAAAATCCTTGAAAACTAAACTTTTTGTTGCATAATCAGACCCTTAATCCTCATTTGAGCCTTTCAATCATTTTCTTTAGGGTTTTCCATTAATAGTAGGACATCGAGATTCATCAAGGTGACAAGGCAAGCACCCGACTATCAAGGACAACAAATTTTGCTCAAAGGTAATTCATGATCCTTATATTTTGAATCCTAATAACTTATGCAATTGTGAAAGAATGGTGCACAAGAAAATTATGGCTGGAAGGATAATAATCTTTGATGATATGCAATCATCAAATCCTAAATCCTTCAGTCCAGCTTTAAATATATTAAGTAAGGGTATTAGAGGCTTTTGGTACTGCTTTCCCTAAGCTTAATGTTTTCTAGCATCTCATGAATGACTTTGAAATAGTTTTTGCTCTAAAGCCACCAACACAAAGCCTAGCCCTTAGAACCTACTCTTCATCATTTCATTTCCACAAACTTTATTCCAAAAGTGCGTCACAAAAATAAACTCAACAAAGTTGACATGTCACTTCTTATTGTCTCCTTTCAAACACTAGAGTCAATGTTTATCATATCATCCTCTATTGCATGATTGACACAGCTAGTCAACAATCGGGTAATGTATTGCCTTTTGGACAAATGCTTACTCATATTTTTTATTATTTGGAGGTTCCATTTATTTGGGAAACCGATAGGCAAGAACCAAATTTCCATTCTTCCTTGAATGAATTAACCCCTAAAGAAAATAGATCGCACATTACTGGATGTATTTGGTATGGTAAAGAGGTTGAGGCACCTACTCTAGATAAGGACAAGCAACAAAAATTTATTCAAGTTGTAGAGCACATTGCAATGGAAGAAGAAGCAACTCCACACATTCCACAAGCCGGTTCTTCTTCTCCTACTTCCTACTAGTAGCTTGTCTCTAGTTTGACACCTTTGAGTCAAACTTTGCCGCCTACTGAGCTCACTTTGATGAGCAATATGCTCAACTTAGCAACAACATGGCAGGCTTGAACTCAACCATGGGAAACATTCTCAAGGAACTTTGATGCCCTAACATGTGAGGACATCATCCGTCTTGATCTATTTTTTAGTTTTTATGTTTTTAGTCGTCGTATGTTTACTTTTTCTCAATTTTAAGATGATTTTAGGATTTGTACTATGGATTATGTATCATCTTGCTTAATTATGGCATTTTAGTTTCATGTTTAATTATGAGTTAATTTTGTCCTTTTTGTTGATGACAAAGGAAGAGAAGATATGATTGATTGCTTTGAATTGGTTGCATTGGCTTGCATATTTTGTTGCTTATTTTGTTCAAAACAGGAGAAGATATATTTCAGGCAAGGGGAGCTATGTTTATTTTAATTAAAGACTATTTTAATAAATTTTATTGAGATTGAGATTGAGATTAATTTGATCAAAAATCATTTTTGAAATACTAATAAATTCCCTCAAGATTGCATACATTAAGGGGGAGTTAAATTATGCACAACAGGGGGAGCTTAAGGTAAATATATGGTAAGAAATTTCTGAGCAAAACTCATTACTTACTTCAAGCAAATTTCTTTCCTTATTGTATCCAAAGCGGTCAATTGTTTGTCACCATCAAAACAAAAATAAATAGTTCATTTAAAACCTTGGGGCCAACAATGGAGGGATCTGGGGCCAATAGGTATGGACCTGTTGTGCTAGGGTTATGCTGCAATATATATATCCATTATTTTTTACTACTCCTTTTGTACTAATCTTTTCAAAATAATAGATTTGCTATTGCCTTTTCCTGTGGTTTTTCCTTTTTAAGGTTTTCCATGTCCATCTGTGTGTTCTTGTTCTTTGTTTTTTGTTTGCCTATTTTTGCTATTTTTTAAAAAATTGGTATCAAAGCAGAAACCAAGTTTGATGTCAACAATGGCAACCATGAAATATGATATTCTACTTTTGGATTGCAACACTAGATTTTCTCTATGGCAAGTCAAGATGTGGGCTATGCTCGTGCATATGGATTTGGATGATGCATTATTAGGGTTTGATAAGAGGCCCCCAACGTGGTCAATGGATGAAAAACAAAATAAGGATCGAAAGACCCTATCTCAAATTCATCTTTATCTACAAAACCAAATTCTACAAGACATTCTAAAGGAGAAATCCACTACTGCGTTGTGGTTAAAGTTGGAGTAGTTGTGCACGACAAAAAGTCTAACTTGTAAGTTGCACTTGAAGCAATGATAGTATTCTCATTATATGATAAAAGATACTTCTTTAGAAGATAACTTAACCATCTTTAAGGAGATTGTATTTGATCTTAAGTCTATGAAGGTTAAGTATGATGAGGAAGATTTAAGGCTATATCTGATCTTGAGTCTAAGGAGGTTAAGTATGATGAGGAAGATTTCGGGTTATTTTATTGCATTCGCTACCTTCTTCACATGCGATCTTTAGAGATACTATTTTGTATGGTCATGGCACTCTTACTAGAGGAAATGCATGATGCTTTATTCTCTAAGGAGAAGATGAAACAGCTTATGGTTGGATCTGAGGTTCAAGCAAAGGGCCTTTTTGTTCGATGGAAGACACAAGAGAGGAATTCTAGTGGTGGTGAGATGGACAAATTAAAATACAGTAACAGAGACAAAATCTGTAGGCACTAGAAGGAAAAAAAGGGAGGGGGGGCATATCAAATCTAAATTCTACAAGTTGTAGAATAAGAACAAAAAATTTGCTGCTAATTAGAAGGGAAAACAACCAAAAAATCTAGTGAATCTAGTGTTGCAGAAGATGACTACAGAAATGGAGAACTCCTGGTTATTTTTTTTTGGCGACTCCAAACCTTGCAAGGATTGGATTCTTGATTCAGGTTACACATTTCATATGTGTGCTAATCAGGACTTGTTTTCAACATATTAAATAGAGTCTATACGTACTACGATGATGGAACATAATGCACCTTTTAAGATAGCTGGTATTGGAACAATTAGAATTAAAATATTTGATGGAGTTGTCAAGACGCTTAGTGATGTGAGACACATCCCCGATCTAAAGAGGAATCTTATCTCTTTGAGTACTCTTGATTCAAAAGGGCACAAGTACATTGGTGAAAGTGGAGACTTGAAGGTTAGCAAAGGGGCCCTTGTTGTGATGAAAGGACAAAGAAAGTCTACAAAGCTATATATCTTACAGGGTTCTATAGTTACAGGTGATGTGGTTGTCACTACTTTTTCCTTGTCAGATGGTGATGTTACTAGACTCTCGCATATCTATCTAGGGCATATGAGTGAGAATGGGATAGCTGAACTAAGAAGAAAAGGGCTTCTTAATAGTCAAGAAAAGGACTTTTTAATAGTCATAGTACTAGTAAATTGAAGTTCTATGAGCATTGCATCTTTTAGAAGCAAGAGAGAGTCAAATTCACATGAGGCATTTACAATACAAAGGGAACACTCAATTATATTCATTATGATATCTGGGGACTGTTTAAGGTATCTTCTAAGGGAGGTGCTAATTATATGCCAACTATTATTGATGATTTTTCCAAAAAAATTTTGGTGTTCTTCTTAAAGAATAAGAATGATGTGTTACCTCCCTTCAAGGAGTGGAAGACTATAATTAAGAATTAAACAGGAAAGCAGGTAAAATGTCTTAGCACTAATAATGGCTTGGATTTTTCTTCTGATGAGTTTAATACTCTATGCAAATCAGAAGGAATTGTGAGGCATTGTATAGTTTGTCAAACTCTATAGCAAAACAGTGTTACAGAGCGAATGAATAGGATTTTGATGGAGAAGGTACATTTTATGCTCTCCAATGTTGGTTTACCTAAGTCTTTTTAGGCGGAGGCTACTTTTATAGCTTGTTTTCTTTTTAATCGCTCTCCTTTAACTACTATTGACAAAAAGACTCCACAAGAGGTATAGTCTGGTACTCTCGCTAGTTACTCTGATTTGAAGATATTTGAGTGTCTTGCCTGTGCTCATGTTGATAATGGAAATCTCAAACCTAGATCTGTAAAGTGTGTCTTTATTAGCTATAAGTAGGTGTTAAGGGATAGACTAAAAAAGTCATAGTTAGTAGAGATGTTATTTTTGATAAAACTGTTATGCTTGATAACTCATCTTTTACATATTCTTGTGATAAAAATCAATAGAAATCAAGCACCCAAGTGCAATTTGAGATTGGGTTAAGATCTATACTTGAGTCTACATCTCAGTCTAGCTTGGCGCTGCTTCCTCTTCCTCACCACCACCAGCACCACCATCGTATTTTATTACTGAAGACAGACCTAGAAGAGATGTTAGACTTTCATAAAGATATGTTGAGGCTAATTTGGTTGTTTATACCTTAAATGTGGCTAAAGATATTGAGGCTTGTGAAGAACCTTCTACTTACTCAGAGACAATTAGTTGTGACAACTCTAGCAGATAGATGATTGCCATGTAGGAGGAGATGGAATCGCTTCATTAAAATGGTGCATAGGACTTAGTGAGGTTACCTAAAGGTAAGAAGGTTGTTTCTTACAAATGGGTGTTCAAAAGGAAAAAAGGAACATCAAGAGTTGAAGATGCCAGGTACAAAGCAAGACTAGTTATAAGGGAATAAAATAAGGTTTCGGGTGATAGATACTTGCTTGGCTCTACTGATGTTTGTTCGCATTTGGGGAGAACTAGAGATAGAGTTGTTGGGTATGTTGATTATGATTATGCTAGAAACCTTGATAAAAAAAGATCTCTTACAGGGTATGATTTTACCATTAGTGGTTGTGCTATCAGTTAGAAAGCTACTTAGTAGGCTACAGTTTCACTATCAAAAATTGAGGCTGAGTACATGGCTATTTTAGAAGATTGTAAGGAAGCTATTTGGTTGAAGGGATTATTTGGTGAGCGTCGTGAAGACTTGCAGATTACCACAGTTTTTTTTTTTTTTTAATAGTTAGAGTGCTATTTTCCTCACAAAAGATCATATGTTTCATGAGAGAACAAACGATACTAATGTATAATATGATTTTGTGCGTGACAACATTGTTCGTGGTGATATTGTTGTGAGCAAAGTTAGTACCTATAATAATTTTGCTAATATGATGACCAAGTCACTCACTGTAGCCAAGTTTGAGCATTGCTTATATTGGGTAGGTATTCGTTGCTGAATTTTTTCTTGCCCTTTGGGGCTTCTTGTGGAAGAGGTAGAGTGCTTTTGTCTAAGATTAGAGTTTGTTTTCATTCCTACATTGGAAATTCGTCAAGGTGGAGATTGTTAGAGTATAGTGAGCCCAATTCATTTTGGTCCAGCCCAAAGAGCTCATAATATGATATATCTAGTGAAGCTATAATTATGAGAGTTTTTAGTGGTCTATGGTAATAGCGGAGGAATCAGGCCAATAGGTACGGACCAGTTGTATTAGGGTTACATTGCAATTTATATATGTATTATTTTCTTCATTTTGTACCAATCTTTTCGAAATAATGGATTTGCTTCTATCTCAGCCCGTGGGTTTTCCCTTCTAGAGTTTTCCATGTATATTTGTGTGTTCTTGTTCTTTGTTTTTCTTTTGCATATTTTTGCTATTTTCTAACAATTAGATTATATATGATAGTGATTAGCATAGTTAGTCATGTACAATTAGCAGTTATATTTTGTTATGTAGGTTATTAGGTTTGTTTTCCTTGTTATTATTCATTTGTACTATACATAGCAGTAGTTAAGCACTTTCATGGGATGTCGCGCTACTAAGAAGTGGATTTTTTTCAGTCGTTACAAATTGCATTCCGATCTATCAAACTGTTTTACATTCCCTCACAAAATCATTAAATTTCAAGGGATCATCTACGTGAGATAGTTAATGAAGTTTTTAATTATTGAACCAAATCATGTCTAGATAAACTTGAGAAAAAAAAAAAACAAACAAACAAACAAACTTATCCCTTTACACGAGCTCTTTAGTCTAGCTCACAAGGCAAGCACTAAGATTCAACTTTATTTGATAGGCGTGATAATATTTCACTAATTGATTTCGTTGACGCTTTTGTGACAGAAGGGGTCAAACATGTTGTTGAAATGGATTTTCGAATATTAATCTTATTTTGCATGCTCCGTCGCTCTTCGCCATGATTCTTGCTGCTCCTCCTTGGGGGACGCCGGGGTTGGCCTGATAGGCACTCCAGTTCTTAGGCAGGCAAACAGAGATGGAAATATTTTAGGAATAGTAGAAAGAAAAAAAATTAAAGAGAGAGTTGAATTCGGAAGAGAGAGAAGAAAATATGTTTTTTAAGTTTCATGTCCTATTTATACTTGACTTGCTCTAATCTGATGATTATTGAAACAATCATTAAATTTAGACATGTCATATTCCCTTTTAGGCTTAGAATTTTTCTTATTTTCCCTTCTAAGTGATGGCCTAAAAGGAATGTTCGTTATTTCTTTGCGATGTCTTTTTCCTCAGGATTTGTGTGTATTCATGTGTTCTTTCTTACTGTGCAAATTACAAGACATATGTCCTATTATCAGAGGTTAATGTGACACATAGACACGAGCACTTTCCAAAGTGGTCACCCTAACGTTATTCATTCTAACTTGATTGGGAGGCATCTCGATATATCATCCGATATAACAAAATGTAGGGCGATCATCTTATTCGAGCTATCAAAGTTCTCTTGCTTTGGGTATGTCAATTGTTCAACTCTTCGATCACATTTCATTCGGTCAATGTGACGATCTAAGATCGCTATTGGTCACTAAGGATGATGTGTGTCGATGTACTATTGGTTTAGTGAAAAATCCCCCAATACATGCAACTTTTTTTTAAGGACCAAAACAAAATAATGAGGATAACTTAAGAGTCAAAACTAAAATTAACCCTAAACTTTAGGGACTGTTTGGTATTTTTTACTGTTTTTGGAAATGATTGTACTTCTTTTGAGGTGCAAAAACAAAAACGTTTCTAAATACCGTTTAGTTAAAAAAATGCTTTGAAAACGAGAATGGAAACAAAAGAAAAATGAGTGTGGTTTTAGTGAAGGAAATAGAAAATGATTTATAATTTTTTTAAATGGGAAGCGCTTAGTACCCATATAATATAGGAGTCAACAACGTGCTAACAGACTTGATGGCTCAATTGGATGGTGATAATTTATGACAATATTGGGCCCGTTTGTTTCGATACTCGAATCACGGTTTGAATCATTTCGCTATAGTATTTTCTCTCACAAAAATTTAAATCTTTATTTAAATACTCTATTTAAATACTTAAACCAAATGGGCCCTTTATATATTCAACTCAAACCCCTTTCTTATGACCTTTTCTAGCATATTATAAGTTATCTTTAAAAGCGATCTCTCGTTTGTCACTCTAAATTACATGTTCGCTTTCCCATTGACTTAGTTAGGACATATCCCATATTATGTGTATGTGTGTGTCTATATATATACACATATGTATATTCTCAAATTAATTAGGAGGAATAAAAATGAAAGGAAAAAAAACTCAAGGAGAAGGGAGAAGAGAGAGATCTGGTACGTTTTCTTTTGAGTAAGTAACTCAGTGCCAGAAGTTTACTTTTGAGTACCAATCTAACTAGAATGTTAGAGTTTCCCCTACCGGCTGTCTATTATCTTCATAGAGGTAGATAAATACGGAAGAGAGACAAGGAGAGGTATAGTGATATTTTTAATATCTAAAATTTGCCTCGTCACAAAAGACTTGCGTGTAGTCCTTTGTTGATTGCTTTTTAAACAAGTGGTTTGTAATTATCAAGAAAGTTAAATCCAAGGGCTTGATTGACAATTGTTTCAAGGGTAAAATCTGTAAACCCTTTTAAATTCTCTCCTCTTTCGCCTTGTTACGAATTAGAAGCCCTAATTCTATTATTAACAGTAAATAAAATCATAAAAGAAAAATAAGTAGCAAACGGATACAAAATTTATAGTGATTCACCTCTAATGTAAGAGTTACGTTCATTTTCAACAATTGTAGAGAATTAATGATGATGAAGAAGAAAATCACAATGAAAATAATGCTCATGTAGGTGTAGAAACTTTTGACCTTCCTCGGTGGTTATGGCAGACTATGGCACAGGAGTGGGAGTAGAAAAAATCAATGGGAAAACAAAAGGAGTACAGGAAAGTCAAGGAAAACGATCCAAAAATAATAAACCACAAAAAAATTTTGAACTTCGCCGGTGGTTATGGCGAACGGAGGCAGAAGGGCAGGAGCAAAAAAATTTGTAGGGTTTGGAGTGAAAGCAATATTTGGGCGAATTTTAGATTTGTGGGCTAAGTAGCTTTACTATGCCGGTTTTAATGCCTAGCCAGCAACATACAACCGCGTTTTGAATTTTGACCGAAGTTTGAAGTCGGTTGGTAAACAGAAGACGTGAAAATTTACATCAGTTAAAAGCGTTGACTAACATGGAAGAGGCGTGGTGAAACCTTATTATATAGTAGTGAATTCGCTATAGTTTCTCTGACATCTCTGTAATATAATAATATAACTCCCATTTAGTGCCCAAACTAAGGCAACAAATACAAGATAGATCTCAGTTCTCCACTACTTATAGTATTAATGCCACAAAATATTAAATTAGACTCCACGTTCATCTTAAAAAACTAAGTATACGTCTTTTCGTGGCTACATTATAGATAAGTTCATAGATATAATACGTCTATCTTATCATTGCAATACACTAGAATATTGCTGCTAGCTGTTAGTTATAATGGCCATGGGGAACCTCAAATTAATTAATGTGATTAGATGACGTAGAATCCATTGTCACGGACATCTACGAGTGCTCGTCATCATCATACATATGTATATATATATATATATATCGTATCTAGCTCATATATATATGTGTATGTATATACATATATACACACACAATTTGATGAGTGCGCAAGACACTTACCTCCTCCTGGCTCTCAAGAGCATTAAATTATGAGAAAATTCTTCTCATATTCTTTAATTTGTTTCCAAATTTCACGTATGAACACCCCTTTAATCAATAGTACTATGTACATGCACTTGAATCTCTTAAAAATTAGAAATGATTTAAAATAAACACTCACGCTGTCGGTGAATTATTGGACGCAAAATCTGAGGATACGAAGTTAAATTTTGGTTTTATATAAAAAGATTATAAGTGAATGATAACAGAGAATAAGTTATATATGAGGAACAAATTGCTTTAAGCTATATCCACTACTACAAACTGCGCCATCAAACCGTCATAAAAAATTTTCACGACGGTTAAAAAACCATCGTGAAATTCTCCATTGTAGTACCATCTCGATTTTTCGCAACAGTTTTTTCAGTCGTGGAAGGCCTCTTTAGGCGTCAATTAAGGTCAGTTGGTGCGAATCTGTCAGGACAATTTTTATGAAAAACCATCGTGGAATGTAGTCATTTATGACTTTTTTTTTTAAATCGTTGTGAAAAAAGGATTCCCTTGGACCTTACACAATGGTTTTTCATAGAAAACGTCATGTAAGGTTGTGTTTCCACAAGAGTTTTTTATAGAAACCATCGGTGAAAATTGGTCGTGGGCAAAAAAACCATAAATTTTTTATTTTCCATAGGGTGGATAGTCCTGTGTATTATCCATTACTGTAAGGCCCTGATTGCAAAATAAGATACATACATTGAAATCAAATATATTGACAAAATCATTTACATTGAACCATTTTACATAATCATTTATCTACTCTAGTTATATGTAAGATACCCACATACAAATTGTACCCATTCAACTCTAATCTTACTTATATCCTTATGTATATAAAATTCCTTTTTTTGATAGCCTTTATATACCATAATTTATTATGTCCTGCATGTAACATAAAATAAAAAACCGCATTCTGTATTTCCTTCTTGTCTCGGACACTTACGGTGGGAATATAGTGTTATGTTCACTCACGTGGTTACATTGCTTTCGACTTGAAGTTTCCAATTGTTAAGAGCCCTAACAATGTGTCACAATTAAAATGAATTAATATACATAATTATGTAAAATTTAACATAGTTAATTTTATAAGACAAATTGATACTTACAATCTTGCAAGTGATACGAAATCCTCACATGGTTGGACATTAAACCAAAATATTTGGTCCTCCCACGGTTAAACTAATGCCAACATCTAATGTTCTGCAATATTGTATAGCATGAATAATAATTTCCCTTGTGATGCTTGAGCTAAAAGATTGAAGAGTGATATAGCACGCTCTCTAATATCACTATATGGGTCTCTTGCAATACTTAAAGACAGGGGCCAGCAATATGAAGCCAAAATTTTGAGCCTTTCCTTGATTTTCACAATATTTGGCCAAAAAACTACAATGAAAATAATGCACTAATTTATTTGAACGTACCTTAAAACTATACTTAGATTAAAAAAGTAAGAATTAAGGATAGAGCTATTACCTGAAGTATACCATTATACATTTGCTATGATTCTGTCAAAGGTGATGAAGTAATAAATGTCTTCGTTCTCCATGTAGATAGGCATTTCATTGCCAGTGATTCTTTCGATCTCGACCACTGAACCATCAATCCATCTGTATGAAAGCATATGCATACAAAGCCACCTACATAAATTCTGGAGGAACTAAAGAAAACTTAAATAAAGGTAGGGACTCGTTCACAATAGGTTGTTTCCCAACTGCTCGATGTTGTTCTACCTCAGGTTGTGACTCTCTTGCTTTTCTAGCGCATTTCTTTTTTTGGGCGTTTCTTTCCCTCAACATCTTGAGGAACATGGCTAGGCACTGGACTCATCTTCGTCGTTGTAATGACTTTTTGGCAATGCAACAAAGCTTTCAATGGCTTCACACACAGTTGTTGCTTCAATTATCAGAACAGGTAATTTAGCCATCTTGACTCTAGGGGTAATGATGTTAATGCACACGTTTTCATCCTCTATAGGGTATTCCATGAAATGTGTCAATAGGAAGACTCTCCATTCACACCTTTCTAAGCATAACAAGCATACACCTGCCAATAATTCTATCATCAACAAAGACTTTGTATTCTTGATGCTATTCGAGCTCTCAACAATGAGGTGACAATGGTGCTTTTGGAGCTTCTGGAGTTTCTGCTTCTTTGTTAGGAGGGTTGCAGCAAGCCTTGAAGCTGTTGCATTGTGAAACGGCCTCATCTGTCAAATTGACACCTCCTTTGTAACACCCGCCTATTTTATGTAATAGATAATGTTATATTAATGACGACGTTAAGCATTATATTCCATAATGATTTATGATAATATTGTCACTAACTATTTATTCTAAGTGTTATGACAGGTGACGGTCATGTGAAATTGATGTGCTCAAGTGTTCATGTCATTATTATTGTATGTTTTATGATGATTCATTAATGATTTAAATTCTATGATGTATTCTAGTATGCAATGACAGTTCGGCAGGTCGAACCTTCAAGTTCGGCAGGCCGAATTGTCCCTCAAGCATCGGCAGGCCAAACTTTGTGGAATCGACAGGCCGAAGTGAGGAATCGACAGGCCGATGACAGCTGACGAGTAGTCAGTATAAGTCTCTCCAAATTTGTGATTGAGATAATTACGATGAATGGATGGTTTAATGTGATTGATTGGCATATTTATGGATTAATTTCCTCATTTAAGGAAATAAAATAATTGACATTTGATTGATTGAATGTAATTCATATGGTTTCCCTTTTTGAAGAGTTGAAATATGGTAAGATGAGATGATTTGTTGACTTTCTCCTTATCTCTCTCCATTTCCCCACGATTTTAGTCAAAAATTTCTGATAATAATTGAAAAGACAAGCCTCTTTTTTGTGCGTTACTCTCATTTTCTTCTTTCACGATGTTCTTTGTCTCTCTTTTTTTTTCTTAGATGTTTCCTCTCTCTCTCTTTCTCCTCTTTATGTTTTCTTCCTTGTCACCCTCTCAAATTTCCCTGCTATTATTTGTAAGAAATATTGAAATTTCTTTGGTTGAATTCGAAGGAGTTTGTGAAGAAATTTGTTTAAGGTAAGAACTCTTTTTTTTTTTTTTGGTGTTTCTGAAATGCATTTCTCCTCCTTAATCCGACTACCATAACTTTGTCTAGGAATTTTATTTTACTCTGAATTTTTAATATGTTATTTATGTATGTGTTATGTAATGTTCCTCCAAGTCTCACATTATTTTGATTTTTCTACATTAAAATATAAATTTTCTACCCTCTGCCACTTGCAGTAAAAATGTTACTGTTTTATTATGATGCTCAAATATGTGGTTTTAGTTCAAGGGCAAATGTGCTTTAATTTTTACGAAATTTGGCAAATATGTTCATGTATATGTTATGTTATGGACTGGAAAGTTTGGTGATGATTTGATGAGTATTTTATGTGTTATGGAATTTTCATTAAGACTAGGTTTAGAAACTATTTTTATCGGTAAATTGTTGAACTCATATTGTGTGATGTTTTGTATGATTAAATGATTTTATTTGATGACACGAATTTTTGAGGTGCTGTATTTGTATGTTTATATGATGTCATAAGAATTTTGAGGCCTAAATAAATTTGTTTTGATTGTTTGTAAATGATGAACTCATGTAACTCACTGCTTAATATGTTGAAAGTTAGTTTTACTACTGGTTTCAAATGTGCATTTTGACCCACTCTGATTTTTGTTGAAGCCAGTTTTTGGATATGTTAGATTTCTATATGTCTATTATATGTCTTAATTTTTGTAGATTTTTCTGTGATGTCAAAATGTGATAAACGGACCTGAGTTTAAAGTTGCTTACTGTTTTGTGTTGATTGGCAAATTTTTATGTCATGAAATTATGACTTGTTTTGAATGTTAAATGAAATATGTTATAATCTATGTTTCAAGAGATGAATGTATGTGAGATGATATATGGTAATGGATGTTATGTTGTGGTGATTAATTCATTGAAAATATATGTTAATTGCCATTTTTTTATGAATGTATGACATGAACACATTATGAAGTGAACACGTCGAGACCGCGACATCGTTACCGACAAAATTAAGATTAAGTAAGCTAGCTAAAAAACAAAGGTAAGTACATTCTCACCTGCAACATAATATGTTATAAAGGTTTGAAATTATGTTTATGATGATATCTATGATGATTTTAAGATGATTTCATTTAAATATTACTTATGAAATATTTTTATGTTCATAAAGATATGCATGTATGATGATGACGTATTTCAATTCGTGAAAGTTTAAATATGTATATATATGTATCCCCTAAATAAATATTGCACACCAATGTTATGATATGTTATGATGTCATGTTTGGTTTAGGATTAGCAACCCTTCTCTTCTCATGACGGCGCGCCCACAATAATGATTATGGTGCAACACTAGGGCCCTTAAGATAAAATGAAATAAATTTTAATATGGTCAAAGTAATAAAAGATATGTTCCTATGAAATGTGCCTAGTGCACTGTTATGGTGTATAATGATGATGATGTTCATAAAATGCTTTAAGTTGTGAGATAATAATGTACTTATTAAGCTTTAGCTTATCCAGTTTTATATCATTTTGCAGATAAGGGTAAGAAGGTCATGGACTAGGTGGAGGACAAGGAAAGGTGTGTGAGCTAAAGACGATGAATTGCAAGTGGAAAAACGCCTAAAAGAAATTTAAAGATATGAACAATATTTTATAATTTGATTATGTTTTATTGTTAAATTTTAAGGATTGATACTTTGTTTTATTATTTTGTCTTAATTTGTTTTAGTATATGGTCTTCTTCATTTTGAAGTATTGAACTTGTCTTTAAATTAAGTTTTTTTAAAATTTTTTAACTCAGACAGCCTGCCGACCATTATTGGTCGATATACGATGTTCGGCCTGCTGATCCCATTATTCCGGCCTGCCAAACTTAGAGAAATTAAAAACCCTATTTTGCAGAGCCTCGGGCAGCCTGCCAATGGTTGATTATCAGCCTGCCAGTTGTGTTCAGCCTGCCAAAGTTTCCAGTTTGGCCTACCAAAATTTGTATGCACATTTTATTAATGTTTTAAAAAGTAAAGTAATTTCTGTTTACAAGGGTTTTGGTAAACTATTAAAAGATGATTATGAACAAGTAATTTATTATTTAAAGATGGACTAAGATATTTAAAAAAAAAAGTGTATGCATGGATCCTAGGTATTTTTTTCCTAAATTATGTTTTCAAACTATCTTCAAGTTATATGGTTGATCTCAAAGTAAAAGTTTTTATGAAAGTATGTAACAACATCTATGACGTCCGTAAGGGGGCGTTACGTCCTTAGGAAAGAAATTTGGGCACAACAACCTAGAGTTCTGCAATTTCCTGTTGCATCATTGACATTTGGGAACAAATTTTGAAGTTGGTTAGAGCTCGAATTATTAAGATTGCTTCACATGCTTAGATTGACCGCAAAACATCCTAACTATTTCAGTTTCCCTCGTGTCCTCATTAATATGTAAATGTTACCAACGAACTCGAAGGTCCCTTGAGTTTGTTGCTCCATGTACTCATCCTGTAAAATAATAACAAACCAAGTTATTCTTAATATGTTTCAAAAGTTATAAAATTACAAATTAAGAATTTGAGTTCAATAAACGTACAATTAAATTCCTAATTTCTACACATTTTAGATTTTTAAATTGTCCATCAAGACCTTGATGTGATTTTACCTACTATTCCTCCTGCGATGGTAGCACACTCGTCTCAGCTAACTATATTTTACTATGTTAGTAACATATTAATGATAGAATCACTAACATGTATAATACGAGTAAGATAATAACTTACCAATAACTACTCAAGCACTCAATATCTGTCTAGGCCAACCATAAAACTGTATTCATTTTATGCTCATTTTTTTCTTGCATTTTTCAATAGAAGTTGGAATTCAGCAGAACGTTGAACGTTGATACTTAACAAATGCTTCCCAATCGTCATCAGTTATAGAGGGGTCGTAGTGTACTACCATATGATGCCACTCAAATATTCACGAATTACACATACTTATCATATTCAAATAACAAATCATATCTATAAAATAAATTAATCATACCCATCATATCCAAATAACTAATCATAGTACAAATTAATCATACCCATCATATTGAAATAACAAATCATATCCATAAAACAATAAACATTGATCAATTACAGTAATTGATCCACAAATTAATCAGATCCAACATATCTAATAACTAATCATAATAAATTCAGAAGCCAAAAAGCTAATCAACTAAGTCAAAACCTATAAGTATACCTACTTAAACACTTACAATTAGGAAGGAGATTAAGGAAGATGGAGGCAGAGAGGGATGGCGACTGCAGTTTTGGGTGATTTTGGTTATGTTTTTGAAAGCTAAGTTCGTGATTCGTGTTTAATTGTCGAGCAGACATAGGGATTTCAATGCACCTTCAACCATCGTGATAGGTCTAATTTTACACAATGGTTTTTCTGCAACCTACTCCCCTTACCACTATAGTTTTTAGAAAAATATTGTTAAATGAGGGTAGTATAATCTCAAATTTATAGTGAAAAATCCCTATAAATCAACGATCTATCAAATGTGTCAACCACCGTTCATATGTACGAGATGACACATGGTTGCTTACGGCGATATATGTAAAACTCTAATATTCACTTTGAAGCGAGATGACACGTGTGGCACTGTGGGGGGCAATTAGAGATTGGAAAGCACCATCCAATTAGAAATTCCACATTTTGAAAGGAAAAATTTTCGAATATTTCAAGACAAGCTAAGATTTATTTTGATTATGATATCTTTGCTAAGTAAGCTTCTAACTTTATTTATTTCATGCTAACTGGATTGTGCCCTAATTTTCGGTTTAATTAGTATGGTTGGCGCCTAAGATGTCTAGATAGTTAGATATTTAATTTCCAATCCAAGTAAATTATTCAAGACTTTTTATCCACAATTTGTAAAGTTTAAAAAAGATATCTGAAATTTTAAGTAATGTTTAATTATGTATCATATAGGTTCGAGAAATCGGGTTGTCGCAATAACTCTATCTAGGCATTGTTCAAAATGACTTCGAACATTTTTCCCACTAAGTGTATTTTGCACCCGGGTTTGAATGTCAAGCTCATATACCCACAATCTTCAAAAAAAAAAAAAAAAAATCTGAAGTTAGTTAAAGATAATCTGTAGGGAGGAAAACCAGTATTTCATGAGCTCCCAAAGTTGCATTAAGATCACAGATTATCGTCCAAGCTCTGACCCAATTTAGACTTCAAAGAGAAAAGCTGACTCCATAAATCACGAAGTTTAAATTTGTTATTCGCTTATAGCTGTCCCTATTGCTGTCCCCTAATTACATACAGCCGCGTCATTAAAAGTTTACACATCAGATTTAAACAAAATCTGATTTTGTTAAAAACATTGGCATAGAAAATTAAACAAAATCTTGTGATAGACAAACATAACATCATCTAGCAAATAACAAGCTAAATCCCATATAGTCCACAACTTATTTGGACGAACATAACAAGCAACAAAAAGATCGTGGATCACAAAAATTTCGAGGGCACGAGTTAAAGGTTTTACGAATATATATATATATATATATATATGTTTCCATGGTTTAACACTGTCAAAGTCTTGTCGCATTTTCTTTATCTAATTAGTCTTGCCAACTATCAAGGCTTGTACTTCTCTAATCTAATTTATGCGTGTCATTCCATTACAGTTACTATTATAATGGAATAGAAAACCCCCACTAAAGTATTTATAGTATTAATAAAATTCAATAGTATATTCTTAACAACAGAATATAATAAAGTTAAAAAAAAATCAACAGTATAAATACATCCATACTATTAGATATGTATGCCCTAAGGAGTAAAAATGTAATATGTTTTGAAGACATTTTTATCAATAAAGAATTTATTTATTATTTATATACTAAATCTTGTCCTCTTTATGTTCATATTTGTTGAATGTATGTTAAGCAAACAAAAGTCTGAGACTGTCATTCTAAACCTTTAAAAATTAGGCATATGATTGACAAATTATGCAGAAAACACAATTCTTAAGATAGCAGTCTAAATCATAATATCTACAATCGAGGGAATAAAGTTGGGCGCTTTATTCATATAAAGATTGTTATGTTGTCTATATCCCTATTGGAAGATGGTTTTCCTTGGCTATCAGAGGTGGACTTCGCAAATAGAAACATTGGCACATTGTCATAGGTGACGATATGTTGAATCGAGACATAAAATGAATTGATTTAGATTAATAATTTTGTCTCAGTAAATCAATTCACTTTAGAAAATCATTTGTATTGTATCTTAATCCTGAGATGAATAGTAGGCCTGTTGTCTTGACTTGTGTCTTTTGATGTACCAAAAGGTGACACCCATATTTTAATAGTGGTACGCATATCGGTACGTTAAAGGCATGACTTTTGATAGCATAGACATGTTATTCATATATATGAAATCCGTAGCTCCTCTTTAAGAGTAGAGATATCCTCTTATATGCGTTATCCTATACTTGAAAAATTGGAGGGCTCAACCATTTGGATACATAGATGTAACTGAATAGTATACTGTCTTATGGATGGTAAGTTTTTCGATGGTGAGATAATATAACATAAGATAAAAATAATTGGAAAGGTAAGACAGAACTTATCCTTAAGTCAATTATGGATAATCATATGGGGATACGATACATTATAATATATCATGGAGACTTAGCTACACAGGCTTCGTAATTCTATATAGTTCGAGAGTGTAGCTCCAAGCTTTTAGTGGAGTAGCGTTGGAGTTGATAATTATGAAATGTATATCTGGGATATTGGGTTTCATAATTATTGGGATGTTAAACTATATAGGTCCATCAGGTCCCCTTTGCTAACTCACAAA
Organism: Artocarpus heterophyllus; assembly: GCA_025403435.1. Taxonomy (NCBI): domain Eukaryota; kingdom Viridiplantae; phylum Streptophyta; class Magnoliopsida; order Rosales; family Moraceae; genus Artocarpus; species Artocarpus heterophyllus. The sequence continues at coordinate 346,475 of CM046332.1, forward strand.
AATCCTATAACGATATGGCGTGCTTTTCTAATAATTAGTAACTTATGTCAGATTTATCAGATTGGTTGAAATTCAATAAATCAGATAATTCATGTCTATTTATCGGTTGAATTAGTTTTGTGACAAAAATTAATTTAAGATAAACTTGTTTAATTATTGGGATCGGATAATTCTTGTCTGTTTATCAGTTGATTTAATTTTGAATAGATTAGATCAAGATAAACTATTAGAATTATCAGGAATTCTTTTATTTTCTAAGAGATTATCTAGATAAAGTTGTTTTAATTAGATAACTTCTCTGTTGGGTTATTTGAATTAAGACTGAGACTTTATCCTATTGAATCTAGGATGAAAAATAAAAGATTCGCCAAGATTTTATCGCAGGTTTGGCATGCTGATGGGACAAGTTCAGCATGCCGGTTAGACAAATCGGCATGCTAACATCTTGATCAAAAAATCACACGTTTTTCATGGAGATTTCATTAGATATTGATCCGAATTTGATTCTGATTCAAAATTTTAAGGCCTTATTTGATAAGGACTGACTCGTAGGCCTAACCTCTATAAAAAGGGAGTGAGTCTCATTATTATTTAGATCAATTGAGAGATTAAGAGTGATACTATACTTTTGAGAATCTAAAAACTCCCTAAGAGCTCTTGTTCACAAATCACGAACACTAACTTTGGGTTCTCTCAATTGGTTGGAAGGAGAGTCGCCCGATGGAAGAGTTGTACATGTGAGCCCACACTCACTCTGATCGTGGATAGAGAATAACAAAGAAGGCCAGTTGGTTGAGGTCCTTCTAAAACGTTATTTCTCTTCATTGATTGCAGGAGCTTTTCAGCACACAAAAGGTTAGTAAGATCTGGTTAATTTATGCATATAGTGTCTCAAATTTGTGTTTTGAAAAATACTCTAATATAAAATTTTTAAAATTTTGCTACGTACTAGTTTTCCAATAATTGGTATTAGAGCTATGGTTTTTACATAAATTTGCTAGTTTGTGATCATGCTATATGTGTAAATTATGTGATCTTGATCTCTCTTATGCTTAAATTTAATTTTTTAGAGAATTGGCACTCTAGAGTTTCTATATATTTTTATGTTGTTATGGATTATGTGGTGAATGTTTATTAATTAATTATGGTTGATTAAATTATTATTTAATCATTTATTAATTAATTAATTTATACTAGTTATAGTTCCTTAAAGGTTAGAATGTGTATCTAGGTTTTTTATGTAATTAGATGGCAGACTGTCATCTCCGTCTAAGAATTATTATTTAATTTTAAATTTGTAAGAATTTTATAATTAAATAATCATTCGAAGAAGACAGATCTAGAAGGCGGATAATTATTCGAAGAAGACGGATCTAGAAGGCAGATCTAAAAGATGGATGATGGCGCTCCTAGGTATTTCCTGAGTCTCTAATTTTATGTTTTTGAATTGTTGAAAATAAAATTGATAAATTGCATTAAAAATTGTATTTTCCTGAAAAGGGTGATTTCTCCTCGATTGTCATGCCGAACTCTCTCGCTCGGCAGGCTGATGGTCGAAGATCGACAAGCCGAATGTGAGGTTTGGTAGGCCGTCAGCTAGACAAAAATCAAGTGACTCTGGCAGTAGGCCAACCTAAAAAGATCGACAGGCCGGTAGGTCATGACCGACAAGCCGATCACCCAAATCGGCTTGCCAACAAAGAACTATAAATTTTTTCTAGAAAATGTGCAGTTTTTCGATGTAGTTTTAATTTTTTTTTTTTTGGGACAATTTTGAGAAACATTAAATTTTGGATATGACTAGAAGTTTAGAGTATTCGATTCATATGGAATTAAAGACTTGAAGATGGGCATTACATGAAGAAGGATACAGCTTGAGGATTCAAGGATGAAGAATCGATAATATGTTTTAATGATTCTCTTGTAATCTTTGTTTTCTATTCTCTAGGGTGGAACCACAATATTATGGTTATTTATTATTATTTTGCTTGTAGCTTTGCTTGTTTACATTATAATATAATTTTCCATGTATATTAATAACATGCCATATATAATAGGGAATGCTGCTCATTTAAAATTGTTCATGCATGTCTTCTAAAATAAAACCTTGATTTCAAAAGATTGAGTGGGAGAAGATTTTCGAAGAGGGGACCTAAGGCCTCCATAGTTGGTCCATAAGAAGAATATGGTGGTCCTGACTCCTAGGAAGGGATTTCTATCATGTACCAGAATTGGATCTCCAAGAAGATAAGGTATTTTAGCATGATTTATGGTTACACACCCCTAGGTAATGATTATAAATCAGGGATAAAATATTAAAACGATGGTTATACACTCCCCTAGGAGCTCTGTTAATAAAATTAATGGCCAAAGAAACGATTATTAATATATGCTGGATCATACAGATCTTGGATGGCATATATTAATCAGGAGGGGATCCGTGTTCTTGATTGAATTTGGCATCACTCCCCCGGGAGCTTGTTGAATTTTGAGTTTGGAATTATCATTGTAAGGTTGTGATATTTTCAAGGTTTTGACACATAAACACATTTGTATGTTTTTACATGATTGTGTTATCTTACTAAATTATTATGATATGTTTGCTTATGTTTGGTATATGATTCTTTATTGTAGATCAAAAATGTCTAAAAACACTTTATCTTCAATATTTGACAAAAACCAAGTAACCGGAGAGTATTATAATGATTGGAAAATGAACCTCGATATCATCCTCTCCTTTGAGAAACTAAAATTTGTGCTGACAACCCCTTGTCCTCTCGAGCCTATGGGAGACTCCACTAGTGAGCAATTCCAAGCGTACGATTGTTGAAAAGATGCAAACGATCAGGCCCACTGCTATGTTATGGCTACTATGAATAATGTGCTGCAAGCGTAACATGAGGATTATGAGACTGCTGAGCAGATCTTGGATAATCTAGAAGACATGTTTGGAGGCTAGGCCCTAACAAAGTGGAAAGGGGTGCTTCAGAAACTCTTGAACTGTAAGCAGAGACTAGGAACATCTGTAAAGGAGCACATGATGTTGGTCATGGGTTACCTTGCTGAGGCACAAACCAATGGAGCCGACATCGATGTTAAAACTTAAATGACTATGGTCTTTGAGACTCTGTTAAAGGAATTTATTCCGTTTAGAGCTACTTTTAATTTGAGCAATAAACGGGATATGACCTTAACAGAATTAATGAAATAGTTACAGGAGTTTGAACTATTGATCAGGGAGTCTCCTATGGGTAGCGAGGCCAACATCGTAGCTTCTTCTGGTTCCAATCCCAGCTCAAGGAATGGAAAGAAACAACGAGCCAAAAATGGAAAGTCTTCTGTTCTTGCTAACAACAAAGTAAGAAGAATAAGAAGAACCTGAAGAAGCTTAAGTGCTTCTTCTACGGGAAGGTCGGGCATATATAGAAGCATTGCAAGGACTTCCTTTCCAAAGGAGGTAGGTGTGATCTTCTGTATTTAAAAACTTGTTTGGTTGAGGAATCCAATGACATTTGGAACAAAGATTCTAGAGCAACTAATCATGTTTGTGTTTCTCTGCAGAGGTTCAAAGAAACAAGAAGTCTGCTTCATGAAGACTTCACGCTTCAGATGGGCAATGGATCCTTGGTCTTAGCAGAAGCAGTGTGAGACGTCCATCTTTCTTTTGGTAATTATAAAAATTTAATTTTGTGAGATTGTTTTTATGTTCCTAAATTTAAGAGGAATTTAATTTCTGTAGCTTATTTTTTTAAAGACTCCTATTTGGTTTCTTTTAATAATAAAGTAGCGATTCATAAAAACAAATCTTTTATCTCCTCGGATGGATACAAAATAATCTATATTTTATCAAACCAAGATGGACTTACTGCTTAATACTAAGATGAATGATTATAACTCTAAAAGACTTAAAACTTCTCATTCTAATAAGACTTATTTTTTGCATTTGCATCTTGGTCATATTAACCTAAATAGGATTCAAAGGCTGGTAAGGGATGGACCTTTAAGTCACTTAAAGGTGAAATCTATACCTCAATGTGAATCTTGTTTGGAGGGTAAAATGACCAAAGGACCATTCGGGTCTAAGGGCAATAGGGCCGAAGGGGTTCTAGAATTTGTGCATAGTGATGTTTAAGAATCGATTAACATCCAGACATAGGGAGGGTATGAATACTTTGTCACTTTCATTGATGATTATTCAAGGTATGGGTATGTGTACTTGATGCATCACAAAAAGCGAAACTTTTGACAAGTTCAGGGAGTTTCAGGCAAAAGTGGAAAAATAATTGGGTAGACCCATAAAGGCACTTCGATCCAATCAAGGTGGAGAATACCTTTCTGATGAGTTCTTAGGGCACTTATTAGAGAATGGGATTTTATCCCAATTGGCTATGCCGGGCACTCCGTAGTAGAATGGCATAGAGGAGAGAAGAAATAGTACTTTATTGGATATGGTTAGGTTCATGATGAGTTATTCATCATTACCTTTGTCCTTTTGGGAATATGCACTACAAATCGCATGTTATCTTTTGAACAACGTGCCATCAAAATTGGTCCCTAAAACTCCTCACGAGTTGTAGATGGGCAAAAAGACATCCTTAAACCATATTCGCATATGGGGATGTCCAGCTTATGTTATGTTTAAGGATGCAAATAAGTTGGAAGCACGTTCAAAAGTTTTCGTGTTTATAGGATATCCAAAAGGGACTAAAGGGGGTTATTTCTATAACTCAAAGGAAAACAAAGTTGTGGTTTCAACTAATGCAACTTTCCTTGAGGAGAGTTACGTGGATGACTTTAAGCCTTAAAACAAAGTGGTGCTTGAGGAGTTAAGGAATGATCCAATCACTCCAAAGGTTTTGAGTAAACCATTCCAATCAATGTAGAAAAACCAAACTAACCCGAACAACAACCTAAGGGGCTTCGGTGTAGTGGAAGATCGAGCGTCAACTCGAGAGGTATATGTTCAATAGGGAGGCCTTCTTGGCTGAACCAGATGAACATGATAGGGATCCTTATACTTACGCAGAGGCTATCGAGGATGTTGATTCGAAACTCTGGACAGAGGCCATGAACACAGATATGAAGTCTATGGAGACTAATCGGGTCTAGGAGCTTATGAATCTTCCCGAAGGGGTAAAACTCATAGGGTGTAAATGGATCTATAAGAGAAAAAGAGGAGTGGATGGAAAGGTCGAAACCTTTAAGGCTTGACTGGTAGCTAAGGGACATGCACAAAAGGAAGGAATCGATTATGAGGAAACCTTTTCGCCTGTAGCCATGCTTAAGTCCATCCAGATTCTCTTGTCTATAGCTGCTGCTCTCGACTACGAGATTTGGTAGATGGATGTCAAGACAACTTTTCTAAATGGCTATCTTGATGAGTCCATTTATATAGAGCAACCAGATGGGTTCAAGGTCAAGGGCCAAAAGGGTAAGGTTTGTAAGCTGCTAAAGTCAATTTATGGACTTAAGCAGGCTTCCCATTCTTGGAACATAAGATTTGATCAAGTGATCAAAACTTATGGGTTTCCATAAAATGTGGATGAGTCATGTGTTTACAAGCATATTAAGGATGAGAAAGTAGTTTTTCTACTGCTCTATGTAGATGACATTTTGCTAATAGGCAATGATGTTGGGGCATTGTCATCGGTCAAATTATGGTTGACCAAGTAGTTTGACATGAAGGACTTGGGCGAGGCTAATTTTGTTCTTGGTATTCAGATTTTTTGAGATAGGAAGAACAAAATGATAGCTTTGTCACAAGCCAGCTACATAGATAAAATTCTCAAGAGGTTTGTAATGCAGGATTCCAAGAAAGGTAGGCAACCATCTAGGTCTGGAATTACTCTTTCTAAGAAAGAGAATACATGAAGAAGGTGCCTTATGCTTTGGCAATAGATAGCCTTATGTATACCATACTTTGCACACGACCAGATATTTGTTATGCATTCGGAATTGTAAGTTGATTTTAGGCAGATCTAGGACCGAACCACTGGGTTGTGGTAAAGCATATTTTTAAATACTTGAGAAGGATTCGATGGTATATGCTTGTATATTCGGGTGAGGACCTAACTCCTTTAGGATATGCTAATTCGGATTTTCAATCCTATCTAGATTATAGGAGATCAACTTCGGGTTTTGTGTTTACTTTAGGTGGTGGTACAATTAGTTGGAGAAGTGTGAAACAAGATTACACTTCGGATTCGACGATGGAGGCCGAGTATGTGGCAGCTAGTGATGCTTCAAAAGAAGCAGTGTGTCTCTGCAAGTTCCTTGGGGATCTTGATGTAGTTCCTAGTATGAAAATGGCAGTATCATTGTACTATGATACCAGTGTGGCGGTAGCTAATACTAAAGAACCAAGATTTCACAAGAAAAGTACACATACTGTGCAGCGGTAGCTAATGTTAAGGAACCAAGATTTCATAAGAAAAGTAAGCATACTGATCGAAAGTATCATGTGATAAAGGACTTCATCAGGGCGAGCATATCACGGTGTGTAGAATCACGTCAAAGGACAATTTAGCTAATCCATTCACGAAGATACTAGGAGAGTCTTCGAAAGGTATGTGGAAGCTATGGGAATGCGAGATTTGTCATATCTACTCACTTAGTGCAAGTGGGAGATTGTTAGACGTGTATGCCGTAAGGAGTAAAAATGTAATATGTTTTTGAAGACATTTTTATCAATAAAGAATTTATTTATTATTTAGATATCAAATCTTGTCCTCTTTATGTACATATTTGTTGAATGTATGTTAAGCAAACAAAAGTCTGAGATTGTCATTCTAAACCTTTAAGAATTGGGCATATGATGGATAGATTATACGGAAGCCAAGATTCTTAAGGTGACGGTCTAAATTATAAGATCTACAATTGAGGAAATAAAGTTGGGCGCTTTATTCATGTAAAGATTGTTATGTTGTCTATATCCCTATTGGGAGATGGTTTGTCTTGGCCATCAGAGGTGGACTACGCAAATAGAAACATTGGCACATTGTCATAGGTGATGATGTGTTGGATCGGGATATAAAGTGAATTGATTTGGATTAATAATTCTATCTTAGCAAATCAATTCACTTTAGACAATCATTTGTATTATATCTTAATCCTAAGATGAATAGTGGGCCCATTGTTTTGACTTGTGTATTTTGATATACCAAAGGGTAGCACTCACATTTTAATAGTGGTACGCATATCGATACATTGGAGGCATGACTCTTTATAGCGTAGACCTATTATTCATAGATATGGAATTCATAGCTCCTCTTTAGGAGTAGAGATATCCTCTCATATGCGTTATCTTGTAATTGAAAAGCTATAGCACTCAACCATATGGATACATAGGTGTAACTGAATGGTATACTGTCTTACAGATGGTAAGTTTTTCGATTGTGAGATAATGGAACGTAAGATAAAAATGATCGAGAAGGTAAGACAGAATTTGTCCTTAAGTCGATTATGGATAATCCTATGGGGATACGATACATTATGATATATCATAGAGACTTAGCTACACGGGTTTCATAATTCTATATAGTTCAAAAGTGCAACTCCAAGCTTTTAGTGGAGTAGCATTGGAGTTTATAATTATAAAATATATATCTGGGATATTGGGTTTCATAATTATCAGGAGGTTGAACTATATAGGTCTATCAGGTCCCCTTTGCTAGCTCATAAAAATTTTGTAACGATATGGCGTGCTTTTCCAATAATTGTTGACTTATTTTAGATTTATTAGATTGGCTGAAATTCGATAAAATCAGATAATTCATGTCTGTTTATTGGTTGAATTAATTTTGTGATAAAAATTAATTCAAGATAAACTTGTTAAATTATTGAGATTGGATAATTCTTGTCTATTTATCAGTTGATTTAGTTTAGAATAAATTAGATCAAGATAAACTTATAGAATTATCAAGAATTCATTTATTTTCTTAGAGATTATCTAGATAAAGTTGTTTTGATTAGATAACTTCTCTATTGGTTATTTGAATTGAAACTAAGACTTTATCGTATAGAATCTTGGATGAAAAATAAAATATTCGCTAGGATTGTTTATCGCAGATTTGGCATGCCGATTCTCTAGTTTAACCTGCTGATGGGACAAGTTCAGCATGCTGGTTAGACAGATGGGTATGTTGATCGTGTGATAAAAAGATCACGCATTTTTACACGGATTTCATCAGATATTGATATGAATTTGATTCTGATTTGAATTTTTGAGGCCTTATCCGATAAAGACTAACTCTTGGGCCCAACTTCTATAAAAAGAGAGTGAGTCTCGTTATTATTTAGATTAAGAGATTAAGAGTGATACTCTACTGGTGAGAATCTAAAAACTCCCTGACAGCTCTTGTTCACAAATCACGAACACTAGCTTTAAGTTCTCTCAATTAGTTGGAAGGAGAGTCGCCTGGTGGAAGAGCTGTACGTGTGAGCCCACACTCACTCCAATCGTGGATAGAGAATAGCAGAGAATGCCAGTTAGTTGAGGTCCTTCTAGAACTTTATTTCTCTTCATTAATTGTAGGAGCTTTTCAGCATACAAAAGATTAGTAAGATCTGGTTAATTTATGCATATAGTATGTTAAACTTGTGTTTTGGAAAATACTTTGATATAAAATTTTTAAAATTCTGTTGCGTACTATTTTTCCAACACATACATACATACATACATAGTGCTCTTCCCATTATAAAAACCCCAAGCACCGGAACAACAATAATTACAACCCAAATCTAGAGCTCTTCATATTGACAATCACTAGTTTTAATTATACGATGAAGCTTACCAACTTTGCTTCTTTTGGTAAGAAACTTGGTCACTTGTTTTCCACATTCTTTCACGTCTTCATAGTCCGTTGTTCCAATAACCTTCTCTTCCTCAAGCTTAGCTATTTTCTGTTCTTATCTTTAGTGGGATTTTTGGCTTTGAGTGTATTTTCAAAGCCAAGGAATATTATTACTAGTACTGGTAGTAGTAGTTACACTAATAGTACTAGTAATAATATGCCAAAAGAATTGGACCTTTTCTTCACTTCTGTATCTGCTGGAACTGTCTCAAGCATGTCAACTGTTGAAATGGAGTTTTTCTCCAATTCCCAGCTCATAATTCTCACAATCTCGATGATATTTGGTGGGGAAGTCTTCACTTCCTTGCTTGAGATTCAACTAGAACACAAACTTTCCAAACACGTCCCAACTACGGCGCTTGATCGAATCGATCATGAGCTAACTGAGATTTCTCATTCCAATCATCTCGATACCGAAGAAGGGGACAAATCTAGTTTGAATATCAACACAGAATATCTAAAGCACAACTCTAGAAGGTACTTGGGATATGTGGTTTTGGGGTATCTCTTAGTGGTTCACATAGTTGGTTCTTTGTTAGTCTTTATTTATGTGACAATATTCCCTTCGGCAAGACAAGTAATAAAGACCAAAGGCATTAGATCAGGAACCTTTTCGATCTTCACAACTGTTTCTACTTTTGCAAATTGTGGTTTTGTCCCTACAAATGAAAACATGATTGTTTTCAAGAACAACTCAGGCCTTCTATTACTCCTCATTCCTCAAATCCTCCTTGGAAACACTTTGTACCCGGTTTTCCTCCGATTTACCATTCGGGCTTTGGAGAGAATAACAAGGAAAGGAGAGTTTGGTTACTTGCTTAGAAATCATAGAGAAATGGGATATGATCACTTGCTCTCTGGTGCCCATTCTGCTTTTCTTGCTCTAACTGTGTTAGGATTTATATTTGTCCAACTTATTCTCTTCTGTTCTATGGAGTGGAATTCGGAGGTCATGGCGGGTATGAGTGGTTATCAGCAATTTGTGGCTTCATTGTTTCAGGTTGTCAATTCCAGGCATACTGGTGAATCCATTGTTGATATCTCTATCATTTCTCCGGCCATCTTGGTGCTCTTTGTCATGATGATGTAAGTGATGTTATTGTCTTTGATTTCTAACTTTTGCAATTTTTTTTTTATTTCCCTGTTCTTCCTTATTTGTTTAAAAAGGAATAAGTAAATGTCTCCTAGCACTATATCCTAGGTCAAGAAATTTGAAAAACATTTAACTCTCTGAACAATAAATAAAATGTTTCAAAACATCCAATAAACTCATGGAATTATTTCCTAAATTCCCCAAAGCTATTAATTTTATGTCAACTTGCTCCCAAACTATAGGTAACGTTACTCCATCATTTTGTTAATTTTGTTGACGAAAAGAGTGTTTTGAATGATTTTGTGTAGTTCAAAATTAAAGTAAATTATTTTCAAAGTTTGAGGGGCATATGTAACAAAGGTATTTAGTTCAAGGAAATTTATTAAATTAGTCCATTTATATATTCGAAATATATTGTGAGTAAGTCCGTGATAAAGTAAAAGAAATTGAAAAATAAGGACATATCACAGCTAAAAACATCACTATGCTATAGTATTTAATTTACTCGAGATATCAAAGAACTTTTCAGTATGGTATAAATAAACGACAGCAAATACTTGATGAATGTGGGACAAAAACTTGTGTATTTGTTTATCAAAAAAAAAAAAACCTTATATAGTTTCATATCATGTTATCGGACTTATTATATAGAATTATTTGATTGGTGCAGGCAAAAATTAAACATTATAGCAATAATCATATGCCCTACGAAAAAGATGCCACATATATTTTTAATAATCAAGTATCACGCGCCTGTGCTTCAGAAAGTTAAATTGCAATTTTAACGCCACTTTTTTCTCCTTTTTTCCTTTTCTAACTTATAGGACCATCTTCATCAATTGCATGATCCCTTACACACACACACACACATAATATATATCTATAATCCTACAAAAAAAAAATTATATGTTAAGATCAGAATAAGTAGATATATAGGTACAAGACATATCTATCTAAATTATGTTGCGAATACAACTGTGGTTTAGTGACCCATTACAAGATGCAATATTCTAAAGTTAGAGTTACTTGGCATGAGTGCGCAAAAATGCCATCTAAGGTCTATATGATAATATGAGTGGACAAAATGTCGTCACTTGGTCAAGTAGCACTTGACTGATATGTCAAATAGCATTCCTTTAAAGTGTAGCATCCACCAAAATATTACTTGAGATGAGAATAATTTTGTCCACGAGTAAGGGTCCAAAAAACAATATTTTATATGTTGAAAATTCTTTGCTTCACTACAAGTAGAACCAAAGGCTCTTTCACAAACTAAGGGCCATTTGAATAATAATAATAATAATAATAATAGTAATGGTAATAGTAGTAGTGATAAATAATAATAACAATAATGATGACGATGATGATGACAATAATAATAAATGACTATCCATAACATGTTAGGAAAAAGAAAGTTAGTTTCATCTGTTTTTTGAAATTTGTTATTGTTATTGTTGTTCCTTCTATTGTCTCCAAAACCTTCCCAGTCAATTTTATATATATATATATATTTAGCGTAGTCAATAATTGTACTTTTTCAAAACTAAAAGACCATGCCAAATTACACGGAATACACCATTCAATTTTCGAAACGAATTATTCAATTAAATAAGAATTATTAATATGCTGTCGAATTAATATCTTCTGTTTTATAATAAGAATTATTAATATGCTGTCGAATTAATATCTTCTGTTTTATACTTTTTCTTTTTGCTGAAATTCCAATCATAATTTGACTAAAAAATTCCAATTATAATTGTTAGTTCATTGTTCTGATTCTGAGTGTTGGATTTTCATGGGAAATAATTACAGGAATACTTCTATAATCGTGTAAAATACAATCTGCCCTGTTTCATGAAATCATTTAAAATTCTATCGTGGGGACAAATTTCAGTCAAAATCATAGTGTAAAAGAAAAATCACACCCACGTTAATAAACTAATCAAATTTACTTTCTTAAAAATAAAATGAAGAAACAACTGGATGAGAGAAAGTTAAAGCATCCTAACTATATTGGCATTTATATTCATGTATAAATCAACTAAACTAACTTTATTACACAAATTCATATGTTTCCGAACATATTTCTCAATTAAATGAAAAGAAAGGGGAACATTCTTTGGTAGGCACCAAAAATTGCTTGCTCAGTTTTAAGCTATCTTTTTTTTTTTTTTTGGTAAAATCAGTCAAATTTGCATAATGTTTAATTTGATAGATTTTGTCAGAAATATATTGACAAATACGTAACACCAATAAGGGTATTTTGTCATTTAAAAAAAAATCATTTTGTTGTAATAGGAAATAAAGAAAAATAAGTCTTCAAAAATTAAGCATAATCCAATAATAAATCTACACCAGACTCCAAAAAGAGGGGGAAAAAAAATAAAGTTGAAATCTCCACCCTCAAATTAAAAAAAAAAAAAAAAAACTTAATACCAATTAATGTTTAAAAACACACAGTACTTTTAAAGATTACCCTTGCATATAGATTCGCAATAAATTTGGTATTTGGGTTTGGAGCAATAAAATTCATTATTCCGATTCTTTGCAATTTTAACAATATCCTTGAGAATCGTATCGATCGAGACCAAAGTGATCTGGATATGACTAGTAAGTTTCACCAAAGTTTTGAAAAGCTCAATAAATAAAAATATTTTATTAACAAATTATTTTATGGTCTCTAATTAATAGTCATTGTTGGTAATTAGCTAGGAGTGCAACCACTTTCATTCATCTCTTATACGTACTCTAGTTTTGGACACGTATTGCATTTATGTTTGAATTAATTAACTTTGTCTTTGCCATGGTTATCATATATTCAGATTTTAAAATTCGTTATATTATATGAACAAAGATTGACAATTTTAACTTATTTTGATATTTTGTTTAATCATATATACATTGCCTAAATTTTGTGCAATTAAGTCCAATATTTCTCATAAAGCTTCTATATTTTATTCTATGTCATTGTTTAAAAGTGATCAGGACCATGTGATTTAAACCTTAATAACTAACAAATAATTTCTTTAACTTTTTTTAGGTATCTCCCACCATATACTACATTCCTACCCATGAAGGATGAAAAGAAGATTTCAACAAATAGCGATATTATAAGCAGTGGAAGAAACAGATTATTGGAGTATTTCACTTTGTCACCGCTATCTGTTTTGGCCATCTTTGTAATTCTAATTTGTATAACAGAAAAAGAAAAGATGAAGAACGATCCCATCAACTTCAACGTCTTGAACATCATCGTAGAAGTAACAAGGTCAATCTCATCTCACTTAATAGTTCATTTAAAGTTTTAGTTATAAATCATATATAGTTTTGTCATGTTAATCCCAAAATTAATTATATCTTTGTTTTAAATTTGCAGTGCATATGGTAATGTTGGCTTCTCAACCGGCTATAGTTGTAAAAGAAGATTGAATCTAGAAGGTGAATGTATAGACAGGTGGTATGGGTTTGCAGGGAGGTGGAGCTCTATGGGAAAGTTTATCTTAATTTTGGTAATGTTTTTTGGAAGACTGAAGAAATATAGTATGAATGGGGGAAAAGCTTGGAAACTGTCTTAACCAATAAATGTCTTTTGAAGACCATATCATGTTCTTGTATTTATTGTACTACATAGACCTTTTTTTTTTTTAGGTGAATGGACCAAAGTAGGCTTCTGTATGCCGTTCACTTTTTAAATATTTTGTTCATATGTATAATTATACCATGAATCGTGTGAAGAATAAAAGAAATTTACAAGGTATGCCTATTTATGTATACTACTTTTCAACATTGTCCCCCCTCTTTTTCACTTTTCAAAACTATCCATTTTATGTTTTTTTTTTTCATTTGATTAATGAAAAGACTTTATTATCCCTAGTTCAAAAAAAAAATCAGATTCAGACCTAATCCTCTACTCTCTCTGTTTTTTTCTTTCTCATCTATTGGATTTATTGGATTTATTGGATTTGGAGTGTACATAATAGCCCGAATATACGTTTGGTATAGGCAAAATTCAAATTAATGGAAGCAAATCAACATGATTGTAAGCAAAATTCAAATCAATGGAATCAAATCAACATGATTCTAAGTCCATGCTTTAGAGTTATCCCTCCCCTTAGATTCTCTCACCTCGGATCAATATTCTACAATAAAAGTTACTTTTTCTCTCTCTTATACTTGAGGAAAAAAATATCACAACTTTTTCATTTAATATCCAATTGAGACGATTCTTTTCTATTGCATTTCTAATGAAAAGAGTAATAAATTAAAATCCATATGCATATCTTGTCAATTATATAACCTATAAGGTAGACAAAAGGATGTAATAAATACTATATTATTATTTAATTACAACACCATAATTCCAATTTATTAGTAAAATCGTAATTCCAATTTATCGGTAAAAGATTCCAACTTTTAGTTAAAGGGAATTTTGAAATCATTATTTTGGATACTAATTGAATTTAAGCAACAAACACCCTAATTTTAAGAATTTTTTTAAATATAATAATGTCATAATCTGTTTGAAATCTTAAATACGTATATTATCATTATTCTAAAAAAATAAATTAAAACCAACAATATCATTATTAAGGTCATTAATTTCTTTATACATATGCATTGGGACATATAAACAATATTCATAAACTGAAAACATATTTTAACTCTACAAATAAAAAATAGAAATTTACCAAGAATGCCCCCTTATGAGCTGTCTTTAGTAAGGTTGTCCTCCTCATTTTTACCTTTTGAAACTGCCTCTTTATTCTATATTTTTTTTTTATTTGATTTATAATTTGACATGTTTGTCTCTAGTTCAAAAAAGAAAACCAGAAAGCCCTAATACCAATTTTTTTTCAATTCACGTTTTGACTCTCTCTCTTCCCCCCTCTTTCTCACTCACTTTTCCTTCTCTTTATATATTCTAGTGCAATCATCAGAGGATCTATCATCGTTAAGTACCTCTGACAAGTTAGTTTTAGGCTAATTAATTAGCTAATTCTAACTTAATATTTTGTTAGTTTTGAGTAATTATTAGAATTTAATAGTATTTTATGCTCCTTTATAGATTTTGAAGAAAAAAATGTACATTGGCAAAGTGCCAGGCAAAACAAACCGAAAAGTGAGGACAAGTACACTTGGAGACGAAATGAAGCCTAGACGCTAACTTATGGGCACCTAGGCGCTCTTGTAGATGGAATCCAAGTATTAAAACCCGACAACATAGCACCTAGGCACTAGAAACACAAAGCCTAGGTGCTACACCTATGGCGCCTAGGTGCCAATACGAAGCTTAGGTGCCAAAATATGAAGCCTAGGCACCAGTGCAATTTTTATTCAACTCTGAGTTTAATTTCATCCCAAAATTGCCCTTTCAAAGCCTCGTCTATAAATAGAACATTATAAGGGGTTGAAGGATGGTTTTGAATAAAGGAAAACTATAAAAAAGAGGAAAGAACTCACTGCTTTAGAGAAGAAAAATGGAGCAACCTAGAATTCACATCTAAACATAGTTCTTTTCCTTCACTCATCATGTTTAAGACATTATTTAGGATTTTTTTAGTTACTGTAGGAACTAATTTCCCTTTTTCTAGGGCTACGATGTAGCCAGATTATAAATGTTTCCTTTTATTTAATTTAATTCAATTCGATATTTGTTCATTATCTATACTGAATGTTTAATCTGATCTTAATGCTTGTAAAAGTTTACGCACCTTTTGCGTGAGTTGTGATTTAATTTGAGGCTGAGAAGCGATAATTAAATTGGACTATGATTGAATGCCATGAGATTATCATAAGATAGAGATATCTATGAGATTTGTGTAACATTGTGAATTTTCTATTCTTAATGAATCTTGGTAAGCTTAGAATTTTTATGGAGATGTAGGAAATTTGCTAACTATAATAAATTGTTAATGCTTGAGAAAGATTAGTGATTACCTAAGAGAAATTTGTTATCGGCATGGAAGTAAATATTAGTTAATTAAATTAGATAATTTGAATAGGATTAATTTAGGTGAAATTGGATGCCTTAGTCTTTTATTTATTTAGGTTTTCATTTATATTTTTTGTTTTGTTGTTTTTCTATTTTATATTGAATTGTTTAAATAATTTTAGAGTTAACCAATTTTGGTACTTAGCTGGATTAATGTAATCCTCATGGGAATGATACTTTACTCATTCTTTATTATTTGTCTACGATTCTGTGCACTTGTAGATTTTTCGTAACAAGTTTTTGGCACTGTTGTTGGGGATTGTTGTTTAATTTGATTAATATCGACACTAATTAGCTCTAGGATTACTTTGAACATTTTTTTATTTGCTTTATTTAATTTTTATTTGTTCTAAATTTTTTCTTTAAGTCATTTGTTTTTCAAGGTACTTAATGACGTTTCATTAAAATATCCTTGTAAGTTTTATCCAACAACATATGGAACCATTTTATGTGGCTTGAGAGCGATTTAAAGATATGCTTGAATGGTACACACATTACAACCTGCCAAAGTGGTCTCTTCTCCAAATATTTATTAAAGGATTATGTTTCAAAGCTAGAGATTGGATGAAAAAAGGCGTAGTTTTCAACGGCCATTCTTTCTTTTCAAGAACTGTTGATGAAGCTTACTACTTACTGGGGGATATGGTAAACTTTAATTATCATTGGCATTTGGATTCTTCAATGCACAATTTCTGATAGAAGAGGCACCAAAATCTTTCATAAAATATCTACCCCAAGATGATGGAATAATCCTGTAGCCAATGTCAAGCAGAGAAGACACCTTTAGAAGTTGCTTTAGACTGTCTAAAGGCCACTCTTGAGAACAGTCATGAAATCTCCAACTCTAGGCGATATCTTCATGAACAAATCTGTATGAGAAGCACAATTTTAGAGAGTCATCGAGAGAAGGTAGTTGTAACATTAAGTCCTTGTGGTGACCATGAAACAATAAAAGATGTGGTTTTGTTTGATGATGGTTGCATTAAACCTCAAGAATTTGAACCTCTAGAGGAAATAAAGCCTCAACATAAAGAAAAAGAACCTTTTGAAGCTGTGTTAGCTTAACCATTTGCTGAGTTGGGCTCTTGCTTGATCAACAACGATCTACACTTACTAAATCAAGAGGAGTCTATCCAAAACTATGACTTTTATGAAGACCAAATCACAAGCATGCTAATGGATAGCCAAAAGGAAAAGGAAGAGCAAATAGAAGGGTTATGAAAGGAATTCCTATATAAGGAGAAGCCACAACGGTCATTGGAGGATACAAAAGCGCATAAGACCATTGATTTGAGCTCATCAATGGTTCCAACATATAGATCACTAACCGATTCATGTTGGCCATGGACACCACCACCATCACATCTCACCTGTTCAAGCTCGAGCCAATAACGAAGTTTCCATCAAAAGCACATCATTTGAAGACATGTGTTGTTGGTGAAACATTCAAATCACTTCTAAAACCTTACCAAGCTAAAGGGCATCTATAACAAAGACCCATATGTGGTGTTGTTTGACACTTACTATGGGTGAAAGCCACTCTTTGACAAGTGCTTTTCTGAAAGTCAAGCTAATGACTATAAAACAAGCGTTTCTTAGGAGGCAACCAAAGCTCTTTATCCTTTTCTATTTTAGATTTCATCATGTTATTTAGTTTGTTAGTTGTTCCTTTTAGTTTTAGTCTCTTTTGCAACTTAATCATGATGTAAGTCTTGTTTGTGGTGATTTCAGGTTTTGCGGGACATCAAGGCGCTTAGCTTGCCAAAAAAAATTCAAAAACTGAAACCATATCTGTAACCTAACACAGATGATGAACCACATGGCTATGGATCTGAATATGAACTTGGACAACTTTCTCACAATCTCTGATTTCAATGAAGATAATGAAGACAATGAGGACGAGGAGGAATAGGCTGCCACAACCTTTGATTTAGGGAGTGTTCTTTTCTTCCTTCTTTTTGTTTTCTTTTTATATTGTTCAAGTTTGAGGGTAATGTGTTGCTTTATATTTTGTTTGTGTCAATCAGTCATTATGGTTTAATTAGGTTTTAGTTTAGGTTTCTTTTTTTTTTTCTTTGTATTTGATAGTAATTAAAAAAGTAAAGTTGTATCGTTTGAGCATTGTTTAGTTTGAATCATAGGACGCCAAATGTATGATGATGATTGAAATTGAACATGGCTCTTAGGGGATAATAATGGTTTGCCATGCTGTGATTACTCACGTCTTGATCACCTAAGTATTATATACTTAGAGGAAGGTTATGTTGATTAAGTGATGTTTTTGATCTCAAATGAATGCTAGAACCTATTCGATAATCACTTGAGGCAAAATCCTAGGCTACACAACATTAGGGACATGATTTAGGCTATTTTTATACCGTTCGAACCTTTCAAGCCTACCATTGATATCATTTAATCACTAGTTATTGAGCCTTATTGTCTATTTTCTTTATTACCCACATAATTAGTCTAGCTTTTGAATAATTTTGTCCTACTTAGTTCTTCAGATTTATTTATCCATGGAATTATTTGAAGGCATTTGCAGTATGGGAGGATGGATGGAGTTTTGAATAACGTTATCAAGGGTTATGTATTCATTTATCAAAAAAAAGGCAAAATACAAAAAAAAAAAAAAGAAAAAGAAATAAAAATGAATACATCAAATAAATGTGAATGACAAAGGGAGTGCAATATAAGTTTGGAGGTGTACTGAGAGAGAAGAAATTATACTTTTATGAGGTCATGAGACAAATTGTATGTTTATGGGTGACTTTTGAGCCACATTATATCTTTTATCTCACCTTTTATCCTTAACCACATGTTTCAAGCTGAATAAAGTCCTATTAATCTTTGATGTTGTGATAATCTATATCAGTAGAGAGTGGTTTGAAAAATAGGCCTATGAAGTTCAAAAATTTCACTAATCTAGAGATCTTCCACAACAAGCTTGATGACATAAACTAATTCGAGTGCTAGAGGCATCAGACACACACTCAAGGAATGAGGAGTATGGTAAGATTGGAATTTGAACTGAAATTTTACATCCTTGCAATGGTTAGAGTTCCGTTTGAATCATAGATTTTATGCAATCTTTGAGGCAAAGTATGATGAAAAATTAAATTGATGCTCAAACTATATTGTGTGTTAGTGTCAGTCCATCTTTTCGTCTCATTTCTTTGTCCATCTTTCGTGTCTTTTGCTCGAGGACTGGCAACCTCCACCGTGAAGTTCAGATCTAGCGCAAGGATCTCATTGCTCTCTTCTCTTCGCCCCTATCTCTTAATGAAGACGAAGTCGCGAGTCACAAGAAGTTCAGATCAGCAAGACAATTACTCTGAACAGTTGTAGGCTATTCGATCTTCGTTGACGAAATCTACAGAAGAGCTGGATCTAAACAGTCCTTGAGCTTCTTCTTCTTTTTCCTCTTCTTGTTCATGGTCGTTTCTCCTACAATCTCACCCATTGCTGTTGGCCATCGCATCCCTATAGTCTCCCTCTCTTTCTCTCACTCTAGACATTGGAATCTATAATAATTTTTTTTATTCAGTCAATTTGATCACAAAATTTTGTTTTGGACGGAGTATTAGACTAATCTTTGTCGAGTTTTTTTTTTTTATTATTTTTGCGGACCTATTTCTTTTTTTTTTTTTTTTTTTTTTTGAAGGGAACGGGCTTGTTTCTATGTTAAATTATTTTTTTTTCTTTTTATGATTTTTTTGATATTCGGAGCTTTTTGGTTGTAGTTTTGATACAAATTGTTGCAATCGAAGGTTTAGAGGCACGATGTACACATGCATTGAACTTGTTTTTTTAAGTTTCTCCTCATGCCCTGTTTCAATACTTTTTTCTCCATCATTGTGAGGGGAAGAGAATATTGAAATATATTAGCTAGTTTTTCAACAAGTACAGATACCATTGAATTTAGCAAATCATTCTTTTAGATGGTTTATTGGGATAAAAATGCTTGTTTTAGTTCCAAATTGGTTGTGAAGAAATTTGAACTTTTCTTTTGCCCTGCTGACAGTTGAATCTGAAATGTGGAACGAAAAAAGGCGGTATATAATGCAGCAAAAAAGAATGTTAAACTTAGTTTGTATTTGGATAAGTTTTTCTGTGTTTTCTTTCCCTTTTATTTTGTGAATTCGTCGTAGGATTTTTGGATTTCCATTTCAGGTTGCAATCATTTGAATTTTTTGCTTGATCTCTTTTTATTTATTTTTGGAACCAAGCAGGTTTCGAGATAAATACTGGTAATCTAAACCTAACAAATTCTAAAATAGACCCCGATAGGTTCTAGGTTCTGAAACAAAATCTAATAGGTTCAAAAAAAAATATGTTGAAATTTGATAGGTTTCATGATGTTACATTGCAGGTTACAATCTAGCACCTCGCTTTAGACAGAAGCTGGCAGATTTCAGTATCCCACATGAATAAGTTGAAAGAAGGATAACTTGGTCTTTTAATAAATCCATAAGTGGTTTGCTAGAGTGCATATTTAACAACGTAGTGCATTTGAGGGACATTTTTATAATAATTGCCCAATAAAAAAAGATCACATGCCTCGCTAACCCAAGCAAGATTAGATTAGAGGCCAAAATATCATCCTGCACCAAACACATGGTTAAGGTAAAAGATATATATCGAAAAGAAAGCTTTGGGGCCTCCTAACTCACATTCTACTTTTTGTTTTCCTAAGTTTTCTCTGAGAGTATCGGCGCTCTCTTTTGGGGCCGTTCCTTCTCTTCCTTCTCTTTCTCCTTATTCGGTCACTCATTCTGTGTCTTCTTCTCCTCCCAACGTAGGCTCGTTGACTTCGCCCTTTAGGGATAGTTTTTCCTCCTACTTTTAATCGGGATTTTTTACAATTGTTGTCATCGTTAATAAATTAGGGCTTTATTTGTATCTAACACTGTTTTTAAAGCACATCCCCTCAAGCTAGTCTATTATAATGCAGTCTTTCCGTTATCAAATGTTTTAATTTATTTTTCATTGTAAATAATAGTAGAAAGTGTATATCACTATAACAGTTTACCCATTCATTCATTATCATTAATGAACACGTAAATATCATTAAAAAAAAGCTAAAGTAAGTTTTTTTAAATTCAAAAGATGTTTTTCTAGTTTTTAAAAATAAGGCTAAATTGAAAAATAATTAAAAATATGATAATATAATTATGTTGAACCAAATGTATGTAATTCTTTAGATACTGTAGGTGTAAAACCCATGGTCTTATTTTTCTTTTAAAAAAAAAAGGATTCAAATTTTAGGCCAATGTATGATCAATCCCGCGCAAAAAAACTTTCATCTTGATCCAAACCACACTTTAGGCGTGTTTCTCCATTGTGGCCACTGAAAAAGTTTATTACTGTTAAGAATTAATCACCGCGCCAAAAACCTCAGTCAGGAACAAGAAAATGAAAAATCAAGAACACGATAGCAAGATTTGTTTTCGAGGTTCGGCCAAATAATAGCTTACGTCCCCACGAACTCCCCAGAGGAATTCGATCTTCACTCTTCCAAACAAATCAAGTTTACAAAGAGAGTTTACAGAAATCAATCTTCAGAAAATTCCTATCCTCTACCCAAGAGAAAACAGTAAGAAAATCCCTAAGAAGATTGCCTTTCTCTCACCCTTCTTACCTCAAGAATCACTCTCTCTTTTTGGCTTTTTCTTTACAAGATTAATCTCATCTTTTGAAAGACGAAGTCCCCTGTTCTTTTCCAACCCTCTTCTATATCCCACTGGTTACAATAGGCCTAATATATATGAACAGTCTACCAACTAAAATAAGCCTTTGTCAGCCAATTATATTCTTCCTTTGATTTGAGAAGTCCACATCAGCAACTCATTTAGTCTTCAGCCTTATTACAAAAACGCTACCGTTTTTGCCTCAGCATATCTTTATAAAACCAGCCAATAAACTCTGATCAACATATGAGTATTGATTCAACAATCTCCACCTCAATACTCATATGATATATATGAGTAAAAAAAAAATTTTCCCGCTGGATCCTTGCTCGATTACCTCATCAATCAATTGCTCTCAATTCTCAGCAGTTCCAGACAATGCCTGAACTTACTGAGTGTAATAACTTTTGTTCCCATATCAGCTGGGTTTTCATCAGTGGAGATCTTCTCAACATTTATCTCTCTTTGAGACACCTTTTCCCTTATAAAATGATACTTCACCTCTATGTGTTTAGTCCTATCATGAAAGACTGGATTTTCACATGGATGGATAGCACTTTGACTAGCAGAGAAGACAGTAGCACTTCCCTTTATTAGTTTTAGCTCCTGTAGCAGTCCTTGTAACCAAATTCCCTCTTTAATTGCCTCTATTGCAGCCATATACTCTGCTTCAGTAGTTGAGAGAGCCACCACAGGTTGCAGCTGGGTTTTCCAGCGTACACAGTTTCCACAGACCACAAAGAAGTATGATGTAGTAGATCTTCTACTGTCCTTATCACCTGCATAGTCAGAATCCACAAACCCTTCTATAGACACTTGATTTCCACTTTTCTTATATAACAGCCCATAACCAATTGTTCCAGCAATGTATCTTAACAATCACTTCATAGCTCTCCAATGTTCCTTCCTTGGGTTGGCCATATACCTGCTTAAGGTACTTATTGAAAAGGCCAAATCAGGCCTTGTACAGATCATAGAGTACATAACAGACCCGATTGCAATTGCATATGGAACATTATCCATATATTGTTTTTCTTCATCGGTTTTAGGACACTATAGTACTGACAACTGAAATTGGTTAGTTATTGGCTGTGTAGTTGGTTTGGCACCTTTCATAGAGAATTTATCAATTAGTTTTTCAAGATAACCCCTCTGATTCAAAAATAAGGTGCCCTTGTTTCTGTCTCTACTAATGCTCATAACCAAAATTCTCCTAGCAGCTCCTAGATCTTTCATATCAAATTCTGAGCTAAGCATTTTCTTCATTCTTTCAAGCCTAGCCTTATCCTTACAAATCAAGAGCATATCATCTACATATAACAGTAGGTACTCTGCTTCAAGAATTTTAGAACCTCTAAAGTAAAGACAAGAATCATACCAGCTTCTTTGAAAGCCCTAATTGACCATAAAAGAGTCAAATCTTTTATACCATTGTCTAGGCGATTGCTTAAGCCCAAACAACGATTTCTTTATGAGACAAACCATGTTTTTCCCTTTATGAACTTCAAAACCCTATGGTTGTTCCATAAAAATTCTTTCTTCCAACTCACTATGCAAGAAGGCAGTTTTTACATCCATCTACTCCAAATCCAGATCAAACTGCGTACTAAAGAGAGCATTATCCTAATGGTCTTATATTTAACCACAGGTGAGAAAACTTCTGTAAAATCCACTCCTTTTCTTTGTGTGAACCCCTTTGCCACTAATCTTGCCTTATACTTTATAGAATCAGCTCCTGTGGCTCCTTCCTTGATTTTGAAAATCCAGTTGCATGCCACAACCAACTGCTCCTTAGGCCTTAGAACCATAATCCATGTTTCATTTCTATACAGTGATGCCATCTCTTCCTTCATAGCTGCTACCCACATTTTTGAGTCTTTACATTCAATTGCCTCTTGATATGTTTCTGGTTCCCTCTTATCTAAAACCACTGCAGTCATAAAAGCATAAGCAATAAGATCTAAATAGGCAGTAAAACCATATCTCTGTGGTGGCTTAGACACTCTTTTAGCCCTGTCTCTGACAAGCATATAATCATTTGACTGAGGCTGCAATTGTTCCTGTTGTCTACTGGAATGAACTTCCATTAATTCAGGATCATTTGAACTAAATGTTCCTTCAGTCTGTGGCTCCACCTGATCAGAATTTCCTTGCAATGGCTCCTTTTGAACTTGAGTCTCTACTGTATCTGCAGGGTTAGTAATAGAAGAAACTTTTCCTGCAACATCACCAAGGTTAGCAAGACATGGAAATTCATTTTCATTAAATATTACATCCCTACTGATTATTGTCTTAAACCCTTTACCATCTCTCACCCACAACCTATACCCTTTAGTACCTTCAGGATAACCGAAAAATACACATTTGATAGATCTAGGATCTAACTTGCCTTCCTTTTGATGTGCATAGGTAGCACATCCAAAAACTTTTAAATGTGAGAGATTAGGAGGCTTGTTCTTCCAACCCTCCTCAGGGGTCTTAAAATTTATGGTAGTAGATGGGCATCTATTTATTAAATATGCAGTAGTAACAACTGCTTCACCCCAGAAACTCTTAGGGAGACCAGAGTGAAATAGCATGCATCTTGATTTATCTAGTAATGTTCTATTCATTCTTTCAGCAACCCCATTTTCTTGAGGGGTTTTTCTCACTGTCCTATATCTTTGTATCCCAACTTCAACACAATAATCATAAAACTCTTTATTGCAAAATTCCAAACCATTATCAGTTCTTAAGGTTTTTACCTTTCTATCTGTTAAATTTTCTTGCAAGATTTTTCATTGTTTGAATCTATTTAAAGCATCATTTTTATTTTTTAACAAGTAAACCCAAACTTTTCTAGAAAAATCATCAACAATAGATAGAAAATAAAGATTACCTCTATGAGTTGGAATTGATTCTGGACCCAAAGATCTACATGCACATACTCCAGGATGGCCTTTGACTCATGAGTTCCTGTTTTGAAGCTTAGTCGATGTTGTTTTCCTAAGATGCAATATTCACAAAAATCAACCTTGCTAACTTTATCCTTCCCCAACAACTTCTATTCACTCATAATTTTCAAACCCTTTTCACTAATGTGTCCCAGCCTATTGTGCCATAATATTGCCTTAGTATCCTCAGGAGCAATTGCTATAGACAATTTTCCAGTAAGTGTTTCTCCTTGTAAGTGATAGAGCCCTTCGTTTTTAATTCCTTTTATTACCACCAAAGATCCTTTACTGACTCTCATGGTACCTTTTTCAATTTTGTTGGAATAACCCGAGTCATCCAAGATTCCAAGAGAAATTAAATTCCTCGCCAAGGTTGGAACATACCTGACATCCTTTAACTGTCTTACAACCCCATCAAACATCTTGTGGCCACAGTTCCAATTCCTTCTACTTGACACGTTTGACTATTTCCCATTAGAACTTTGCCACCATTTACCTCCTGGAAGTTAGACAACCATGCTCTATTATGAGTCATATGATAAGTACAGCCAGAATCCAGTATCTATTCCTGACTTTCCACCTTATTAGTAGCCAATAAAACCTCTCCATTAGTGCTGTAACCTTCACTGAAATTTGCAGCTTCTTGATTTTCATTCCCATTTGAACTTCTCCTTCTGCTTTCTTTGATAAGCATAATAGTCTTTCTTTATGTGTCCGAGTTTATTATAATAAAAGCATTTCTTACCAGAGTTAGGGCCCCTTGAGCTTAATCTTCCTCTTGGCTGGCTACTACTTCTGTTTCTTGGATTGTTGGCCTTCTGCTGATTCCTTCCTCTAGCAAAATAGTTTTTTGCGTTCGAGGAGTCTTGTTTTTCTATCTTGATTTCAAGATCCCTGGACTTCAATGCAGCTATTACCTCTTCTAATGTGATAGAGGCCCTGCCATACTTAATGGTTGATTTTACTTCCTCGAATGAGTCTGGTAGAGCATTTAACAAAATAATTGCTTGGTTTTCATCACCCAACATCTCATTTTCACCAGAATTAGCCAACTCAATGTTCATTTTTAGAAAGTCATCCAGGTTCTGGTCTAAGGTCCAAGTTGTAGACATCTTAAATCCAAACAGCCTCTCTTTTAGAAAAATCTTATTTGTTAGTGATTTCTTTTGAAACAGCTCGTCCAGCTAGGCCCAAATGTTAGCAGGGGAATCTTCCTTATCAACCATTCTAATAACAGAATCGGATAAATGAAAAATAATTGTACCTATAGCTGTCTCAAGGTACTCTTGGATTTGATCGTCTGAATAATCATCTGGCCATTTTGGATGTCCATCGAGCTCCCTAAGAAGCTTTCGTTGAGCCACTAAACCATTGATTTTTCTCTGCCATATGCAGAAATCCCCAGACCCATCAAACTTGTCTACTTCAATCTTCATATTATTCATGACCACTCCTTGGAGGAGACCCTTGTTGTTCGGAGGGACTTTCTTTGAGATTGTCTCTGAAATCCCTTGAGTAACACCCAAACCGAGAGGAACGTCTTCAAATTCCTTAAGATCCAAAAAATCCTCACCAGGCTCTTGCTTTCTTTCAACCTCCAGCATTCTTGATTTAGAACAATCACCAAAGAACCCGCTCTAATGCCACTGTTAAGAATTAATCATCGCACCAAAAACCTCAGACAGGAACAAGAGAGTGAAAAATCAAGAACACAACAGCAAGATTTGTTTTCGAGGTTCGGCCAAACAATAGCCTACGTCCCTGCGAACTCCCCAGAGGAATTCGATCTTCACTCTTCCAAACAAATCAGAGTTTACAAAGAGAGTTTACAGAAATCAATCTTCAGAAAATTCCTAGCCTCTACCCAAGAGAAAACAGTAAGAAAATCCCTGAGAAGATTGCCTTTTCTCTCACCCTTCTTACCCCAAGAATCGCTCTCTCTTTTTGGCTTTTTCTTTACAAGATTAATCTCTCCTTTTGAAAGATGAAGTCCCCTGTTCTTTTCCAACTCTCTTCTATATCCCACTGGCTACAATATGCCTAATATATATGAAAAGTCTACCGACTAAAATAAGCCTTTATCAGCCAATTATATTCTTCTTTTGATTTGAGAAGTCCACATCAGCAACTCATTTAGTCTTCAGCCTTATTACAAAAACGCTACCGCTTTTGCCTCAGCATATCTTTATAAAACTAGCCAATAAACTTTAATCAACATATGAGTATTGATTCAACAATTACCAATCGGAAAGAAGCGTTCCAATTAATTTCTATAGGCTGAGGCTGCTAATAAGTACCGGACGGTGGTCGTATGGTTTTGATAGTTCCAGCCATAGCTTGAGATTGCTGTAAAAGCTTTGACAGCGTGGTCTTAGCATGACCAGGATGCAAAATCCTGGCAAAGGTTCCGCAACCAGACTGCTGAGGTGAGAAAGCGATATGTCCCTAAGGGATATTGTACGAGGAATTCACTTGCAAGCTAGGCATGTCTTGCCCTGCTGCATGAATCCAAACAACATGAAGCACCTCTATTAGCTATTGCAATTAGACAACTATATTTCACAAGGAAAGAAATATACAAATCAGGAACCAAAGCTTAGTTTGGGATGTTTTCTTTCTGAAGAAGTGCTAGAAATACTAGTAGAAATTAAAATTTAAAAAAGCTAGCTTCTCAAAATAATTGTAAAGGGCATCGGGATCTTGGCAAAGTTCTTTTTATTTTCAACTTCTAACAAAAACACTATCTACATCCTGTTATGTGAAAAGGACTTTCTGGGCCTCTAGAAGATTTTGACTGAAAGGTCTACTTCTCTCCAACAATAAATATACAGCATATGCAATGAGAGTTCGTATTTCATTGAGGTAAAGGAAAACCCACTAGTTGTCCGGTGATGTAGATTTAATTTTGCTTCAAGCGAGATGCCGCCATTAAATTCTAATAAACCATAGCATAACATACGCTGATTTCGCACGAAGAGAAGCAGAAAAAGTGTACCGACAATAGAATACCAATATAGCTCATTCAACAATTTCATTACAATCGATCAAGAACTCGAATCGATCAATGCCAAGAAACATGTATCACAACTATTAGAGAATTTTGTGCATAAGAAGATAATGGAGGCTAAGAAATTCTGGAAAATGAAAATGTAATTAAGGTGTTTATGAACACTTTCCTTAAAGGTTTTGTTTGCCCTCACTTCTTAAAGTTTGCTAACGAGTTTTTTATGGCAAATTACCCCGAAGATACAACAAATACTTGAACACAATATCTAACAACAATATGGTGTTCCAAAACAAGATATGAATTCTATAATAATTCTAGAGATTAAACAAAGATAGGATGCCATTTTATGAATGGACACAAACGGTTCAATCCAAATAACATTTGCTTAAAGATGCCTCTTCATTTGTAAAGGTGTCTATTCATGTATCAATGCATTTATTAGCAACGGATAATAGATGTTTAGGTTTGTATGAAAGTATATAATCAATATTTACACCGGTTCGAAACATGTCAAAGAATATATTTATTCAACTTGTATCAACTTGGAAGAGCGCCACCTTTCTGGCGTTGTGTCATTAGGCTTTCTGGAACAAAATTGGCAAGTGGTAACCCAATGGGCATCTAGGCACTTCCTAGTAGGTGCCTAGGCGCCAATACAGCGCCTAGGAGCTATGAGCATAGAGCCTAAGCACTACCCATTCTATCCAAAAATACCAATTTCTATTTTAGCTCCACGGCCTTAACTTTAAAAGTCACGGCACTTCTTGTTGGCACAAAACACATTAAAATTGTGTTTTTCTTACTATTCTAATGTAATCTTTGATTCTCAAACATGTTAGAGAGATATATTACAATCTCTCTAACAATCCCCTACTAGATTGTAATATTTCTCCAAATCAAACAATGATAAACTCAAACATACAAGCAGGTATCTTTTGATTTTGGCCTTCAATTAGTGAGTACACATCAAAGCATTCACAATACAATAGTGTGCTTTTCATTAAACTTTGTCTCTTAAGCAAATATAGAAACACATCACATACGAGATATCCTAGAATGCAAATTATGTTCCAATTAATTTGCACTATCCTGGCCTTGTGCATTATCTTGGATTCATGAACATTTACAAGACTAAACCATGGTCTTGTTAGAAACGCCACTATTCCTTATGTTGACTTAGGTAAAGTTTTAAATCATGTCTCTAGTTACTTTAAGACTTGAACTTCTTTAAGAACATAAACTCAACCTCAACCACGTAGCTATTCTTAACCAAATATCTTGGAAGGGACAAATAAATTTTTCGGTGTTTACCTGATCACATAATGGTGACTTGCTTTTAATCACATTTATCTATGGAATAACAGTACAACTATTACATAGTTGAGTTACCATCACTGGTAACTCTTACACAAAAGGTTTTAGCCCTATTTCACTAAATGTGTCCTTGACTAAGTCTCTCAGAAGACCTTTTATCAAGGGATCCGCTAGATTCTTATTAGTCCTAACATAAACAACATTAACAATACCATCGGATATTAGTTGTTTCACATACTCATGTCTCAAGCTGATATATCTAGACTTTCCATTATAAACTTTGTTATAAGGTCTAGATAATGTAGCTTCACTATCACAGTACAAATTAAGAAATGGATGGCATCAGTTGTGGCCATAACTCAATATCAAATAATAAATTTCTCAGCAATTTCGCTTCTTTGCCTGTAGCCGCAAGTGCTATAGACTCACTTTCCATCATTGAGTGAGTTATGCATGTTTATTTCCTAGAAGCTTAAGACATGGCTCCTCCTACAATTGTGAAAATCTAACCAAATGTGGATTTATTATCACTTGTATTGGTTATCCAACTAGCATCTAAGTACCCTCCTAGTATAGCGGGATAATCATTGTAAAACAAGCCTAAATTAATGGTCCTTTTAAGATAACCAAGTATCCTAGTAATTACATTCCAATGATCAACACTTGGGTTACTCATAAATATTGATATTCTACATACAGCAAATGCAATGTCCAGCCTTGTATAATGTATTGCATACATTAAGCTACCAATTACACTAGCATACTCAAGTTGTGCTACCGCTCAATCATTATTTTCTTGTAATTTAATACTAGAATCATATGGGGTATTCGCTTCTTTAAACTTCAAATGATTGAATTGAAGAAGCACTTTCTCAATATAATGAGATTGACACAACGAGTAACCCCCACTATACTTCCTCACTTTCACACCTAAGATAGTATCTGCCTTATCAAAGTCTTTCATCTTAAATTGTAAAGTTAGATACTTCTTAGTATCATTCACTCATTGCATGTTTGTTTTATAAATAAGCAAGTGATCAACATACAAACAAATTATCACACCAAAATCATTTGTAAATCTAGAATAAATATATTTATTAGCATTACTATGCTTAAAATCATAAGACAAGATAATTGAATTAAATTTCTTATGCCATTGTTTTGGTGCTTGCTTTAATCTATAAAGCGACTTGACTAACTTACAAACCTTATTTTTATTTCTAGGCATTACAAACCTCTCGAGTTGTTCCATACATTTCCTCATTAAGATCACCATTTAAAAAAATTGTCTTTATATCCATTAGGTGCATATGCAAATTATATATCGAAACAATTGCAAATAGCACTCTAATATATGTCAATCTCGCTACTAGAGTATATGTATCAAAATAGTCTACACTACGCTTTTGTTTAAAGCCTTTGGCTACCAATCTAGCCTTGAATGGTTGTATAGACCCATTGGTGTTGTACTTTCTTCTAAACACCCACTTGTTGATTATCAGTTTCAATCCCTGAAGGAGACCAACTAAAACCCAAGTTCTGTTAGACATTATTGAATCCACTTTATCATTTATAGACTCTCTATAAAAGGAGGCATCTTTAGATGACATGGCTTCACCAAATGTTTTTGGATCTTTTTCAACACATAGAAACAATAGTATTTTATTAAGTACACCATTTTTATCTTCTTCAACCAAGAAGGTCAAAGCTTGAAGTGAAATTAAATCCGATGCAAAACTCTTTTCTTTTCTTTTACGTTGACTTCTCCTCGGTTCAAAAGATATCATAGGCTCTTTCCTTTTACTAGTGGAGGTACCGGGAGTATAGTCACATGGTTGATTAATATTAGATTCCAATTCAATTGTAGAATCAACAATAAATTTATTTTCAATAAATTCAACATCTCTTGATTCCACTATCCTATTAAAATCTAGATTCAACAATCTATATGCTTTGAAATTTTCAGCATACCCTACAAAAAACACATTTAGTACCTCTTGCACCTAACTTTGATGCTCTAGGATCATGTACTCTATTGAAGGCTAAACAACCCCACAGCCTTAGATACATCAAGTTTAGTTTCCTTTCTTTCCATATTTCATATAGAGAAACATGTGTTTTTATGGATGTAATTCCATTATGAACATGACATGTAGTCAGTAAAGCTTCCTCCCATAAATTATTTGGCAATTTTGCATGAAGAAGCGTAAAGTTAATCATATCAATGAATATCCTTTTTTGTTTCCAGCCAAACCATTTTGTTGAGGAGTAAAGAAGGCTGACTTTTAGTGAATAATACCTTGCTCTTTATAAAAGTCATCAAAATCATTAGAAAAGTATTCACCACCTCTATCAGGTCGAACCATTTTGATTTTCTTATCTTTTGGGTTCTTAACTTTAGCCTTGAAAATTTGAACTCATCTAAGGCTTCATCTTTTGTTCTAATTAAGTATGCATATATGTATGTAGAACAATCATCAATGAAAGTGATAAAGTATCTTCTTCCTCCTCTTATTACAATTCTATTATACTTACAAATATCAATATGAATCAAATCCAATATTTGAGTATTTCTTCCGGCTTTAGGAAATGGTTTCTTTATTAATTTTGCTTGTATGCATATCTCATACTTATCATGTATTTATCATCTTTGTAATTAATCAAAGCATGTTTACACATGTATTTCAAAGATCTAAAATTTAAATGAGCGAACCTATCATGCCAAACATCAAAAGAGTCAACCATATTTATAGAATCCATGACTTCTTTATTTTTTATGCTAAGTTTATACATGTCATCATATGACTAAACATTTTTCACAAAGGTTCCATTCTTTGATACAATACATGTAGCATTCTTAAATGTAATCTTTAGATTATTTTTATACATTAGACTAGAAGATACAAGGTTCTTCCTTACGTCGGGAACACGGAAGACATTGCTTAAAGTCATTGCTTTTCGGAAGTAAAAGTAATCTTAACGACACCTTTTTGGACAACCACCACTACATCATGGTTTCTCATGAAAATCGTTTGTCCTTCCTTTTCCACTGCATATGACAAGAATAATTTATTGTCATTGCAAACATGAACGTTGGCACCAGAATCGAGCCATCAATAGGAGGACTTAACTGCAGCCATATTGGTTTCAGTAATCATGCCAATATGCATTTCCGAGATGATTGTGCAAATCTCTTTGAATTTCTCTTTAGATTTCTTTTCAAAAACATTGACTTTGTTCCTTTGAGACATACTAGTCTCGGCAACATTAACTTTAAATGAATTCAATATCTTGTCCTTGGAATCACGAGACTAAGTCTCCTCCTCGATCTTCAAGTGTCTTTGTAAATCTTCTAAAGTTATGTCAATCCTTCTATGAAGGAGTTTTTTTTCTTTATCTGTTGCATTTTTAGAGTAATTTAACAATAATAAACCCCGCTATGAATGGTTTAGAAATCTTAATTTCAAATTCATTAAGCTTAGTAAAAATGACTTCCAATACCTTTATTTGATTAAGAACAGACTTCATATCAATCATGACCAGGGCCGACAATTTCAGACACGACAATATGACACGATGTGAAAACGACACCAGATAAATAGGTTTGGACTGTATGTTTATTAATTGAGCCATAAAGATGTTAACACAAATAACATATAAATAAATGGGCTAGATTCGTGCTAACACATCTAATACGCCTTAACACAGTTAATTAAATGGGCCGTAAAAGTGTCAATACGGCACGACACTACCCACCCGTTCGTAACGCATTTAAACTTAAAAAATATATTTGAAATATTTGTAGTAGGTTATTATTAATTAGATATTGTGTTTTTGTTAATTTTCTTTATTGGATTTTTTTTTACTTTTTTAATTTTTTTTAATTTTTAGTTAACTGGGTCATAAATGTGCCATATGCGTGTTGTTATCATGTCAACCCATCACGGCCCACTTAGTAATCGTATTAATCATGTCGTGCCGTGTTATGCATGCCATAAGCGGGTCATGTTCATATTTGCATTTCTGGCACGTTTATTAATCATGTCATGTTCATGTTTGGTCTAAACGTGTTGTACTGTAAATGCGCCGACACGAACACGACATGAACACGTTTATTGCCAGCCCTAATCATGACCAATTCTAAATATTTCAAAATAAGGAATTTGTCCTTACCTTTTTTCTCAGATTTGTACTCAAGGGTATTCCAAATCTCTACCGAAGATTGCATCGAGTTGTAGAGACTAGAGTTCCTCTCTAAGAGGGTTTTGAGATTGTAACACCAAAACATTACTGAATCATCTTCATGCTTCCCTCTTGCAATCTTCACATCGTTAGAATCATCCTCCTTTGTTTTCGAAAGTGCCTCTGTCTTCGAATCATGCACATAAGCTATTTTGAGGACGTAGAGATGAAAGAACAACTTCCTCATATTGCGAGGGTAATTTGTGCCATCGAAATGATCAACTTGAACATTTGGATTGAGAAAAAATGCCATATCCTTATCGGCCTCCATTGTAGTAAAATAAACTTTAAGATATTTAGAGAATTTTATGCGTAAGGAGAGAATGGAAGCTAAGAAATTCTAGAAAATGGAAATGTGTTTGAGGCGTGTATGAACACCTTCCTCAAAGGTGTTATTTGCCCTCACTTCTTAAAGTTTTCTAACGAGCTTTTTGTGGCAAATTACTCCCAAGATACAACAAACATGTGAACAATATATCTATCAGCAATATGGTGTTTGAGAATAATATATGAATTTTGAAATAATTCTAGAGATTAAACAAAGATCGGGGTGCTATTTCATGAATAGACACAACCAGTTCAATACATACAACCTTTGCTTAAAAGTACCTCTTTATTTGCAAAGGTATCTATTCATGTATTAATGCATCTATTATAATAGATATGTGTGTTGCTAATAGATGCTCAGGTTTGTATGAAAGTATATAACCAATGTTTACACTGGTTTGAAACATGTCAAAGAGCACATTTATTTGCACCATGGCGCTAGGCTTTCTGGAACAAATTTTGGAAGTGGTAACCCAGTAGGCCCCTAGGCGCTACCAGTGGACACCTAGGTGCTTTAAGCATAGTGCCTAAGTGCTCTCTATTCTGTCCAAAAATGCAGATTCTTGTTTTGGCGCTGCGGCCTCAACTTTGAGCGTCGTGGAGCTCCATGCTGACACAAAACACATTAAAATTGTATTTTTCTTACCATTCTAATGTGATTTTTGATTCTTAAACATATTAAAGAAATATATCACAATCTCTCCAACAACAACAATCACTCATAGAACCAAAGGACGGCCATGCTCATAGAACCAAAGGAGGGCCATAAGAGAGAAGCGAACCAAATAAACCTACAATTGATCGAGAAGAGTCCTATATCACGACGGTCATCCACAACGCCATAGGCTGTCCCTTGGAGGGATGCAGACTCTAACCCCCATGCACAAGAGAGAGTGTGTTAGGAAAAAGCTACCAATTAAGACAAAAGAATTCGCATATGTGTCTACATATTTCACGATTTGTAGCTGCAGTTTTAGAACAAAGGTCCTTATAATTTACAAGGCACAATATGCAAAGCCTCATAGTTTTACAAAATTTTTGTATGAACAAATACTTCATGATAAGAAATATATGCGAGTATTTGAGAATGTAGTTAGAACTTAAATACTGCAACATGTAAGAGCTTTATATTTTGCTTTTTATGTGATTGCTTTACACTACAACACTTGAAACTATGAGTTTTAACTAGATTGTCAAACACACTCTATGTCTTTGTGTGTGGATTTCTCACAAGCAATTTCAAATGATATATACATATATACATATATCATGTTTGTTTCTTCTTTAAACAATTGCATAGTTCTTTTTATTGAGAATGCATACGTACATTTTTCTTCTTTTGACAAGTGCATATCTATGTCTAATAAAGAATTAAAAAAAATAAAAAAAAAGGTTAAGAAAAAGCGTTGCTTACTGCTCTAATTTGTAGATCTCTCGTATATCCAAAAATAAAGAAATAAAAATAAGAGAATTGCATATCATATCACAATATTGGTTCTAATTATCATTATGAAAAGGTTTTTATTTATTAATTCAAATCGATTTGAAAAACTAAACTAAACTAAACCATTGCAATGGAGTAAATTTGGATTGAATTTGATCCTTTAAATGGTTTGGTTTTGTGTAAAAATTTTTAGATCAATTTTAGTTTGAATTATGCTTTATTTAAAATAAGCGGTTTAGTTTGGTTACCATCACTTGACATCTACTAAATTTCACTCTGTCAACCTATGCTAGCGATCAAAGGTGGTTGGTGATTCTTTTGTTCAAAATAAAACAAAAAATAATATGCCAGATTTGGCATTGGCATCTGGTAGATTACTCCCCTCTAAAGTGGTAGGGGCAATTTGGGTATCATATATATATTAAGGCCTCGCCTTACAAAGGCCTGTACTGAAAGACTCAATATTAAAGGGGCAGTATTTAAAAGGTGCTTCTTGCATTCTTGTCTTTTCCGTATAGCTTATTAGAATTTTGGGGAAAAACAACACCAAATCAATAAGATTTCTTAGGCTGCCACTTCGCCCATTTTCATTGAAATAAATTTTGAGTATTTTTAGACTCATTATAATTAGACATTCTATGTAAAATGCTTTGCAAGAACTCAAAAGGTTTTCGATGCTTAATTATTTAAGAAATTCGCTCCTATTTTCATTCCTGCTACCAATATTTAACTGTTGTTAAAAACTACGATCCAATATATTAAATTAAAAAGAAAAAAATTAAACCACATACATATAGAATCGACGTGTAAAACGATATAATGTGCACTAAAGATAAAATTTCATGATAAAAAGTGAACTTCACTATCCAAAAATGAACACTTCTTTTAAAGCCAAAAAAAAAAAAAAGCACTTCACAATCAGAGTAAACTGCGGCCTACAAGTCATGGGCACTAAATTTTGACATTCTATGCTCTGGACTCTTGATGCTTAGCTTTCTCTTGAGAAGATTTAACGACGATGGTCGCCGCGGAAAGGGCTCTTGAAATTTATCATGAATAAAGAGAGATATAAAGAAAAGGAAAAAGAAAAATAAATTTAGTAAAAAAGCAAATCTGAGGTTATTAAAAGAGGGAGTATCTCTGCTAGTGGCTTCTTTAACAAGTTGACGTGTTAGAAAGCTATTACTTAAACAAAGAGTTAGACATAAGAATTGGACGGAATTAATTGTAAAAATGGACTAAATGAAATGTTTTGTTAGCGAACTAACTTTTCAAAACGCAACTTGACTTTTTTTTAAGAAAAAAAAAAGGTATAGCACAAAGCAAAAAACTAATAGTCTGTTTAGAGTTTTGGAGAGAGAAAAAAAAGAATGAGAGAAATATCAGTTTTTTTATACTTCTTGAGGTAAATATAAGGTTTTTAAAATATCCATAGTAAATATCAAATTTACAATCTAAACAACTTATTTACTATATAAATAAGAAATATTTAAATTATAAACAATGAGGTAAATATATTATTTGTATTATAAATCTATTTAATGTAAAATAAGAATTTTTTTACTATAAACAAAGGAGTAAAATTATTTACATTATAAACATGATATTTATTGTAGATATTTTCAAAACTTGACATTCACTATGGTTAGTTTTGAAAAAGTTATATTTCTTGGGAAAACTAACACCCCAAAAACCCACTGCGATCAGGCCCAACACCATGGACTCTGTCATATACTCGAATTCCCTCTTCCCTTCTCCCTTTGCGCAGGTAATGGGTTATCCTCCCGAAATCATCACAGATATATGAAGAGTTGAAGAAACCCAATTCATAAATTACTTGGTTGGGTGCTTTGAAAAGGAAGAAACTATAGCAAAACCCATTTGAAAAACAAAATCTTCAATGTTAATTATTGCTTTAGATCTCTTTAAATGTTTGTTTTGAGAGGTTTAACAAAGGTGTGGAGTTTGCTTCACTCTCGATAATGAAGATTGAAATGGAAAGATCTGGGGACACATTCCGGCAAAAGTGTTGATGCTAAACATACGCAAATATATGTGGTCACATACAAGTAATAAAGAGCGACGAAGATATTGTTTTCACAAGAATTGTGTCTAGTTTAGGTTAAATACTAAAATTGGTTAAACCAAAATTATTTGAAGAATTGATTAGAAGTAAAAAATAAAAGAGCTAATTAAATGAAATATAAATAAACTAAAGTGAATTGTCACTGAATAACAACTCAAGTACAAATACTGTAAACAAGCAGCAAAGTGATGAGAAAGAATATCATCTAACGAGGATTGTGTTTAATATTGTTAATTACCTAAATTAGTCAGAGAGACAGATGCAGGAGCAATGTAGAGAGACAGAGGAGCTCAGGACCAATGATCATGGAAGAGAAGGTCAAGGTGAAAATACACCACCTGATGCGCAACAACAAGGAGGGGTATCCCTAGCCCTTGCACTGGACGTAGCAGTAAGACCGATCTATCAAGAACCACTATTGGCCAGGTGGAGGCATATCAACCCTGCAGATTTTGAGGGTTGTAATGATCTGTTGGTGCTGAAGACTATAGAAGCAAAACTATAGTCCCGTCATTCACAATCAGCTAATATATATAGAAATACTCAATATGGCATATCAACCCAAAATTCTATTTGAAAAATAAAAAAATCCCAAAATGAGAATTACCCATGAAACAATATTCCAGCTAAAAGATATCAATATAATAGAAAATATCACAAGTACATCGATTCAAATTTCTTATTATCAGCAATAATATATAATACTGAACAATATGAACTTAAGGTCGCTCTGATTCTACATTTTGTAAAATTAAATAAGAAAGTCTTAAGAATCTTCCGGCCATAATAACCAAGACAAAAGAAAACTCACTTCCTCAAATCTTTTAGCCTTTTTTACCTTTTAGAATTCTCTATAGATGGAAATTCACAGGCAATACCAAAAGTTTTTTTTTTTTTTTTCTCGTATGCCTAGGCTAGGGACCCTTGATCTATTTATAGAACCAAAATTCGCCTCATTCCACCAAGAAGGTGAATAGAAAAGAATTCAAACTCATGTAACTTTCCATATCAATTCTTTTAAAATAATTACTATATTAAAAAGATTAATTCCCATCATATCAAAAATTTAAAAAAACTTGTTCTAACTATCTTGATCATCTAAAAAATCACAATATGCTTATATATTATCTATTTATTATAAAATGATATTGCATCTAGAAGGCTTTCATCTTATGATAGATGTCTTCTACATATTAGTGATATGCACGCCCAAATTAGTCATGGGCAACTTTTTCCCTTTTTTCTTTTTTTTTTTTCCTTTTTTTTCTTTTTTCTTTTTGATTATTATTTATTTGTAAAATTATATGTTATATTGCATAAAAGAATCCAAGAAAATAGTCCGCATCATAATTCAAAAAGACCAAGACTAGGGTTTCTTCATTCTCCAATATCTATTTAGAATATGATGGTTTTAATGCACATAAATCAATTATTTGAAGCTCTATAATAGTCCTGTTTGCTTTATGCACATACAGAGTCATTTCAAATAACCCATTTTCATCTAAATATTCCATGTTAAATTCTCAAAATTTTCTTTTGTCTAAAATAAGAAAAAATGAATCTAATATTTGCCTAATTCAATATACATGTGTTAATTGTTAAAAGCCTAAGATGTCACTCTAACAATCCAAATTTTTGATGCTTTTGTAAGTGATTTGAACCTAGAAGCATCAAGAGCCTTAGAAAATATATTTACTAATTGCCTTTTAGTCTTTAGTCTCACACACAAATATTCAAAGGCATTATATGTTTCAAGTTTTTCTTTCACACATAAATCAGTCTTCTTAATCCAAACTTTTCCGTTAATTTTTTTTTTTTATCAAGTTTGGATTTAGCATTCCTTTGTTGCTTTGGGAAAACAACAAATCTATTATCAAACCACTTTTCAATGCATTTATATTCTTATATCATTAGGTCTTATATATCCAGATAAACTGCAATAATAACAAGTAGGAACAAACCTTTTCAATTTTTGCCTAGAGGGTGAAGGGACAAATTTCTTACTAGAGAGATAACATTATTCAGGAGTTAGTGATTCCTTCACAAATTCCGTCTTTGAAGTTGAGCTGTCACCAGTGTAAGCTAGACCATGATGATCACTATTTAATTCTCTTGGTGATAGTATGTGGTCCAACTTTATTGTGCCTGAATTCAACATCTTAAAGTTTGTGAGTGCTATGTAGTTCCGCCCTAGACTCTTAAAGTTTCTTTTCCTTTAATTGCAAGCCTTATCAACATTCTTTTCTTTGATGAGTTTAGCGACTCACTATTCTAGTGATTTATTTAGTTCCTAGACATGAATCCACTTGTTGTACATAACCTGGTATGCCTTTTGAATATCTTTTATGCTCAGGTCTCCATCATCACTATTACAATCAGATTCAAAGTCGGATTTGGTAGAAACCTCATTACCAACCTCAAGTGTTGCAGCAGGCGTTGAACATCTTTTGCAATATTGCTGGCACAACCTTGTTGAACTTCATAGTTAGTGGTGACGTTAAAGCAGCATAGTTGCTCACATGATTTTAGTATCTTCCTCACTTCCACCTGACTTCCTCATTTCATGTGATTTTCAAGTATGTTCCCTTTTTTCTTGAGGGAATTAGCGCATTCCGATTGTATATGACCATAGCCTTCACACTCGCAATATTGTATTTCATTTGTCTTCTTCTTGACATCGGCAGAGTTGGGGGAAGCCTTATATTTCTAAAATATTTTTGATTGACCAAAATTAGAAGATTTATTTTTCCTATTCATCATCTTTAAAATTTAAATGAAATTCTTGGTCAACGAAGCAAGAGACTTAGTCAAATCTTCCTTGTCGTCAAATCACCCGTACTCTTCAATCGGAACTTGTTTTTTGCGTGAAGAGCGATGTTTTTCTCTTTCTTATTTTGCTTCAAGTTTATCTCAAATGTTTACAATGACTGATTCTCTTTCTTGTTTTGCTTCAAGTTTATCTCAAATGTTTACAATGACTGTTAGACTAAGTGCCATAAGAATTGAATGATGTAATAGTTTTTGAGACATTTAATCAACAAATAGTTAATTATTTCATATATCAAATAAGTCCTCTTTATGTTCATTTATGTTGAATGTATGATAAGCAAACAAAAGTCTAAGACTGTGAATCTAAACTATGAAGATCGTGCATATGATGAACAAATAATGCAGAAGACATAAATCTTATGGTAATGGTCTAAATATAAAAGGTCTGCAATCGAGGCAATAAAGTACCCTATAATTGGGCACTTTTTTCATGTTAAAATTGTTATGTTATCTATATCTCTAATGGGAGATGACTTGTCTTGGTCATTAGAGTGGGACTGCGCTAGTAAAGACATTAATATATTGTCATTGGTGATGATATATTGGATCGGGACTAAAGTTTAATTGATTTGACTTTGTTTGAATAAATCAATTTACTTTAGACAATTATACGTGTCACATCTTAATCCTAAAATGAATCAACAAGTCTGTATTCTTGACATGTGTCTTTTGATGTATAAAAGGTTTTGACATCTTAAATTATATGAAGGTAAGTATGTCAGTACATTGGAGAGATGACTCTTGATTGACGTAGACTTGTTATTCATAGACATGGAATCTATAACTCTTTTATAGAGTCAATGATATTATCTTATAGGCATTATCTTGTAATTGAAAACTAGAGCGCGTAACCATTTAGATATATATGTGTAATCAAATGGTATACTATTTGTATTAGTTATGAATGGTAAGTATTCCAATAAAGAGAAAATGGAACATTAGTTAAATATAATCAAGAACGTAAAACAGAATTTATCCTTAAGCCGATTATAAATATCCTATGCGGATGTTACACATTATGTTATATCATGGATGGCTAACTTATTGGAGCTTCATAATTTGTATATAGTTCGAAAGTACAGCTCTAAGATTTTAGTGCAGTAGCTTGGAGTATGTGTCAGGGACATTTCATTTTATAATTATAGCAGCTTGATCTATATATGTCCATCGGGTTCCCTTTGCTTGCTCACATATTTTTCCTATAACAATACAGCATGTTTTTCTTACGATTTGGTAACTTATCTTAATTCTTAGATTGACTTAAATTTGATTGATTGGATATAATAATCCATGTTTTTTTTTTTTGAATTAATTCAATATAAATATGTTGAATTATTTGAATATATTTTATTTGAATATGAGATTATCTGTATATTACTGTTTTAATCATATTTCTTCTGAATTGAGTTATTTGAATTAAAACTGAGGCTTTATATTAGATACTCACATCAAATAAAGCGGTAATTATCCAATTAGTTCAAATCGGGTCAATCAGATAACTCTTAAAGACTAAAAAATGTGAGGCAGGGGTATGCCACATTAGGCTGGTTGATCGGCCTTAATGTAGGGTGGTCGACCGCCCCTGCCAAATCAGCAATTCGAGGCTCATGCATTTTTATGATGAGATTTGGTCCAAACTCGAGTTTTGAATTATAATCTGATAAGAATAAGTCTCCATCCAACCTATATAAAAAAGAAACATTTTTCAATTGTTTCTTAGATCAATTTAGAGGAGACTATTTTGTTGAAAAGACTCTAAAACTCCTATAGGACTATTGTTCAACATCACAAACCTTAGCTCTTGGTTTTCTTTTCTGGTTAAAAGGAGACATTACGTGAGGAAAAACTAAATAACATGTGAATACCCACATTCCAAACATGGAAAAGAGAATAGCAAGAAAGTCTTCCAATTGAATTCTCATGTAGTAGTTTTGGGAAAAATAATTCTACTAGAAGTACAATTTTTGATCTACAAGAGATACAAATGTCTTAGATTAATTTTTTATATAGCATGTCTAACTTTCTTTTTTAAAAAAAAAAGGTTTCAATTAAAAAATTTTAAAATTCCATTATGTACCCATTTTCCAACAATGACCCCATCAATTCATCTAATTTCATGGTTCAAATATCTTGGGCTTCTTTAATTGTAGTGATTTATAAGAAAACCTTTATGGCAATGACCTTAGAATTTTTCTAAAAAGTTTTGTATCTGAATATTGTTCTCTAAGATCAAAGGCTTCATTAGCTATGCAACATAATTTACCATTAAAATTATCAATGGTTTCATTCTCATGCATTCTTAAATTTTTGACCCTAGTGGCTAATATATGGGGTTTTGAAAGCATGACAACTGAGGTTTCTTCATGAGCAATTTGCAAAATATTCCATGTCTCCTTTAAAGATTCACATGTTGAGGTAAGTTTAAATTGATTGATATTGAATTTATTAAAAATTGCATTTAAATCTTTAGAATTGATATCGGTCAATTGTTCTTCCTCACTAGACTACTTCTCTTTAGGTTTTGGTGATTTATTCCCATAATCATCATTTTTGGTGGGATGAGTCCAACCAATCAAAACAGCATGCGGTGCTCTCTCATCAATAGCCTTAATAAATGCTTTCATGTGAGCTTTCCAATATGAGTAATTCTTTCCATCTAGCACTACAGGGCGTATAACTGAACCTTCTTCTCTTGGAAGTTCCTTTACCTGCAATTACAGTTCTAAATAAAAAAAAAAATCACACAACAAGAGTTAGAGAACGCCTCTGATACCAATTGAAAAATATGATTTTAGCATTTAGTAAATTTAATTAAAATTCTAGTTAAGCGTAAAGTAAATAAAAAGACACAAGCAAATTTTGCGTGGTTCGATATAAACCTACACTCACCGGGCCACGCCTAACTATTGGATAATCTAGTTATTATGATCAATACAAAAACCAATCGAACTTAAACTAAGTCTTCATCTTATAATTATCACCCCTGTGTTGTAATAATTAGACGGATATATTCAGCAAGCACAACTCAACTTGAACGTCTACACCATTGAATCCATTCACCTCGCCATAGACTATCCAAGACTTTGAATTCTTCTTTTGAAGAACGTCAAGTGAAACCTGCTCAAAACCTCTACAAAAAATAGCTCACTAGACATGTAAAGTACCACCTAAATTGAGGTTTAGATAGAGCGGCTCTAGAATCTTGTTCAGATCTCAGATAAGGTGTTTAAAATTCAAGTGTCACAAAAAGTGTTCCAAAAGGTGTTGCAACACTGATAAAATCTCTGTTCCAAATTCTGAAGTAAATTTGGATCTTTTTTATGCGATTTTCCTAAACTTCTCTCCAAAAAATTTTCAACAAATAATCCGTCGAAGAAAATCACAATCTCATGACTTTTAAATAGCCAAAAACCAAATCCTATTCACAGTCAATTTTGAATTCAACTTAGATTAGGATTTTTTCACGTTTAAACTTCAATGTTTATCCTCGTAGCACTTTGAAATGTTCTTATCTTATTCCCTTCTATTCAAATTCAAATTTTCAAGGCTGTAGCATGATCACATAACTCCAATTTGGTTTTTTCTTTTTAAAAAAAAAAATTCTTGAATAATGTTGCCAAATATGGCAACTAAGAAACCTAACAATATTCTTTTAGCCTCGGTCGTTAATGGTCATGAAATCGTTCCTAACGTACGTTTACAAGTATTTTTATGCATTATGTTCAATAATATTCCCACTGTACTATTGTTTCATTATTGTTGTACGTACTCATATATCCTTATTACTCAAGATTCTGATCCCTACTCCTGGAAGATTTTACTCCTTATATGAGATTTGTGAAGATATATGGAAGATGATGAGTAGTCAATTACTATTCACTAGTTTCACAAATATTAGACTATACATATTTAGCATTTTGTTCGTTTGATCCCCACTGTATATGACGAATATGTAGATATATATGCATAAAAAAATGCATTCATTACGAGGTTCCTCAAGACTAGGCGTTGCATAATGTAAGAATCGCATATAGTTAAGGAATATATTCATTTAATTACTGATCAC
Organism: Artocarpus heterophyllus; assembly: GCA_025403435.1. Lineage (NCBI taxonomy): Eukaryota > Viridiplantae > Streptophyta > Magnoliopsida > Rosales > Moraceae > Artocarpus > Artocarpus heterophyllus. The sequence continues at coordinate 390,350 of CM046332.1, forward strand.
AAGAAATACATATAACATCTTCATAATTAGGCATGTGGGATATATGAGTGGCCCAAATTAAGCTGATCTACCTCCTTTCTCCTGGGGCTTGGAGGATGGAGACGTAGCACTGTTGCTATCGTATTTCCTTAATGACTTTCTATTACTTTGTCAATTTTCAAACTACAAACTTTTTTCAGTGGGCTCAACTGAACATTAGAGACATTAGCTATAAGTATCCATTACTAAAATTCTTCTTATTAAATAGCAAGAATGCAATTGAAATATTTTAGAATAAATTGTGCTCGTACATCCTAATTTATCATCTTTTGTATGTTATACCCTAAACTGATCCTAAACTTTACAATTCTTAGCAATACAATTCAATCAATAACTGATGTCAATTATAATATACCATAATTGCGACACATTTTGACATTTTGGATGTCATTTAGTGAAATTAAAAGTTTAGGATTCAAGTTGCGAAAAACGAAAAGTTCAAGGTGCACCAACGCAACACATTTTGACATTTTAGGTGCTATTTACCAAATTAAAAGTTTAGGATTCAAGTTATCAAATACTAAAAATTCAAGGTGCACTAATGCAATTAATCTTTTTTTTATTGTCTAAAGACTAAAGGTTTGTTTGGTTTGAGGGCGAAACGGTGTGATTTAGAATTTTATGGTTTGAACTATGAGTTATAATCTGTGTGATTTAAACTTGAGTACTAAACTGGTGTTTGGAATGTAAAGGTTTAAAATAAGAATATCAAGTTTAGAACGAAAACTGATATTTAAAAAAACAATATTTGGTTTATAAAAAGAAAACAAGAATGTGAATAATTTTTACAATAGAAAATTGTTCAAATCATATGAACTTGAGGGAGGGGCAAAGTTTGGATTTTAGGGATTTAGGCCTTTTAAAAGCGACTCTACAGTTTGAACCGACCTCGGTTATTACTCAACCAAACGCCAATTTGAACCACCTGTATAGTTTGAACTGGCTGAACCTACGCACTAAACACCTTGTAAAATTTCTAAATTTTAGTGCCATACAAGTGGATCCACTAAATTGTTTATAATTCCATACCATGGTCAAGTAGTCACATTAATTCCTTCTCCGAAAATGTTATAATTGGGGCAACATGTACGTACACATAATTAGGCCCAAATGTAATACACACACTCCACATTAAGAAGAAATACAAAAACAAATCCACACTCACACTGCCATACAATAGGAGAAACACGACATCAAGAAGTGCTTATTCCACCAGTGAAGTTGAATGTAATGCTGAAGGAAAGATAGTGTGTATTGGGCTCCATAAATGGAAGACGCCGAAAGAAGTACTTCAAAGATCGAGCAATGGCTCTTTGACAAATCCTTCATAGTTGATAGAAGTATCCGATGATCAATACTCATTTTAGTATAAGGTCTTTTCTAAGGCTGAAACCCATCTTTTCATGAGAGCTTCGTTCGTGGACCAAGCCACACTCGGTGACCTAATGGTTTGGAGGAACGTTAATAGTTAAATAGGCCATTGACCATTTAGCACTCCAATGGAATGTCATTTTACTAAATTTGTTATATGCTAAAACTTTGTGGTAAATTTACCACAAGTTTATTGTATAATAAATTTAGCTTTTCATTTTTATAAGTTTATAGATTAATTTTTTTTGCTTTAATAATTACAACATTCTTACTTTTATATTATATTAATATTAAAAGTTTTCTTGTACAAGTTTAAAGATTTAATAATTATGACAGAAGGTAAATATGAATTTCAAATAACATTTTGCATTGGAGTTAAAATAAAATAACAAATATATTATTTTTATACTTTTTAGTGGCAAATATAACACTGACATTGACATTTATATCAAAGATGGTCTAACAATATAAATAATAATTAATAATTTTTTTATGTTTGAAAATAAAAGTTAAAAAAGTGACAGCTAGCAGTATTATCCAAGGTGGAAAGATAAAAGCCCTACATTAATGAAAGCCTCAACTGCATCTTTGTCGACATTAATTGCAAATTTTAGGAAGAAACCAATTGAATAGCCATGCAGATGCAATGCAGCTGGTAAAACTCTCCATTCTTCAATTCTAATACCATTAATGTCATCATTCTTCAATCACAGTTCCTTTTTACATCAAGAGCGTGCTTTTTCAAGCAAAATACACTCATCTTGTCGTCTGGGTCAAAACCCTCCCTCCCCTTCCTATTTATATGTTTTATGATCTTTCGATCTTCGCAGTTTCCTTTTTCTTCTGACTATGATCAGATCTCAGCCTTTTTCTTTATGCATAGAATAGATATTGGTTTCTGCTGCGCCACTAAGAGCACGTGGAAAGGTACTAGAAATAGCTATTGAGGAAAGGTGCCTATAGGGAAAAGAAAGTATTGTTAACCTATGTAGTTGCGGGGGACCCTTATCTACCAAAACAACCAAAAAAAAAACAAAACTATCTAGTTGCGTTCTTCTTCTTCTTTTATATTATGTACTCCCACAAAGAATGCTAACCTAAGAATGTTGTGAATTAAACTTCAAATTTCAAATCACCCTATTTTTAATTTTGGAATGTAAATTATGAACTATTCTTGATCCTTTGAATTTTTTTTTTCACACAATGAATGATGCTAATATTAATACTATATTTTAGTTAGTTTGAAACCAATACATTAATATATCAGACGCTTTCAAAATTTTGAAAAGTTTAGCAGGTTTAATAATACATAAAATAACTTTTTTTTAATCGAAACGCACAACATTACTTTATACTTAGATCAAACTCACATTAGTACCATGAGCTTAGAGCTTGAAAATCTCTCTTAAGTTGTTTTATCTTATTATGTTGCTTTTGATTTGGGTTTGTTTTATTTTCCTTAGGTATCTTATATTTTAGTTTGCTTAAACCTTTTTCTTTTCCTCTAAATAAAGTTTTCTGGTTTTAAAAAAAAAAATCACATTTATACTAGTAGGTTTTTGCCGCACAACTGACAGCTCCTCTCTCTGATGTCTCTCTCCTCTTTTGTTTGATTGTTTTTTTATTCTTGTATTTGTTTATTTATAATGTGGTTACTCACACTGTTATAATATACAAATATAACAGGCTTTTTTTATTATTTTTTGATGTAGTTATAACACAGTTTCTTGTTGAATTTGTAATGATTTCCCAATGAAATTTCGAGGCATTTAATGAGGTTTGGTGGAGATTCTGATCAAAGAGATGTGGACGTATCAAAGTAAGTATTTTTACGAAATCCGAGAGACGATAGTAAATTAATGTACATATCATGTCCCTACCTATATAACTACCACCCAATATTAAGCTGCTTCATCTGTTTCTTTCTTCTTCTTTTAACCCCCTTTTTTCTCTTTTCTCTACCTCTAACTTCTCTCATAATCGCTCCTTTGTCCTTGTTCTTGTTCTTCATCTGTGGGTCTTGCTCCTTTGTCCTTGTTCTTTTCGTGTAATAACCCCAAACATATTTTAGATCTCTTTTCTCACAAAAATTGGTCGATTATTTTTTACATCAAAAATTATTATGAGATTAGTTGAGTTCGCTTTTGTTGTTTGTCTCTTGTTTCTTGCTTTTGGGTTTGGCTCTCATGATGCAGTGAGAAATAGATTGAGTTTTCTTAGTAGTACTACTCATGATATTATAAGTTCAAATTTCAAAAGGAGCTCAAATAATGATGCAATATCAGACTCTAATTTCTCCAACTTTAGAAAGAACTTCACTAGCTTTGCCCATAGTACTAGTACTTCTGCCTCAGAAGACAAAAGGGTTGTTCCAACTGGATCCAATCCTTTACACAACAGGTAGAATTAGAGAGAGTGACGACTCAAGAGATTATATTCTTCATCATACGCCTAACTGTAATGAGGTAATACTACTAAAATTCTCAATGCTCTTTTTTTATTATTATTCGTGTATACATATGCACTATTAGTGATTGTTCTATATGTTAGTTGGTGTTTAATTTTTCTTTTGTTCATTATTTGTCCTTTTGTTTTGTTTTTTCTTTAATTTTCTATTTTTGGTGTGTTTCTTCCCAGCTGGTTTTACACACACACACACGTGTGTGTGTGTATCCTTGAGAAGAAAAGAAAATGAAACCCAGGCTTCTCCAATCAATTCAAGCTATAAAACCTTTGAATAAGTACATGCCAATTCTTAAACTGAGGATTTTCTCCTGTTCCTCCAAGTAGAAATAATTACTTCTTGATTTCTTAATGTTGATTTTTTCAAAATGAGTACATACATACATATATATATACACATGCAACATTGTTCTATTGCTCAACGTGTTTAATTTTTCTCTATAAATTATTCTGTCCCTTTTTTTATTTGCTTTTCTTTAATTTCCTTCTTGGTGTGTTTCTTCTCTGGCTTTACATATATATCCTTGAGTAGCAAAGAAAAAGAACCTGACTTCTATAATTCATGTTATGAAGTAAACCCTTGAATATAGATCCCTCAGTTCCAAATTAAACCCAGGATTTTCTTTTTCCAGTTCCTCAAAGCGGAAATAATTATTTTTTGGCATGATTTTGAAGCTAGCTTGAGCTGTTATGTGTTTAATTCTTTTTCTTTTTTGCTATTTTTGTTTTGTTTTTGGTAAGAAAAATTTAAAAGAGTCTAATGAATCTTGTTTGTTTGTAACTGTTTTCATATTAATTGTTTCAAGTCGCGTTGTTTGATGCCCTTTGCTCTATATCTTAGGTGACCGGGAAAAAAAAAAAGACAAGTACGTGTGTTATTTCACCAGCAATATTAAATACAAAAGAAAATTGCAAAATTACCTCATATCGGAAATGCTTTTAAGTTTGTGTCAGAAGGGGATTTGAGTAGAGTATTTGAATGAAGATTTAAATTTTTGTAAGAAAAAATACTGTAACAAAATAATTCAAACTGTAATTCAAATATTCAACCAAACGGGTCTTTAATTTCTCCACTATGAAAAGTACTGGAATTTATTGGTGAGACTGTAGCGGCTGCATTTCATATGACAAGCCTTCAATGAATGTCCCAATTTTGTCTATTTATATATTTATTTATTTATTTTTGTTTGACATGGTTAAAACTTTCCTTTTCATGCAGACAGATCAGATAGTTTTTGGTCTTTCTTGTCTAAAGTTACTTTTCTTAGGGTAAGATTTTTGCCGTTTTCAAATGTATATTAAATTAATATTTTCCCCAATGTGTGTTTTAGAGAGAGAGAGAGAGAATTATTTAGCTTAAAGACATGCATGCTTGCAGGTGGGGTATGGGGGACATAATGCAGAAGGAAAAGTCAAAGTTAACAGATGGAAGAAGCAAATAGGTATTCGTGCATTGCATGAGTTCAACTTCAACATGAAACTGATCTTGAACTTTGAAAGAGTTGGATGGTACATAGAATGAGAGATTGCACATATATTGATCATTTGGTTATTATTGCCATGCTTCAAGTTTGAACTTTGTAATTTCTTTTTTCTTTCTCTCTCCCTCTCTCTCTCTTTTTTTTTTTCCTCTTTGTGATGAATAGAAGCTGTCTTTTGTAATATGCCTTGGCAATATTTATCACACACCTCAAACATGTTTATAAAGAATTTCTTAAGATTCCATTTTATTAGTCCTTCATGGGCAGAGCTACGAACATCATACTTTCACTTACGGATGTGTGCTTTAGAGAGGGTATTCAAAGTACCATAATGTTCGTGACAAACGTAAGTGTAATTATATATAGAAATGCTACAAAAAATTAAACTTTTAGCTACAACAATTCTCAGTAAAACTTTTAGTCATAACAAAATGTTATGACTAACATATAATTAGCCACAATTTTAGTTCAATTTTTTGTTGTAACTAAAACGTTTAGTCATGTGATTTTTAGTCATAGAATATTTTCATGACAAAAAACCTCGTGGCTAAAAGTTTTTGTTACAAAAAAAATTAAACTAAAGTTTATAACTAAATGCACAAATGTTGTGACTAAAAGTTTTGTTAAAAATTATTATAACTAAAAGTTCAGTTTTTTATAGTAAAATTATAGCGGTGAATAACAACATTTCAAAAGTAGTGCTTAAGCTAATTTACATTTTTCCCAAGCAAAACTGAAGACCCTGTTAGCCTTTTTTGGGTGTTTCATATTTTATAATAGATGCCTAGTCAATTTCACATACGTAGTTATTGAAATTACTTGTAAACGATGAGAGAAGGTAATTAATACAAAGATTAATAATAAAATCACATCCCAATAATTATGCCTAGTGATGCATATATACATATCATGTATACATAATTAAATAGTTTCAAATAGAAATTGTGATAAGATAATATCATAGTTTTAACTATTTTATGTATTATAATATTTAAGTTGAAACTATAAAGTTGTAACCCTTTCTCCAACACCTTATTTTTCTCTTCCTTTTCTATTTCACCTTTAGTTTTCGTTCTCCTGCTGAAGATCTTTCGTTTGGGTTAATGTTGTCACCAAATTGTTAGGGCCAAAAGTTGATTCGACTAACTCTGTCGAAAAGAAAGTCAAACTTTCTAATTAATACAGGACAAACTAAACAGGAAAAAGCCAATTGCATGAGTGATCATGTCGTTTTTAAAAAAAATAAAAAAAAAATCTTTAACCGAGATGGATCATGTTGTTGGGTCACCAAATTGGGTCAGGTTGGATGTTGGGCTCAGAAAGGCCTGAGGTTGATCTTGGTCTATATTGCCTTGGTATGTTCTAGAAGCTTTTTTTTTTTTTTTCAAATAATACCTGAGAAGAGTAAAATAGTCCATTTATATCCATATTTAAACTGGAAGATCTCTAATATGACGATAAGCACTCAAGCTGATCACAATATGCTAAACTTAAGATAATCAGAAAGGATAAAACCTATAAGAGATCACAGTGACGAGATCTAGCTAATAAAAAATAAGATTATCTTGTATTTGAATTTAAAGTAGGCTCAAAGGGTAAGACATTAGTCATTCCTGTGTACTATAAATACTGGCCAGTTCTAAAGAACAACCTAAGTCTAATTTTTGGCTCAAACTCTTTATATTCACATTTTCTTATAGTGAAACCATATCAACCAAGAAAACCCATAGTGGGCATAGCCTTCAATTGAGGTGAACCAATCTAAATTCTGGTGTTCTTGCTACAATTTATCTTTTTGTTTTATTTACTGCATCCGTGAGTATTTATTTCAGTGAGGAATTTGAGAGAATCTTGTTAGACGAGTTTTGCCCGTCAATAGATCACATGAGCTTGTGTATTTTAGCAATATTCAAAATATTGAGAAAAACTCCATTGGCTGAAAAAATTTAAGGATACCTTAATTAGATAGTTTTTCTAGATTACACAAAAAATGAAATATGCCACAAAGTGAACAGGTGGGTGCTATGTTTTAAATTAATTTTGACAAGTAAAACGCATTTCTCAATGTTAACAAGATAATCTATCTATCTTCATGTCATGACAAGGGACCCTGAGCCTTAAAGGCCCTCATGCCTCCACGGTCGCTTGACAATGATGGAGATAGGGGGAGCATGGCTTTCTTTTTTTAATATAGTGGCTTTAAGTTTAATATAATATGTACGTGTATTAATTAGACTTGACCCTCTTAAATTATGGTAGCTTTTATACGTCAATATGGCTTGAATTAATTTAATAAACAAAAACTGTCATATACATGTGTTAGTATAATCTTAATAAAAAAATGACCCACCTATCAATAAATCCTGGCTCCGTTACTATTGTTTGATGTGCAAGCCCTCATACCTAAAAGGCCTTCACGCTTCGAAAGGCTCTCATGCCTCAAAGGCTCTCATGAGTCTGAATTAAAGGCCTTGCCTTAAAAGGCCCTCATTCCTCAAGGCTCCCCACTATGCAAACGGACCTTATGCCTGAGAGGCTCTCATGCCTTAGAGACGTTTACACGCCAAGGCTGCTCATTATGCGAGCAACCCTCATCTCATGCCTGAAAGGCCTTCGTGCGTCCAAGTTGCTTGGGAAGCAAACATCACTATAACCTTAGAAGGCAACTTCATCGGGGTTACATCTTCAACCCTGACAACCTCCAAAATAATCATTCTCTCGTAAATTCATAAATATTGCCAAGTGACCTTGAGTCTCTCAAGTCGCATAGCTACCTCAAGTCATCTAACTCCAGCATGAGATGGTGGAATACAAACACTTGGCTGTTCTCAGCTCCGACCCTCACAATTGGAGGAGTCTCGCCTCAATCATAATTTCACCATGTTTAAAATATCTATAGTAACCATCAACGTAACCACAATAGCACAATTTTGGAGTTACGAGAGAGTAGAGTGATGGATAATGCATCCGAATATGAAGGAGATGGGATGAACTATGTTGAGTAGTTTTAACATTAGCGGCCTCCTCTAAGTAGAACAACGCAGGCTGAGCAATGATTCGGACTTTCACTCTTTTACAAGTGTTTCCATCTTTCTTGTTTATATTTTACATTTGGAGAACTTGCAAGATAGAGCTCAGTTGTATAATCTCATAAATTCAAGAAAAAGACCAACAACATAAATTCAAGAAAAAGTTCAACAACATGTATATGTTGAGTGGAAGCAAAGTAGGATATTTATTGTACGTACGAACTGTCTAAAAAAGTGACCTAAGGGCATGTTTAATACTCCGTATTTTATTGTATTGCATTGTATTGTAGTGTATTATATACAAAAAATACAATGCAATACAATACAGTAAGGTCTGTCAAACAAGCCCTAAGATTCTAAAAAAGATCACCTAGAGATTCTTTTACACAAGATAATTGGTTTGAAATTGACTTTTGTTTTGACGCTGTTTTTAGTGGACTCATAGAATTCTTTTCTTTTCTTTTTTTTTCTGAAATTGGAAAAATCATATACATTAATACCAATGCGAGAAGGACTAATGGAGATATTATGAAATAAATACGCAGGATCAGAAACAGGAACTGGCTGAGCAGTTGAATCTGAAGCCAAGGCAGGTAGAAGCTTGGTTTCCAAATAGAAGAGCCAGGTGACCTTAATTTTTATATACCATACATACATAAAACAACCAATATTATATTAATGAAACTATATATGCATGTTATTATTTTGTGATTTAGGACGAAGATGAAGAGTGTGAATTGTTGAAGAAATTTTGTGAGAGTCTTGGCCAAGAGAAGAAAAGACTGAGAAAAGAGTTGCAGGAGCTTCGTTCGATGAAGGTCCAACGATGTCGCGAATTACGTGATATTCAGTACGTTTGCAAACAATAGAAAGCTAAATACTCTGTCTCCATATTTGCCATAAGACAACCAAATTAGACAACCACACTGCAGACGGAAGGTTCTTCTCAGTCAAATAGGGTTTTTAGTTTTAGTATCTTGGCGATGGTGAAAACAAATTGGAGAATGTTTCTGTGTTAAAACAATAGTTTTGTGAATGAGGAGATCACATAATCTAAATCATACAATTATATATATATATATATATATATATATATATAAGTGTATGAATTTAACAGAATTTAATAAAAATTTAAAAAATTTAACTATCCAAAATTGCGCAACATAGGTGTGGCATTTTTTTTTTCTTTTGAAAAAAAAAAAATACATGAGTTTCTGTATGTCCATCATGTATGTCTTGGTGAACTGCTTGGTTGTGAAAGCTACACTCCAAGTGTCCTCAAAATTTATTTTTTTTTTGAGTTTTTTCTTATAAGATTATGAAGTATGTATGATTGGAACTGCATTCAATAAACTTATTTTGACATGTAAAAGTCTTCACATTAGTTCAAATACACCATCTTGTTATTATATATTAAAAAAATACAAGTTTTGACATCCTCTAATGTCCGTTTACTAATGCATCACTATTTGAACTAAACAAATATTTGCTTAATTTACTATTTGGACTTTGTAAGAGATGTGGTCATGATTGAATAGGCTCTATAAGCAATTTTCAAAAATACTTGCAACATGTAGTATTTATGTAAATAAATTATTAGTATATTTATTACTAGTACTAAATTGGTGTTTATTTATTAAGGGTAAATAAGTTATTTACATAGTAATATGTTGTACTTGAAATATTATAGAACATGTTGTTTACTTGTTTAAGTTTAAAGAAAAATACCATTTGCTACGATTTCGACATCAGTTAATTGCTCATGATGAAAAGTTGATAGCAACTTCACCACTTGGCATCTATGCTTCATGGGTCAGGGTAGAGGAGAAGCTGTCATTCGGGGTTAAGTAAATTTTTTATTACAGTTCAAATTCGAGTTTACAAAAAATAAAAAATAAAAAAAATAAAAAAAATAAAAATAAATCATTGTTTGAGAGATTACCCAATGGTTTGAAATTAAGAAGTGTAATGCTCTCATATGCTATAGTGTAAAATAAAAATAAATTACAGTATAAAATTTTTATATGTTACAATAAAAATAGTTCAAACAAATACCAAACATTCTATCGATCTTAGTCTTGATCATAAAATTTCAGGCCAATTTTTTATGACCAAATAATCTTCAACTTCGCATGGATTCGATTTACGTAAAATGTCTATTTCACGCTTCAGAAACAATAAATAATGCGTATAAGTGACATATCATTTAGTCATCACATAAGTTACTTTTTCTATTACAAGTTAATACGTGTTCTAGAAAAGGAGACGCAGACGATAACTCTTGGCTAACGTAAAACGGCCCATATATCCTGTCCTCAAAAAAAAAAAAAAAAAATCGATTTAAATTATTCTTTTGGGGTTTGCAGCCCAAAGGCAAGCTTTTGTTCCTTGTAATTCCGTGAATTTCTGAATATTGACTTTTGCAATCGTTTTTTTTTTTCTCAGTCGACTATTATAAAAACAATTGTCATACAAATTATACTTGTTTTGTAGGTGCATGCATAGCATCACCATAAAACCATACCAATTCCACCTAAAAAAAAATTTAAATAAAACAAAAATTATTACTTGTATTAATTGCAATAGTCGCTAATAATATTACCATAAGTCATGTCTATAAGTGTATTTAAGAAACAAGTTAAAACTTAAATATCGTAACACATGAGAGTTTTATGCTGTAACAAATTGCTGTCTTGTATTGTAGTATATAAAGTTTTATATTATAATAGTTAAAACTTTAAGGTCGAAACTTAATTCTTAAACATTCAGTTGTATGTGTAAAATTGCACTAACTAGAATAGCCCACGAATTTATTGACGTTTCATGATATTTTTGGTGACAATTGCAATCACTCCACATCTATAAATCGTATGGCAATTAAGCTAGCGGCAGGAGTGAAAAATAAAAGAAAATAAAAAGAGAGAAGAAGAAACTAACATTGAAAAAGAAAACTGGTGCATGACTTGGCACTTGAATAGACTCAAACTTAATTTCAGGTGCTTTTTTTGGGTATGTAAGAAATGGAAACACACACACACTATACATACGTACATACATATATATATATACATAAATATATGACAACACTTCATGTTGTCACTCAAAAAAGAATAGTTGGAGCAACTTGCCTATTTTGTGTGCTAACATTGCTATATATATTCCAAAATTTTCTGCTTAAAATTAGTACAATATATGTGTAGTTATGTGCCAGGAATACAAAAAGATACATGGCTTGCACATGAACAGAGTCACATTTTTCTTGCTCGCATTGGAAATTAAATACATGAATCCTTTCTGTGTGGCAATAATTTATATTTGTTACTGACAAAAAAAAAATAATGGAGTATTACCTACCGAATTTGTCTGGTCAAAAACAAAAGTGGCATAAATAAGTTGGTTCCATGCATCAGGAACCCTGGGGAGACACCAATGGCTGCAGTCTTGCCACCTTTTCAAGACCTTTTTCCCTGCGGTCGAGTTCTTGCCATAGATTGATGGATGGCCATCCTTGCGGAAATTTGTCCACCTCGTCACGTTCAATAGTTTCACTGGAACCCGCATGTTCCGTATCATTTCCTCTACTATCTTCATTTTTGAAGGATAATTATCAAGGATGGCCCCAGAAAAGGCGGGTTCAGTTTTCCCATTGCAGGAACCCCCTGAATCCCAGTCTCCACCACTGCATTGAGGATTTAGCCAGGAATTTTCTCAGCAGGAACAATGTGAAAAATGTAAAAGACAATTTTTTATAAAGTGTAACATGGTTACAAGTTTTCATTACTAAACGGGGCTCAGTTATAATTTTTTTTTTTTTTTTTAACCAAGGGACAACTTTTACATATAAAAAACTAAAATTTTAAATTTTGGTTGGGTTACATGCGGCCGTTGAGCTATATATAGCTTTGCCATGGATTTGAGAGCTCTTAAACGGATAGATAACATGGGATCATGGAACAAGTGAAAGAGCTTATTCTCTAGAGAATTTTCTCTGAAACAGTTTCTCCTTTCTGTTGCAAGTTTGATGGGAATCGAGAAAAGATGGAAGAATCAAGGCTAAAAGATTGATGTTACAATAGAAAAATGTACCGAAAATGAGCGGAAGAGTATCCACGATAGAAGACCAACTGCTTCTGTGGATCACGTTTTTGTCAATCCAATTAGCCCGGGTTTTCAAAGATCTTGTATACGCCTCAACAGAGTCGAAATGGAATAGACATAATCTCCCTCTCTATAATAGTTTTTCCTATAGCAAGTAACTTAAGTTAGATAAACTTTTTGAAATTCACCATTTGCTCGGAGAAAGATAACAAAAGCAGAGTTCTTTCTTGAAGCATCAAAAACTGATTTCAGCTGTCTGCTAGTTGATTCAGCATTCCTTAGTCTGACATCGATTCAACAATCTCCAAGCAAAAGGAAAAAAATTAAAGTCGTTTCGAAAAAGAGAATGAACTGGGAAAGTGTTTTTTATGTGCTAAATACAAGAAAATGAGAGAAGCACGCAGACATACCCACGAGCGGTCTTCCCATGAGTCCACCAGTGGCTGGTATTGAAGACGAGAATGTCAGCCCGCTTCCAACGAGCCGACGTCTTGTCTATTCTATCTATCAAAAGAGATGTATTTGAATTTCCCTGGCCATTGACGCAGACCCCTTCCCTTGCAAGGAAATGTGACCTTACAAAATCCACCGTACGGTTGTAATCCTGCACAATTTTTTCACAATTTAGCCAGTAAGAGTACTTTTTAGATCAACCATAATTCCTACCCCTATAAAAAATTATTTTACAATTTCAACCAAGAAAAGACGGAAGTTGATTAAGATTATCAAAACATAGAAACCTTTTTAATGATAATTCCTATCATTAAATAAACAGACGAAATGGATAATATATGACTCATTGCTGTTTCAAGGAAGAAAATGGTAGCAAGAAGTTTTTGGATATAAAACTAGACAAGTAAGGATTATTGTGTTAAGGATTGTGTGAACAGTTTCAACCAAAATGAGGCAGAAGTTGATTTCAGATGCAAGAACATAGAAATTCGGACATTAGTAACTTTTACTGAGGCTAATTGTATACCAAAGGTATCAAAATTAAGGAATTATAGGACCCTCAAGAATAATACTTTCGTGAGTTGCTTGTAATTGTGTTAGAGTGAGATTCTGTATTGGCTATACTCTTTTTAAGATTAATTGATGTCCAGGGATGAAGGGATTCATGGTAGAACTTTAAGGTATTATTGAGGCATGAGGAGCTTGTTAATAGATTCAGAAGGCATCAAACTGAATATACAAAAGAAAGCAGGGTATGAAAAATTAAAATAAAAAATTATAATTTTTGTACCTCAAATTTGAAGACGTAGTAACCCTTTCCCTTTGTTATCTTGTGGCCATGAACTTCGCATATTTTGCTTTTATTGTGCAGGCCCTCACGGAGGAGACATAGACTCGAACTGGTTTCTGTTCATCGAATCTCCAACCAGCATAAGCTTTTTGCCCCTTATTCTTGCCAAGAAGTCCGTTGCATTAAACCTACAAGTGAAAAGTGAACACGAAGGAGAAACATTCACCAGTGAGTCCAATTAATCATCAAGATTCAGAAGTGAAAATAGCAATAAAAATTACTTAAAACATATGGAAAAAGGGTATCTTACACATCGGACAACTGCAAGAAATGCGGCAAAACAGAAGAGCCTAAAATGAAGAAAAAAGTACAATAAGATAGCCTGAAATCAAGTTGGGATCATTAAGTACAGAAGGGGCAAGGTTGGCCAGGGGAAATGTTTTTATGCACCTAAATCTCATCATAAGTCAATTTAGTTATTCTGCCCCGGGATTGCTTAAATATCTTCCCCTTGAATCAGCTTAAACGTTCTTGAGATTAATGCAGATAATAAACCTCATTTCCAAAGGACGCACATATATGCACATGATAGCAAAAGAAGTGGTACACCCAATCCATTACCTCTATATTTTCTGTGAATTTACTTGTATTTCTTTATTACTGAAGTTCTGTCTGTTTGTTCGTGGTATGCATATGAAACTAACTATATTTATGATCATGCAAGAATGCACTTTTGCAACTTCTAGATTTGTTTGAAATGAACTGCGACGACTATTGGTCATGGACCAAAATACCTTTTAATTTTCCTATGCTTTTATTATTACACTCTAAACTAGGGATTTACAAATTTAATATCACTTTATCTGCTTCACAACACAGGCTACGATATTTAGAAGAGGACCCTGGTTCAAAGCTCATACAAATCCTAAACTCCCACCCCTATATCGGTAAGTATAAGTTATAACAATAAAATCCATAAGGTCGGGAAACAAGGACCATTGAAGAAGCCCCAAGAACATATCCATGTCATAGTGCCCCCACAAATTCAGTTTTTCCTAAGCCCTTACACGTCAAAACCTTCATAAATCCTTTAGGTGTATTTCTTTTTCAATTTTCCTCGTTATGTTTTGAACCTTTTTGTTTTTGCTAGCATAAGGAGTCAGTTTGTAATCCAAAAACAGAGACCAAAGCTTGGAATAAAGTTTCATTTTCGATGAACATTTATCTAGTCCTTCTCTGCTAAGTATAAGATTTGGTCGCCTAAGATTGGATTGGCTTGTCAGAAAATTCATGTTTATGGGAGAACCTTTTAGATTCTCTTCTGTAGCTTAGGTAATTTCGAAGATTATTTTGGAAACTGAAGGGATACAAACCTTCCACTAAAGAGATACAAGCTTGGATTCTCGTTCCTCATTAAGGCATATAATCATTGGTAAGTCACATTATAATTAGTGTTTTGCTATCATAGTAGGTAAATGGTATAAAGATAATCACACTCGCGAGTGCATGATCTCGACTGTTAGTTCATGGGGGCCCCTGCTGCGGGTACGACAACAACTAACGGCTAAGATCTTGCACTTGGGAGTGCGTTTAGGACTCAACTTGGTCTAAAATGCAACTAAGCTGCAACTATATCTTAAGTTTGTGTTAGACGTTCAAAGAAAGTTCTTCAATTTTTCTACCAACCACTTGGTGACCCTAATTTCCAAACTAGGAAACTCAAACACCATTAACTTTCTTGCAACTCATGCAAATTACATGTTCTTTAAAACATAATAATAATAATAATAATAAAGGACCAAAATGCAATAAGAGTAAAGTTAAGGACCAATAATTTATACCTCGGAAGATCACAGAAATGAGGTTTCCACCTCCATTTGAGATAGTGATGGTCAGTCCTGCCATTGCTTTGGCAATCAAAAGCCTCATCTACACCTGGAAAAGACCCTGGTTTGTAAATTGGATATTGATTTTCCTTATCTTGCACCCAACTCCCATTATACAAATCACACTCTTTCATTTTCAAAAGCAACCACATTTTCAGAAAGTGGATATTCCTCATTTTTGTCTAGTACCTCCTCATTTATGATTTTGGGACTAATTGGAGAAAGGGGTATTCCTCCAAAATTTTCAACAGAAACTCCATTTTTAGCAAGTGGGTGTTCCTCATTTTTATTCTTCATTGATTGTTTTGGGAGTAGTTGGAGAAATGATTTCGTAGATCGGTGAATCTTGAGATGGGAGGTTGGAGAGATCGTTTGGTGAAGGGGAAGATACTGAATAGGAACAAGAAGAGGAAGTGAAGAGGGGTAAAAGTGAAACGACATTTCTTTTTGTTGTGCGGAACTGTAGAAGAGGCTGTTTTTGTTGCAGCTATCGTTTCTTTTGGAGGTGATTTTTTTCGGATGAGTATGTTGATGTTGTTCATTTTTATTTTTATTTTTATTTTTATTTGGTTTCTTGATTCACTAAAGGAATCTTTGTTCGTGCACTTGATACGCTCCCACGTGCCAACATCTTTCTTGGTTTTTTTTCTTTTTTTCTTTTTTTTTTTCTTTCTTAGATTTGATCCCGCATGTTCTCAACTGGAGAGTGGGTGTTGTTGATTGCATAGCACATATTTTTTACATTATCACAGCTAATTTTTTTAAACTTGGAGACTTGGGATTCGAATTTTAAATTTATGATAGTAATTCATTATGTATTCCACTTTTTACTCTAATGTCTAATTCTGAATGTTATTTTAAATGTTCTATTAATTTTTTGTCATGAATATTAAGCTTTAGAAATTGTCAAAAAACTAAAGAAAAAAAATTTGTAATTATTAACAAAAAGATATCAATAAAACTTGTAAATAATTAAAGATTAATTATAAAAATTTCTCCTGAACTATAACCCTTATAGCACTTTTTCCGTAAATTTTAAAGTGTAGCATCTATTTCCATGAAGTATGAACCATTAACAAAAATAGTCCTTTTGTTAGAATTTTAACAAAAAAATTGATAAATAACTTTAAAATTAGGAGTATTTTGGTAATCTATTTATAAAAATAACTACGTATATTAAAACTACAATACAATAGTCTTTATTGACAATGAAAAATAAAAAAAAATAAATTAAAACTATAATACCATATGAATCCTTTTTTTTCAATATACAAAACTTCTATAAAATTTTATTATTTTTTTTCTCATCAAAAGGTATTTTGAAAATTTAAAAGTTATGGATAGCCATGGGAAAAAAGTATAACAAAAATATATTTAATATAACAAAAAATATAACACAAATTTCCACAAGAAAAAAAATTAAATGGAATTTAATAAAATTTCTCTAATACTTTTGAATTTTTCACTGGTATTTATAACTTTTAAAATTTAAAATATTTTTTGGTGTGAAAAAAATTAATAAAATTTTAAAGAAAAATTGAGTATGTGTAAAAAAAAAAAAAAAAAAGAAGGGGTCCAAATGCTATTATAGTTTTAATTGATTTTTTTGTTTGTAATTATTAGTACATATAATTTTATTATAGTTTGAATTTTTGAGGTTTTTTATAATAAGATTACTAAATTACTCTTAATTTTAAAATTATTTATCAACTTTTTATTAAAATTTTAACGGAATGACTATTTTAATTAGCGATTCATACTTTAAAGAAAAGAATATTGTCTTTTGAAATTTAGAGGGCAAGGTACTACAAGGGTTATAGTTTAAGGAGAATTTTTATAATTAATCCAAAAATTAAATATTAAAATTTGGCTCATAATTAGTAAATCAATTAATCTATTAAAGACTTTCATCGTTTGACCGGCTATATGTCCGTTTTGAAAAGATAAAAGCACTTAAAAAAAATTGAGATAAAAGCGATATTTTCACCTTTTTTTAACAGTTACGGAGTTGGGACGTGTGATACATCAGCGGAACTATCAATAAAAAAATGTTTTTAAGTTTGGATTGTAGCTAGCAAAAAGAATTATGTGGGGAAAACTGTTGGCATTGCAAAGCCTTTTGGAAGCTTTCACTTCCAATTTATACCAACTCCATCACACAACACAAATAACTAGTAATAATATTGGTATCTCCGAAAATTCGATGATTCCTATGTTTTACCTTTCTAGCCCACCACTCCAAGTTTTCCAATGCCAACAAAAGAAAAGAAAAAAGAAAAAAAAAACTAGAAAGGAAAAAAGAATGAAACAAAACAAAAACTGTTTTTTTTTTTTTTTATCTGAAAACAGAAATGGTTTGTTGATACATAGATATATATATTCTTATAAAACTCTCAACTATATCTATACTATATATTCTTTCGCCTGCAGTTGGCATATTCTTTGGTTTGCTATGTTGATTGGCACACGTCGATGAAACGACCTTTTCTTTTGTATAAACCAAGAAATCAAATAAAACGACGCTTGATCATCATTAATAGTTATGATCTTGATATGAGAAACTATCAGACATTATTTGGAGTGCCCTGCGACTGCTATCACAAGAACTAGAATTCTGAAGTGGTAAGTAACATATATATAAATCATGTGAAAAACTTGTTATTTTAGCTTTCAATTACATTTTGATTCTAATTAATTACATGTATCTGTTCTTCGCTATATGTGTCTTTAACTGGTTCCAAAAATATATTTTATATATGTATAACTGATGAAAAATTAAATCCATATATATATATATATGTATTGTTTTTTTTTTTTGGTATGCAGTGATCTCGTCCATAATGACCGCTGCATCTGAGTTAGTTGTCTTCTTTTTCCTTGGAGGAATAGCCATGTTCATAATAATGTTGATTCTTATATTTACCATCTTTTGGAAAATTTTGACTCCATTAGAATTGAAGAAGTTGGTCAAACGAGCTAGAAGGCATCCTGGTTGTGAGTATACAATCTACGAAATAATTAGCTATTTATCATCAGTAGTGATATTATGAAGATAGTGATTACTAGCTAATAAAGTTCGTTATGAAAAGTATTAATGATAAACCTAAATATCAACTTGATTAGTCATAATGATTTCTATCTATCTATCTATTCTTAATTGCATGCAGCGTACGAAGATTTCTTTAGTGGGAACCTCCGAACAATAAGCTTGTTTGACTTTGAGACACTGAAGAAAGCAACCAAGAGCTTTCATCCTGGTAATCTCCTTGGAAGAGGTGGATTTGGGCCTGTTTTTCGGGTACTAATTAACATTAGGACAACGTTAATTAATTAGCATTTTTCCTTTATTAACAAGCCCTTTCTTAGAGTACAAGTAAAGTAATTAAAGTGGCTTGTGTATGTGTTTTTTTTTTTTTTTTGGTAGGGAAAACTAGATGATGGGAGACTAATAGCGGTTAAGAAACTGTCTCTGAACAAATCCCAACAAGGAGAATCAGAATTCCTTGCAGAGGTTAGAATGATCACTAGCATTCAACACAAGAACTTGGTTCGCCTTCTTGGATGTTGCTCAGCTGGGCCCCAACGCCTGCTTGTCTACGAATACATGACTAACAGAAGCTTGGACCTCATAATTTATGGTATTAATGTTACTACTTTTGTAATCTGGGAGTTTTTACAATAAAAGCTGCTTTTTTTCTCTACCAATAGAAATAGTTGTTTTAGTCCTTAGGTTAATTTTTTAAGGATTTGATTTATAATTAGAAACAATTAGGTATTACACGTTGTCAATATTTAATGTAGATAGCTTTTAGATCAAATTGTTAAAAAAAATTAAGAGATATAAAGGTGAATAGCCTTTTTAGAAGAATTTTTAAAATAAATGACCACAACTTTTTTAAATTAGACAAATAGTCATTTATTAGAGTTTATTGCTGATAAACAATCATTTGTCTAATTTTAAAAAGTTATGGTCATTTATTTTGAAAATACCATTAAAAAGCTCACCCAACCTAATTTCTCAAAAATTAATCTGGTGACTAAAACAACAGTTCCCACAGATAAAGAAATAGAGTAGCTCTTGCCGTAAAAAATTTCTTTTAATTAATGTTTCTTCTTGAAGTTTCTTTTTTTTTTAATTACTATTGGGTAATTTACTTCACATTCTAATTTTTCATGCAAATGTAACATAGGAAAATGTGACGAGTACTTCGTGAGCTGGAGCACTAGGTATGAAATCATAATGGGTGTTGCAAGAGGGTTGCAATACTTACATGAGGACTGTCCCTTAAGGATCATTCACAGAGATATTAAAGCAAGCAACATTCTTCTTGATGACAAATTTCAGCCAAAAATTGGAGACTTTGGGCTTGCTAGGTTCTTCCCTGAAGATGAAGCGTACCTTAGCACAACATTTGCTGGAACCTTGTAAGTGTACAAGTTTCACATGATGATCAAAATTTCTCTTCATTGAATAACCAAAATTTAAAATTAAAGTTTGCCATTTTATGGGCCTTAATTGGCTAGCATGACATATAAGATAGGACAACTTACAAGAACGTCCTCCCAAAGAAGCGTCTTTTTAAGATTGTCCTCTTAAAAAAAACTTTTCCAAACTGCTCTTTTAATTAAAAATAGCGATTTATTAAAAAGTCAAAATAACTCTCCTTTTTTACTCTCTCATGTAGGATGTCATCCTTTAAAGAAGTTAGGGTTTTTTTTCTATTAACGACAGCAATATCATCTAGTAAATCTAATTAAGAACTAAAAAACAAAAAGGGATAGTTTTGAAAGGTAAAAAAAGGAAGCATTTTTAATAAGGAGTGTTTATAAGAGACATTCTATGTAGTTTTCTCTTTAAAATAAGAACGCGGGACAATATAATGTGCCAGGCTAATTTTAGGACTTGTAGGCTAGCATGATATGACAATAACTTAATTAACGGTAATAATCAATTGGGCCAAATCAAATAAGTCGACATAGCCTTGTACAACTCCGACCACTTCTAGTCAACAAACTGATATAGCAATTTGGACATTAGTATTCATGAGTACTAAATTTGCTCTAATTTCATAATATTCATGATTTTTGCATTAATTTGACTAAATGACATAAGCATACATGTGTTCGTAGAGCAAATTTTGTTTTAGCACGGACGGGGTGAACACTAGAACATATTTCCATTTTTTTTTTCTTTTTTGGTAGCAAATTCATCATGATTAATTCTCTTCCCTAATTCTTCAGGGGTTATTCAGCACCTGAATACGCTATCAGAGGAGAATTGTCAGAAAAGGCAGATATATATAGTTTTGGAGTTCTTGTGCTTGAAATTATTAGTTGCAGGAAAAACACTGATCTAAATTTGCCATCAGAGATGCAATACCTTCCAGAATATGTAAGGCAGTTATCCCTCTAAAATACTTATAATTGTAACCATTATATATTATCTTACATCCTTCTAGGTAAGGTATGCCTATCGATACAGTTTGTTTACAAACGTAAGATCATATCATATAAAATAAATATATAAATACGAGAAAACTTGATCAAGTTTTGATATAGTTGAACAACGATAGAGTATATATATATATATATATATATATATATATATTTTCATATTCTATTAAAAAATTCTCAAATTAAACATAATTTGACTTTCATTGCAGGCATGGCGACTTTATGAGAAGTCAAAGATTCTTGATCTCGTAGATCCAACAATGAGAAAAGATGGATTTTTGGAGAAAGATGCAGTGCAAGCAATACATGTTGCCTTCTTGTGCCTTCAGCCTCAAGCAGATCTTAGACCCCCCATGTCACAAATTGTTGCCATGCTGACATGCAAAGTAGACATTGCTGGAACACCAATCATGAGACCCGCATTCCTGGACCGGAGGCGTAAAAAGGACGTCGAGAATCCTGCTTGTGATTCCATTTCTGAGCCATTCCCTTCTCCCCTTCAAAGTGATTCCTCCTCGTTACCCAAACCACCAAAATGAATCATGATAATTTCCATTTATAGGTGAAAAGGATGAGGAATTAATAGAGTGTGATGTATATATCTCGACTGCTATAAATAGACGGCTTTTAGCGACAACATTTTCAGTGACGACATATGTCGAGTACAAATAGGTCGTTTTTGGCTTTGTTATGGCGAGAGTTCTAGCAAGATGTTTTTGGCAGCTATGTAGCATCTCTTACTTTGTTCTTAGATTATTAATTATTTCTTCAAACATAATAATAAGAACCGAAATTGTGGTAGATGTTACATTTTCAAAACTTATTGAAGTAAAGAGCATATTTTGAAAATTTTTGTTGTTAAATAGAAAATTTACTTGGCAAAAATATTTTTATTTATCTATATACTATTATTTATTACAAATATTTTTAAAACCTGATATTTACTTCAAAAAGTTTAAAAAATCTAACATTTCTTTCATCCTCCCTAATTGTTATTAGTGTTATTCCTTATTCTCTAATGGACCATTTCAAGCTTCCTAGTAGAGAAAATTATATGTTATACCATGCTTTTAAAAAGTTGTGTTTATTTATGTAACACTTAGAAAAGTTTATGTCACACTATAATTCATATTACATGTTAAGTTGTGCCATAAATAAATACGGCATTTATAAAAAATAAATCTTAAAAATGCTATTTATAAAAATTCCCCTTCCTAGTACGTTAAATACAATCAAGGGATTAGAGCACCGGTCACGGATCCATTATATAAAAAAAATCAAGAGACATTTTCTAAAAGGAAGTAACATCCATCGCAATTTATTCTCAATAAGAAAAGGTACACATACATATTGTGCAACAAGCTCTAAAGATTTATTTAATTTCCTTTTGTGTCAAAAGAAATACAATATAGATGATGCAACTACAGGTATACAAGAGAAATCATTTGCTATACCGTCTGTGGCCCTTTCAAAGAGCAGCTCTGTATGATTACATATACACAACAAATATTTATATACATACATATATATATATATATATAAGAATCCTGCTATGTAAGGTAACTCTACCGATTATACATATTTCAGATTTTCACCGTCGAATCTTATCAAAATTCTATTAATTTTATATATATATACATATATATATATATATCAGATTTTTCACTGTCAAATTATATCGAAATTCTATTAGTTTTATATTATTGATTGAACACGGTCCAAAAATGGGATAGCTTTTCTATTTCCTAATACTAGTTTAAATATTAATGAAGGGTAATAGGGGGAGGGGGCAGTATTCAGGGTCAATGGGGTGTCCAAAATTGAAGAGTGTGAAGGGCACGCATGAATTAGGAGGAGTTGAGGAAAAAAAAAAATAATAGAGAGAATGCCCTTAAAACACACCATTTATTAAAACTGTCATTCTCTTTTTGACTTTTCAAAACAATTATTTTTTTATTTTATTCTTTAAAATATTAATTACACATTTACTGTTTTACTCATTATAATCCAGTCTTAAAAATTAAATACCTTAATTCTCTCTATTCTTTTATGAAAGAGTGAAAAGAAAAGGTAACTTAGACTTTTAATAAAACATCAATTTCTAATAAATGGTAGTTTTAATAAGTGATTAGCTCAAAAGCATTTTTAATATGTTGGAGCATTTGGAGGACATTCTTATAAGTTGCCTGCAGTTGGTTGTTTTAGGTTTGTAGTGCTTTTATTCATCCGCTGCTGCTTTGAGTCGTGATGATCATGTTTAACACAATCCGACGACGTCGTTTGGGAACCGATCATCTCAATTGTCTTGCTAAGAATATCCCACATTGTCCGTACATCCTCGTACCCGCACATTTCTACATCGCCTTGCAGCTTCACCAGCCCAATATTGCCCTCATTTCTACTACTACTAATACAACTTCTACCTGCAATATTATAAAATATCAAGTTTAGTTTTTTAGATCACAATTTCAATGTGCTAATTTCTTTTTTGCTCAAAAAAAGAAAATTAAAAAATATATATTTATATTTTTAAAGGAAAATATAGTGATATTACAAAGATTGCAATTTTGGTCTCTTGATATATTAATAATGTTATGGGTTAATTAAGCATAATTAAATAATTTCTTTCTAATTTTCAACCGGAATCCGGACTAATTACCATGTGGATTTCGGATGTCTAAACCGGGAAAACACGGCAATCCAAGCTCTTCTCATCTTGCTAAGCCAATTCATCTCTTTAACTCTCTACTTTCTTACTCTTTGCAGACAGATGGAGAGAGCAAATTAATTAAGCAGTGTTTTTGAGAGAGCATTTATATATGTAGATATTTTTATACATATATGTATGTTTATAGAGAGAGAGGAGAAAAATAAGGAAAATGTGTCAATATACATACATCTATATATATGAATTCAAAGAATGCTTCCGAGAGGAGGAAAGATGATATCCATGCAAAAATGTAAATGCATGCACTTGGCAAGATGATCAATCACACGTTTCCTTGAGGGGCGTGCCGGGCGTCTCTTCTCACTCGCCACGACTACTATTTTTTGTTTTTTTTCATTCCTAGCCTATTTATATTGCATACTACTCAACTCAACATTACTATAACACCCACAAGGGTGGATGGGTTGGCAAAAAGCAGCCCCTTGAGCTTTTACTTTTACCAAGTCAGAAGTTCAAGTTGGGTCAACGCAACGTCTATCATAATAAGTATTGACTATACATAGTCAAATATTCTCTTGAAGCTTCTAGTTTATTAGATAATGAAGGCCTAATGAATCTTTTACTATTCTCAAATAAAGAGATCCTACCTAAGATACTGAAAATATTAAAAATGATAGGCCACCAACCTCAACATTACTATTGCTAGTCTTCCTTGAGTGTATTTCCTTCCAGATCCAACAATATTATTACTCCTCTCTTCGGCTGCCTTTTGGCAGTTTGGCTTCTTCTTCGCTGGCTAATTTATCATTCTGTCTTACACTTTAGTGGTCCACGTCACTTCACTTCACACCCTTTTCTGTATTCCCACATGCCATTAATATTTTTGTCACATTCATTTTAATTTTCTCAAGCTTTTTCATGATGAAAAATTTACTTCCTTGCACTGTGCCTAGCGGGATTTGATAAAAAATTGAGAATTCAAGATCAAAACTACGTATTATTAATACTTTTTTGTGTACGAATTACAAAATTTCTTTTATATATACATATATATATATATATATATATAATAAAGCTAGTGCTCCTCCCTATATATGTGACAATCCATGTGACCAAAAGCAAGCTACATAAAGACAAAAAACGTCGAGGTATACATGGACGAAGAGGGCAGCCTTTTTTTCCCTTTCAATAGTATATGTAAAATTTTATAAAAACTACAGTCTGTCCCCAAAAATTATATCCCTCCCCCAGCCCTGAAATTATGTTCTGCTCTTAAAGTTGTATAATTCTTTCATTTAATTTTTTCTTGACAATATTAGTATACACTACACCCCTGACTAATTTTTCTGTCTCAGTCCTCCACATGACTACCCAAACAGACCACACAACATAGGTGGTAAATTAATGAGCTACTAAGTGTTACACTACATGGCTCTCCAAGTATTAAATACGAGTGGAGAATATTACACTTTATGCCACTTTTTTTGTCCATCGTTTTTTTTTGCCACAAAAAAAAACTGGCAAAAAGATTATGCCACCAAAAAATATGACACTTTTTTTTATAAGTGCTTAATCTAATATATTTTTTCTCACTTTTCCTTGTATTTAATTTGTTAGTTTCTCGTTTTTCTTGTATTTATATGTGTTTTTGTGTTTTAGAGGTGTTTAAAGGTATCAGAATTAAAAGTGAGTGAAAATTATTTTCTCCCAAGTGTGACATTACGTGGCTCACCAAGTATTAAATACGAGTTGAAAAAATCACCTTATGCCATTTTTTTTTTGTCCATCTATTTCTTATGCCACAAAAAATAGCAAAAAGGTAAGGCCACAAAAAGTTTATGCCACTTTTTTTTTATTCTTTTGATAAGCAGTTAACTTATATATTTTTCTATCACTTTTCTTTATATTTAATTTGTTCGTTTCTCCTTTTTCTTGTATTTTTATGTGTTTTTGTGTCTTGTATGTGTTTAAAGGCATCAAAATTAAAAGTGAGTTAAAATTATTTTCTCCTAAGTGTTACATTATGTGGCTCCCCAAGTATTAAACACAAGTCGGAAAAAATCACCTTATGCCACTTTTTTTGTCCATCTATTTTCTTATGCCACAAAAAAAATAGCAGAAAGATTAGGCCACAAAAAGTTTATGCCACTTTTTTTTATTCTTTTGATAAGTGCTTAACTTGTTTATTTTTCTACCACTTTTCTTTATATTTAATTTGTCATTTTCTCTTTTTTCTTGTATTTTTATGTGTTTTTGTGTTTTGTAGGTGTTTAAAGGTATTAGAATTAAAAGTGGGTTAAAAAAGAAGATTGAAAAACTTCAAGAAACACATTTTCATTTTTGAAGGATTGTCTAGCATTGGGGCATGATTTTTGGGTGCCACAGCATGTGAAACAGAAGCTTTGAAGCCAAAAACCCAAGAGTCAGGCGCCACAACACTCAGGTGAGCATCAGGAGAGGATTGTAGTTCCAATGATGGGCACTGTAGAGCCAGGCGTAAAAAAATCTGAACTGGGCAAGAAAAGAATAGGTTGCAATGCCCTTTACAAAGCCGTGGCTCGAGAATTCGTGTTTTGCTGTGAAAGTTGGTCTAAATCACTTCCAAACTTTATCGTTTCAACCCTAGAATGCAAATCTATAAATATCACAATTTGATCAGTTTTCAGCCTAGTTTTTTTTTAGCCAAAAGAGATAAAAAGAAGAAAGGATGAGAGACACAAATGATAGTTCCAAGAAGATCATCTGCATGGAGATTTCTAAAGACTAATCCGTTCTTTCTTTTCCTTCATTCTCTTAATCTCCTAATGACGTTTATTTTTATATCTTTGTTTTTATTTTCAATTATGTTGGGCTAATTTTTTGTCTGGTTAAGAGTAATTTCAAATCTCTAAATATGTTTGTAATTGACTCTTTTAAATTATTTCTCAATTTTCAATTGAAATTGCTTATGCTTTTTTACACTCTTCATGTCTATGATTTTCATTTTACTTTGTTTGAGATGGCCAACTAAGTGAGATAGAATAATTATCTATTGCTAGGTTATAATACTTGATTCATAATTGTCTTGATATTCTAATCATAACTAGCAACTTGCAAGGTATGATTATGGAAGGTTTCGTTAATTGTAATATGGAACATAATGAACCGAGCTTGTGTGTTTGTTGCTTAAATCAATTTATAATGTTTCCATTAGATTAAATCTAGAGAGCCTCTTTTAAGTTGTTTAAAGGAAATGGATCAAATAAAGAGCTTGTGTAATGCCACTATATGGGGGTTAATAGTTTTTAATGAATTAAAATAAAAAAATCAGAAATAAAAGTAAAACCTTAAAACTAAAGTTGCCTGGGGCCTAAATGAAAACTCTCAAATCAAAAATAAAAATATAAATGACAATTAAACCACAGTTTAATGTAGCACCTTAAATTTAATAATATAAACTATCGTCATCATCATTTTAACCCTCAACGCATTTTAATACAGTCACAGAAAGTAACAATTGATGCTTACATTATCATGAAGAACATTTTTAGTAATTGAAGCAGTCCCAACGTAATATAGCTACATCGCTTCCTCAACTATTTTTCTCGTAGCCACCTGACACTTAGTGAGTCCTGAAAAGATAAAAATATAAGGGAATGAGCGACAATATGCTCAGTAGGGAAAACCATTACTCACCTTTAGGTTTTTATCATTACCACATTAAAACCTACATGGTTAGTTAAAACTCATCATTATCCATATTATGAGATTTATTATAATCATATTCCGTAGATACCATAGTTAATCATTATCGAGTTTCATACATATGCATATATACAAATATTATAGTTCATCATTATTCCTAGGTACTCACGTTTAATAGAGTATCACTCAACTCATTGAAACCCAAATAGGTGCACTTGATCACCCTCTAAACATTCAAATGGTGTTCTGGTGAGGGGACATCAAGCCTTGAGTCCTCACTAAGTCGATTCCTGTACAGTATGTTCTGGGACTTTCAACTCAAGGAAGCATCATCACATTCTCCTTATTTTACCTTTTAGGGTATTTGTGCCCAAGGACGTAATCGTCGCCCTCTTCACGTCTCACCATTCCTTTATATTAAATCGTTATTTATAAAGTCAGTTTTTCTAACCATGCTTCTCAATTTACAACATGTGTCAAATCATTATGTTCTTCGTTGTCAATACAAGAAGAGTTCTACATCATCATAATATGGATATAATCATATACATTCAAAATACCATATACATATCTTGCATCATAAAACAACCAAATTTTTAATTTACCAAAACCTCACAAAAGATGAGTAATAGAATCCCTACCTTCCAAGCTTATCAATAATCTTTTAATCCTGAACTCAATTAATGTTAGCTCCACACTCCCTTGATCCTCGGATTATGGCTAGTTGGAAGCTTAAAATAGCTTCAAAATAGGTTCCTTGACTTCGGTATGGCTGAAATTCTTGCTCAAATGGAGGTGATAGTGGCTGATTTTTATGGCTGCCTTGAAGAAGTTCTCTAAATATTTTGCTTCAACAAAGAAATAAGAAGAAGAGTGTGGGAACTGTGGAAGAAAATATGAAGTCTTTGAAGAGAAGTGATAGAAGCAATTATGGAGGAGACATGTTGAAGCATATCATGGAGGAAATAAAGAAAATGAGGGTTAAGAGTAGTTGGGAAAGATATCCTCATGTCTCCTGTGGAGACTTTAGCCCACATAATGCCAAAATAATATTTTCAAAATTTATTAGAAGTTCAAAGACTTTTCAGTAAACATACTAAATAAGTATAGGAGAATTTTAGAAAATTTAAAAATAGATAAAAATAAATATTGTGAAATAGATTTTAAATGAAGCAAATTTTCGGATGGCACACTAAAAATTAAATTAATTACCTTAATACCCGTTAAGAGAATAACAGGTATCACAGCTTGCTTTTATTGAATGATGTACTAAGAAAAAATTAGGGTAACAAAGCTTGTTATTATCTATGATTGCTAGTTTCAAAGAGAAATTGGGGCTAATTCTAATAGTTGATTTGCAATATATGTTAATGTTGGCGAATGTAATTAATACTTAGGTTGATATCATTAACTGTGCTAATCTTGGTATGGAAGTTATGCACGAGCGTAATGCTCATAAGTTTCCTCTAGACCTAGCTATATAGAAGTTCCATCTACAAATGGATAAAACTTCTATATTAGTGTATAGAGTGTTGAAAAAATAGTATACAGCGAAATTTTAAAAAAAAATTATATCAAAGTATTTTACAAAACATAAGTTTAACATGCTATATGCATAAATTAACTAGATCTTACTAACCTCTGTGTGCTAAAAAGCTCCTACAATCAGTGAAAAGAAGTAATGTTCCAGAAGGACCTCAACCAACTAGCCTTCTTTGCTATTCTCTATCTACGATCGGCATGTATGTGGGCTCACACGTACAGCTCTTCCTCTAGGTGACTCTCCTTCTAACCAATTGAGAGAACCCAAAGCTAGAGTTCGTGATTTATGAACAAGAGCTCTCAGGGAGTTTCAGAATCTCACCAGTAGAATATCACTCTTAATCTCTCAATTGATCTTAAATAATAATGAGATTCGCTCCCTTTATATAGAGGTTGGGTCCAAGAGTCAGTCCTTATCAGATAATGCTTTAAAATTCAAATCAGAATCAAATTCAGATCAATATCTGATGAAATCTGCGTGAAAACGCATGATCTTTTTTTTGCAAATAGGAAAGTCGATCTGTCTAACCGGCATGCCGAACTTGCCCCATCGGCAGGCCGAACCTGAGGATCGGCATGCCGATCTGTCGATAAAAAATCTCAGCGAATCTTTTATTTTCCACTCGAGATTCTGTAGGATGAAGTCTCAATTTTAATTTAAATAACCCAATAGAGAAGTTATCTAATTAAAACAACTTTATCTAGATAATCTCTAGGAAAATAAATGAATTCCTGATAATTCAACAAGTTTATCTCGAATTAATTTAAAATTAATCCAACCAATAAACGGACATAAATTATCTGATCCTGATAATTCAACAAGTTTATCTCGAATCAATTTTGTCACAAAATTAATTCAACCGATAAACAGACATGAATTATTTGATTCTTTCGAATTTTGGCCAATCTAATAAATCTGACATAAGTTACCAATTATTGAAAAAGCACGTCGTATCGTTACATAATTTTTGTGAGCTAGCAAAGAGGACCTGATGGACCTATCTAGTTCAAGCTCCTGATAATTATGAAACCCAATATCTTAGATATACATTTCATAACTCCTGCTTTTAAGCTTAAAACCTTAGTTTTCATCTTATCAATCTCACCATCACATATTAAAACACTAAATAATCATGCCATAATGTTTATGTGACATGACATAGTTCATAACTTTTAGCAAATTCATGGCATATATATTCAAAACATAAACTTTCACTTATAAACTTTAAAGATTACCCAAACTTTACCAAGCTTTTTGATCCTGCTTTGCTAAACTCAAAACCTTGTTATGCCTTCTTCATAAAAACCATGACCAAACCCTAGCAAAACCCATCTAAAGCTTGAAGAAAATCACCAAAATCCATAGGAGAAAGCTTGTGATTTTTACCTCCAAAAGTGCCAAATATTGAATCAAAACTTTTGAACTTGCTTTAGATCTTAATTGATGTTGTGTTTTTTAGAAAATTCTTGAGAAACATTCCATAAGGCTACCTGTTTTTGCTAGGGAAAAAGGGAAAGAAATGAAGAATTTTCTTCACATTTTGCTTATAAATAAAAAAGGTTTTTATTCCTTGATTTTTTTAGCAATTTGGTGACTCGTCAACATTAGTCACCATTTAAGCATTATGACCTAATTAAAGTTCGCTTACTCTTGGCAATATATGATTTGGCCACCTCAAGGGGTGTGGTGGCAATTTTTTACCTTAAAGGTGGCACCTAGGTGGGTCTCACATTAATTTTTATATAGTCTAAGTTTATGCTGATGGTATTTTCCTTATACTACTGGTATTCTTTTCTATGCAATTCATGATGTCCCACAAGCTCCCATACTTATTGACATCCACCACTTAATATAATTCCTATATTGTTTAACTTTATACAGCCTAAATTTTGCTGACCGTATTTTTCTCATACTGTCGATATTCTTTTCTTTACATTCATGAGTTCCTACAACCTCCTATACTTATTTACATCAACTACTTAATGTAATTCCTATACTGTTTAACTTTATACAATCCAAATTTATATCAACAATATTTTTCTTATATTGTCAGTATATTCTCTATTTTGTTACTATCTTACATAATAGCAATTTTGTGTTAATAAGTATTTTCGTGTCTTAGTGTGTAAATATGTTTAAAAATGTGTTTTTAGAGTGTTTTTATGTTTAATAGAATTTTTAGTAATTTTTAGAATCATTTTGGTGTGTTAAATAAGTGTCTAGTCTGTAAATAGTCAAAGCCGTAAAAGTAATGCGGTTATTTTATTTTGAGTTTTAGAGTGTTTGATAGTGTGTTTTAAGTTTGTAAATATGTTTTATTATATTTTTAGTAATTTCTAAAAATATTTCCAAGTCATAAAAACTATATCTGTGTCAAACCGTAAGAGACTTGAAATTTTAGGAGTTTTTATTTATTTTTATGTGTTCTAATGTAAAATAAATATTTTTGTAAATATTATGTTTGTAAAATAGTGAATATTAGTGTGTTTGTGATTTTTAGATTTGAAATCTAGAGGAAAAACAGAGCAAAACAACACAAAAATGGACAAAATCGGACATCAAATGCATCAAAAAGATAAAGGAAATTTGAATTTATATTAAATGGGACACGTGGTGAGTTTCTAACCGTTCAATCACCTGCCAAATCAATCTCAGCCGTCCGAGGAAGAGACGCGTGTCAACGCGTCATCCGGTGCGTCAGCGGAATCTCAGGGTACAATCCACGTGTCGAAGAACGATTGGCGCGTGTGATTCACGCGCTGACAAGCTGCAGACGCGTCAGAGGGGAGTCGCAGGCCATGTCTGCTCGCGTGTGGGTGAGTCTATGTGCAGCTGTTCTTCTAGCCGTTCGATGCAGTGACCGTGACCAATCTGACGGTCAAAAATTGCTGTCCCCCTGGCCCACCTGGGCCCATTCTCGAACTCCTCTGGCAGCCGTTGGATCGAGCGTTCAACGGGTCAGATTGCGCCTGTTTCGTGCTGCCATGAGCTGCAAAGCACATGATTCCAAACTAAAATTCGCATATCAAAGAACGCGGATCAGCACAGAAGCGAAGAAAATTTTTTGTTCATGTGAATCTTAGTGCAAGTTGGGCCTGCTCCTGCCGAAGAAAAGAAAAGAAAAGAAAAGAAAAAAAAAATAATAAAAAAATCTAAAATAGTGAAATTTTTTCACTATAAATAGGGGCTTTCCCTCCTCATTCAGGGCACCACCTCAAGGTCTTCGGGCCTTCCTTTCCTTCTTCTCCAAATTTTTTCCTTTTTCTTCTTTTTATCTCTTTTTTATCTCTTAGATAAAATATATATATATATATATATATATATATAATAAAATAATGCTTAAATTAGTGTAGAGAGTCTGGTGAGACAGAGAGATGATCCTGTATGCATAGTACTCTGGTATGGGTTTTAACTCTATATATGTGTGTTAATGCTTATATTTTTGTGGAATAAATTATATCTTTATGTTTTCAATAATTATTGTTACTGTTGTTATGCTGCCAATTTTTATATAAATTCAGTCATGCTTTCTTTATGTAATTTAATTGTGTTGCATAATTAATAATACTAAAGTCATGCTCATTTATTAAGTTGAGTTTTTGCTGCATTACAGACATGGACTGGCACAGTAAATGCTTGGTAATTCTTGATTTATTGTAGATAGAGGATGGCATAGTGTATTCTTAAACCAATTAATAAGTTGAGATGCTGCTGAAATTAACGCAATAATTTATTCCATAAAAATACATTAATTTTGATTTGTTATTATCTTTTCTATCTTAAAATTATGTTAATTATAATTGAGTGACAGCAGTTATAATTTTCATAATTAGTGCACCAAATCATTAGTGACAGATGATTATTTTGCTAGTTTTTATAGGAAAACCTTTACTGCATTATGGCTTGCTATATTGTCGATTTAGGTTGACCTATATAATTAGTAAAATGTGCTTGCAATTAATGAGAAAAGATATAATAAATCAAATGCTTTAGATAATTATTATTTAGAGTTAAAATTCCATATCAGTTGCGAAACACACAAGGGATTCTCAAAGCTTCACCTTTTTAATTTTACGCTTTAAATTTTGAATTAAATAAAATAAATACCACAAAAATATTTCTTTGCTTTCAAAAATTGCTTGCCTCTTTGATCGTTTATTTTTATCAATCTCTCGAGTTACAAATTTTCACCTCCATGTGGTTACGACAATCTTTCTATACTATATACATCTGCCGTTTATTATTACAAAGAATAAACATCATTTTGGGGCGTGTACCAAAAATTTGGCGCCGTTGCCGGGGAGGTGTCGTTTCTTTGTCAGATTGCTGAACTAAACGGGTAAACAGGTAAGTAATCTATCCTTATCTTTTGTAAATATTATTTTAATTATCTGCATTTTTAATTTGTGTGTTTATTAATAAAAATTAAAATTAAAGAAAAAACAAAAAAAAAATTAAAAAAATAAAAATAAAAATAAATATAAATATAAAAAAAAGGGACGGATGCTTTTCAGTCACTACTTTATTCGTTTTGGATAAAGAAAAGCTTTGCATCCCATCTTTTGTTTTGCAAGTCTAGGTAGTTGTAAAATTTATTGGATTCTGTCAAAAAGGCTTATTGTTGGGACTTGATCCCACAACCATAAGGCTAACACCCTTGCCTAAGAAAGTTGGGAATTCTAAGCGTGTCCACTCTGACCCCCCAATGATCTGGGAATTCAATTAATTGAGCATTATTCAGCTTGAAAATTTTTCTAAAAAAAAATTTAAAAAAATTAAAAAATAAAATAAAATAAAATAAAAATGTTTTGGGAAATTCATCAACATTTCATTTTAAGTTTTTCCCAACAACACTTAGAACCATTTTATAATGCTTGGTGGAGATTTAAGGACCTACTAGATCAATATCCTCACCATGTTTTCTCTAAGGATTATCTTTTAGAAATTTTCATAAATAGGTTAAGTCCTGAAACAAGAAATTGGGTAGAGAGAGGAGATGGTACCACCACTTTTTATCAATTATCTGTTGACGAAGCCTACTATATGTTAGAAGATATGGCCGAATATGATTATTGTAGATTGAATAGTTCTAGGAACAATTTATTTTGGGAGAACAATTCAAATTTTTTGAAATCTTGGCCTGAAAATCAACCCGAAATTTTGGAGTCAAATTTTGAACTGCAAGAAACATATAGTGACCCAAATAGGGTGAATCTAGAAGAAACCTTAGAAACATTGAAAGAAACTGTAGACAAATATATGGAAACCATGACAAGAATAGAACTAGATAGGCTTGAATATCATCTTAATTCTTTAGGTGCGGAAGAAATCATTGAAGAAACTTTAGAACCCACCTATTTTGAGGAACAACTTTTAGGAGAGGAATGTAACAAAGAGAATGAAGACTTAGCTATAGAACAGGAACAATCATCATCCTTAGTCTTAGATTCTCAACCTCAGTTGCCACAAGAGTTCACCAAAGACCATTTTTACCAAGATCCTATGTGGCCAACACCTCCTCCACTGTCTCTAGCATTGTTTTTAAGGACCTACCAAGAATATAAAATGTGTCTAAGTTGCATGTGTTTAAATGTTTCAAATATTGCCAAGCTTGAGGGCATATTTACACAAGACCATACGTGGTGTCTTTTGACACTTATTATGGGAGGAAGCCGCTCTTTGACGATTGTCCACTAGGAACAGGAGCTGAAAGAAAGATTTGCTGATTTTAGAGCATCAAGCGATGGGAAAACACTTTTCAAGTAATACCTTTACATTCCCTTCTTTGTAATATATTCTTTTGCGTTGTTGTGTGCTATTTTGATTTTCAAAAAAATAATAATAATAAAATAAAAAATAAAAATAAAAAGTGAGATTTGTTTTGAAGATTTAAAATGAAGGCTATTAATTAAATTTGTTCAGAATGGCTGAGTTAAGGAGTTAAATTGTTTTTTCTTGAGACGCATTCTAATAAGTTTGATTTTGTAAATGCAATTGATTTGGATTTTCAAATAATTTTTAACAAAAAAATGTGTGTTTTTTGTTAGTTTTTAGTTTGGTTTGCTATAGATCATCTCTGCAGTTGTGCTGATTCAGGTAATATTTTTGGCTGCTCTCACTATTTTTATTCTTTTAGGATAATATATATTTTAGGTTGGGGGAGAGGGTTGTGCTTAAAAGTTATACATGAGAGGATTGTACTTCAAAGTTGTGCATATGAGATTTATGCTTCAATGTTGTGCCAAAAATTTTTCGATTTTGCCCAAATTTTTATTTTGCTCTAGATTTTTGTACATTTTTTATTTTTGTGTGTTATTTTTTATTTTTTTTTGAGTGCATCATAAAATTAAAAAAAAATGTTTTGTAAATAATAGTTTCTTAGTAATTAATGTGTTATTATTTTGTTTTGATTTCTGAATTTCATATTAATGTAATATTAATTTTGTATTCTTTGAATTATTTAATTTTATACACTTTCAAAACTTTAGTTTTATTTAACATTTTTATGTGTTTATTTTTCAAAGTATTTGTAAGCCATTCTTTTCACATACTTACTATAATGCTTAATTGTGGTGATAAATCCAAGCTATGAATATTTGAGTTTTGTTATTTTGTGAAGATGAACAATTAAAGGCAGCAATATTTCAAAAAAAAAAAGAAAAAAGAAAAAAAAGAAAAAAAAAAGAAGAAGAAAGAAAAAAAATGATTGTAAATAAATAAAGTGTGTAATAAATAAAGTTGGATAAGTTTGGTTTCGTAGCCTCTTTAGCTCGAGTAAGTAAGTTCTAAGGGGTGCTTCAACACCTAGTACCTTAGACCAATTGGTTTGGGAGTTACTAACCCAAAACTCATTAAATGGGTTATGGAGAAAGCTTAAGGGAGCCAAACATTGCACTATCCATAGTTGTAAAGTCCGTAAATATTTGTACTTTATGTTTCTACTTTTTAATTGTTCTCGTAAAAAAAATTTTGAAGTGTTGCTGTCTGCATGAGTGATTTGAAGCAAAATATCATAATAATTTTATTCTTAGTGTTGGATGAAACTTCATAATTATACATTATCTATTTTTGCACTAAGTTTGGCATATATACATTTTGTTAAATAGCATATAAATTGTTCAAATAAAATTCTGGTTTTGTTAGTTTATCTAGTTAGATAAGACAAATTATAATTAAATGGTTTCCATTTTCTGAATATTCAATAAATCATTTCAAAATTTTATCGCTTTAATTGGTAGAGACTAGCAATAAGCTGGTTGGGGGGTGTGATGAGACTGTAAAAGTGTACATTTTCTAAGGCTTAAATCATTTATTTACGCTTTTATTTCTCATTAAATTCTCTAATTAATAACAATTTTGTGTTAATAAGTATTTTCGTGTCTTAGTGTGTAAATATGTTTAAAAATGTGTTTTTAGAGTGTTTTTATGTTTAATAGAATTTTTAGTAATTTTTAGAATCATTTTGGTATGTTAAATAAGTGTCTAGTCTGTAAATAGTCAAAGCCGTAAAAGTAATGCGGTTATTTTATTTTAAGTTTTAGAGTGTTTGATAGTGTGTTTTAAGTTTGTAAATATGTTTTACTATATTTTTAGTAATTTCTAAAAATATTTCCAAGTCATAAAAACTATATATGTGTCAAACCGTAGGAGACTTGAAATTTTAGGAGTTTTTATTTATTTTTATGTGTTCTAATGTAAAATAAATATTTTTGTAAATATTATGTTTGTAAAATAGTGAATATTAGTGTGTTTGTGATTTTTAGATTTGAAATCTAGAAGAAAAACGGAGCAAAACAACACAAAAAGGGACAAAATCGGACATCAAATGCATCAAAAAGATAAAGAAAATTCGAATTTATATTAAATGGGACACGTGGCGAGTTTCTAACCGTTCGATCACCTGCCAAATCAATCTCAGCCGTTCGAGGAAGAGACGCGTGTCAACGCGTCATCCGGTGCGTCAGCGGAATCTCAGGGTACAGTCCACGTGTCGAAGAACGATTGGCGCGTGTGATTCACGTGCTGACAAGCTGCAGACGCGTCAGAGGGGAGTCGCAGGCCGTGTTTGCTCGCGTGTGGGTGAGTCTATGTGCAGCTGTTCTTCTAGCTGTTTGATGCAGTGACCGTGACCGAACTGACGGTCAAAAATTGTTGTCCCACTGGCCCACCTGGGCCCATTCTCGAACGCCTCTGGCAGCCATTGGATCGCGCGTTCAACGGGTCAGATTGCGCCTGTTTCGTGCTGCCATGAGCTGCGAAGCACAGGATTCCAAACTAAAATTCGCATATCAAAGAACGCGGATCAGCACAGAAGCGAAGAAAATTTTTTGTTCACGTGAATCTCAGTGCAAGTTGGGCCTGCTCCTGCCGAAGAAAAGAAAAGAAAAGAAATAATAAAAAAAAATCTGAAATAGTGAAATTTTTTCA
This sequence comes from Artocarpus heterophyllus, assembly GCA_025403435.1. NCBI lineage: Eukaryota > Viridiplantae > Streptophyta > Magnoliopsida > Rosales > Moraceae > Artocarpus > Artocarpus heterophyllus. Next base: position 427,736 of record CM046332.1, read on the forward strand.
CTATAAATAGGGGCTTTCCCTCCTCATTCAGGGCACCACCTCAAGGTCTTCGGGCCTTCCTTTCCTTCTTCTCCAAATTTTTTCCTTTTTCTTCTTTTTATCTCTTTTTTATCTCTTAGATAAATATATATATATATATAATAAAATAATACTTAAATTAGTGTAGAGAGTCTGATGAGGCAGAGAGATGATCCTGTATGCGTAGTACTCTGGTATGGGTTTTAACTCTATATCTGTGTGTTAATGCTTATATTTTTGTGGAATAAATTATATCTTTATGTTTTCAATAATTATTGTTGCTGTTGTTATGCTGTCAATTTTTATATAAATTCAGTCATGCTTTCTTTATGTAATTCAATTGTGTTGCATAATTAATAATACTAAAGTCATGCTCATTTATTAAGTTGAGTTTCTGCTGCATTATAGACATGGACTGGCACAGTAAATGCTTGGTAATTCTTGATTTATTGTAGACAGAGGATGGCATAGTGTATTCTTAAACCAATTAATAAGTTGAGATGCTGCTGAAATTAACGCAATAATTTATTCCATAAAAATACATTAATTTTGATTTGTTATTATCTTTTCTATCTTAGAATTATGTTAATTATAATTGAGTGACAGCGGTTATAATTTTCATAATTAATGCACCAAATCATTAGTGACAGATGATTACTTTGCTAGTTTTTATAGGAAAACCCTTACTGCATTATGGCTTGCTATATTATCGATTTAGGTTGACCTATATAATTAGTAAAATGTGCTTGCAATTAATGAGAAAATATATAATAAATCAAATGCTTTAGATAATTATTATTTAGAGTTAAAATTCCATATCAATTGCGAAACACACAAGGGATTCTCAAAGCTTCACCGTTTTAATTTTACGCTTTAAATTTTGAATTAAATAAAATAAAAACCATAAAAATATTTCTTTGCTTTCAAAAATTGCTTACCTCTTTGACCGTTTATTTTTATCAATCTCTCGAGTTACAAATTTTCACCTCCATGTGGATACGACAATCTTTCTATACTATATACGTCCGCCATTTATTATACAAAGAATAAACATCATTTTGGGGCATGTACCAAGCCACAAGCAAAATAATAATAAATAACCGTAATATTATGACTCCATCTTAGAGAAAAGAAAACAAAGATTACAAAAGAATAATCGAAATATATTATTGATTCTTCATCCTTAAATCTTCAAATTGTATCCATCCTCATGTAATATCCATCTTCAAGTCTTCAATCGCACATAAATCGAATACTCTATATTTCTGGTCATATCTAAATTTAATATTTCTCAAAATTGTCCCATTTATAAAATCAAAACTAGATCCAAAAATGCACTTTTTCTGAAAAATCATAGCTCTCTGCCAACATGCCGATCTGTGTAATCGGTTGTCGATTATGATCCATCGGCCTGTCGATCTTTTCAAGTCGGCCTGTCGATCATGACTGTTCGGCCTGCTGAACTAGAAAGTTTAGCTTGTCGACAAACCCATCAGAGTTCTGCCCTGTGGACGGCCTACCGAACCTAAAGTTCAACCTACTGATTCTGTGACCATCGGCCTATTGAATTGGAGGGTTAGGCATGCCGACCATGTCGACCAAGCAGAAATGATGTTTTTCAGAAAATACAATTTTTAATGCAATTGATCAATTTTATTTTCAATAATTCAAAAACATAAAATTAGAGACTCAAGAAATACCTAGAAACACTATCATCCATCTTCTAGATCCATCTTCTCTGAATGATTATTTAATTACAAAATTCTTACAAATTTAAAACTAAATAATAATTCCTAGATGGAGATGATAGTCCACCATCTAACTTCATGAAAAACCTAGATACACATTCTAACCTCTAAGGAACCATAGCCGGTATAAATTAATTAATTAATAAATAATTAACTAATAATTTAATCAACTATAATTAATTAATAAACATTCACTATATAATCCATGACAACATATAAATATATAGAAACCCTAGAGTGCCAACTCTCTAAAAAAAATTAAATTCAAGCATAAGAAAGATCAAGATCACATAATTTATACGTATAGCATGATCACAACCTTGTAAATTTATGTAAAAACCATGGCTTTGATACCAATTATTGAAAAAATAGTATGCAGCAGAATTTTAAAATTTTTTATACCAGAGTATTTTTTAAAACACAAGTTTGACACACTATATGCATAAATTACCAGATCTTACTAACCTTATAAATGCAGAAAAGCTCATGTAATCCGTGAAAAGTATAACGTTTCATAAGAGCCTCAACCAACTGGTCTTCTTTGTTATTCTCTATCCATGATCAGAGTGCGTATGGGTGCACGTCATTCAACCTTTCCCTAGTGACTCTCCTTCCAACCAATTACCCAAAGCTATAATTTATGATTTGTGAACAATAACTCTCTGGAGAGTCATAAAGTCTCACTCTAGATTTCTCAACTAATCTAAATAACAATGAGTCTCACTCCCCTTTATATAGAGGTTGGGCCCAAGAGTCAATCCATATCAGATAAGGCCTCAAAAATTCAAATCAGAATCAAATCCGGATCAATATCTGGTAAAATTCACGTGAAAATATGTGATTTATTTGTTGCTCGATCGGCAGACTAAACTGGCAGATCGACCTGCCGAACTGTCTCCATCGGCAGGTCGAACTTAAAGATCCGCCTGCCAAACTTCCGATAAATGATTCCTATGAATCTTTATTTGCCACCCGAGATTTTTGGGATAGAGCCTCAATTTTAATTCAAATAACCCAATAGAGAAGTTATTTGATTAAAACAATCATAGCTAGATAATCTCTAGGAAAATAAATATGATAATTCAATAAGTTTATCTTGAATTAATTTATTCAAAATTAATCCAACGGATAAACAGACATGAATTATCTCCTCCCGATAAGTCAATAAGTTTATCTTGAATTAATTTTCACAAAATTAATTCAACTAATAAACAGACATGAATTATCTGATTCTATCGAATTTCAGCCAATTTGATAATTTGACACAAGTTACTAATTATTGAAAAAGCACGCTGTATCATTATAGGATTTTTATGAGCTAGTAAAAGGGACCTGATGGACTTATATAGTTCAAGCTCCTGATAATTATGAAACCCAATATCCTATATATACATTTCATAATTATCAACTCTAATGCTACTCCACTAAAAGCTTAGAGCTGCATTCTCAAACCATATAAAATTATGAAACCCGTATAGCTAAGTCTACATCACATATCATAATGTATCGTATCCCCATAGGATTATCGATAATCGACTTAATGATAAGTTCTGTCTTACCTTCCCGATTATTTTTCTTTTACGTTCCATTATCTCACCATCGAAAAACTTGCCATCCAAAGATGGTATACTATTCAGTTACACTTATGTATCCAAATGGTTAAGTACTCCAGTTTTTCAATTACAAGATAACGTATATAAAAACATATCAACTACTCCTAAAGAGGAGCTATGGATTTCATATCTATGAATAACAGGTCTACGCTATCAAGAGTCATGCTTCTAACGTACTATCATGTGTACCACTATTAAAATGTGGATGCCATCTTTTGGTTACAATACATATGATTATCTAAAGTGAATCGATTTGCCAAGACAGAATTATTAATCTGAATCAATACACTTTATATCCTGATCCAACACATCATCATCTATGACAATGTGCCAAGGTTTTTATTCATAGAGTCCACCTCTGATGGTCAAGACAAACCATCTCCCGTTAGGGATATAGATAACATAACAATCTTTGCATGAATAAAGTACACAACTTTGTTCCCTCGATTGCGGATCTTATGATTTAGACTATCACCTTAAGAATCGTGTCTTTCATATAATCTATCCATTATATGCCCAATTCTTAAAGGTTTAGATTGACAGTCTCATACTTTTGTTTACTTAACATATATTCAATAAATATGAACGTAAAGAGGACAAGATTTGGTATATAAATAATAAATAAATTCTTTATTGATAAAAATATCTCAAAAAATATATTACATTTTTACTTCTTATGGCATATATGTCTAACACAAAACCCTACCTATCTAATTATATTTCTTCACTTCAAAGTGAAAAAAAAAACCCTCTCTTTCATTTTATTCAATCGCTACCAACCTCCACCACCACACCTCTCTTTTACCTAGTCTGCTTTTAGTTGGCGTCGTCAGCCCTTCGGTATTTGTTTTCTTAGTTTTTATTATGTTTGTTTGTTAGGTATGACTTACGTATTTGAGTTATGTTAGACATCTAATATGTGATGAAATTTAGTTTTTTTCTTTATATATGTTTCTTATTTTGGTAAATTGTGTTACACGTAGTGTCCTTAGGAGTAAAATATTTTAATATATTTTTGGAGACATTTTATCAATAAAGAATTTATTTATTGTCCATATACCAAATGTTATCATCTTTATGTTCATTTATGTTAAATGTATGACAAGCAAACAAAAGTCTAAGACTGTCAGTCTAAACCTTTAAGAATCATATATATATGGACAGATTATACAAAAGACATGAATCTTAAAGGAGATGGTCTAAATCATAAGATCCGCAATTAAGAGAATAAAGTTGGGTGCTTTATTCATGCTAAAATTGTTATGTTGCCTACATCCCTCACGAGAGATGGCTTGTCTTAGTCATTGGAGTGGGACTCCGCGAGTAGAAGTATTGGTACATATTCATAGGTGAAGATATGTTGGATCGGGATAAAAAGTTGAATTGATTTGGTTAATAATTTCGTTTGTTCAAATCAATTCACTTTAGACAATCATATTTGTTATGTCTTAATCCTGAAATGACTAATAGGCTCATATTCTTGACTTATATTTTTTTGATGTACCAAAGGGTAACATCCTGACTTAATGATGGTACGCATACCGGTACATTGGAGGCATGACTTTTGATTCATGTAGACTTGTTATTCATAAATATAGAATCTATAGCTCTTTTGTAGAGTTAATGATACTTTCTTATATGGATTATCCCATAATTGGAAGACTGAAGTGCTTAACCATTTGGATACATATGTGTAATCGAATGGTATATTGTCTATGGATAGTAAGCATTCCAATGGTGTGATAATAGAACGTAAGATAAAAATAATCAGGAAGGTAAAACAGAATTTATCCTTAAGCCAATTATGAATATCCTATAGGCATGTGACACATTATGATATGTCTGGACGGTTAGCTTGTTAGAGCTTTGTAATTTTATATAGTTCGAGATTGCAGCTCTAAGTTTTTAGTGGAGTAGCGTTAGAGTTGATAATTATAAAATATGTATTTGGGATATGTTATTTTACAATTATATGAGCTTGATCTATATATGTCCATTGAGTCCCCTTTGCTAGCTCATAATAAATCTTATAACGATATGGCATGTTTTTCCTACATATCGGTGACTTATGTTAAATTATTAGATTCGTTGAAATCGATAATACTGGATTTAATAATTCATGTTAGCTTATTGGTTGAATTAATTTATAAAATTAATTCAAGATAAACATGTTAGATTATTTGGATAATATTATATTTACTATGAGATTATCTGTATATGATTGTTTTAATTAGATGACTTTTTTATTGAGTTATTTGAATTAAAACTAAGGCTCTATCTAAGATTGCTTGGTGAAAATAAGAAATTTTGAAGATTCTAGATTATCGTACTACCGGCAGGCCAGTGGGAATAGAGAATAACAAAGAAGACCAGTTGGTTGAGGCTCTTTTAGAATGTTCTTCTCTTCAGAGATTGCTACTACTTTTTCATTCACAAAAGATGTTAGTAAGATCTGTCATTAATTTATGTGTTTAGCATGTTAAACTTGTGCTCTAGAAAATACTCTGATTTAAAATTTTTAAAATCCATTGTGTACTGTTTTCCAACAAATTGTTAGTTTGATTTTTTCCTCTTTATAATGCTCAATCTGAGCCACCCACCCAATCCACTCAAACTTTAATTGGTTGGGTTACTTTTAAAGTTTGGGTTCATTGGGTAGATTAGATTTGAAATCAACTCAACTAAACTTTAATTGGGTGGGTTGAAAAATCCTTAAAATCCACCCAACCTACTCGATGTTCATCACTATTGGTGTATATAAGTTTTTGAAAATAAAAATAAAAGTGCAATGACAGCTATGCTATTTTTTCCTTCCTCCAGTGACTAAGTCAAAGGATCATACAATTGCTAGTTTCAAAGGGAAATTGGGGTTGCTTATGATAGTTGATTTGCAATGTATATTTAGTGGTGGCGAATGATCTTTTGACTAGCTTTATTATTATTATTTACAATTTCGTGAAATTTGCTTTGATTTTATTTTTTTGTTTTCTTCAAGTTTAAAAATTTAGTTAATTAATTCAAGAACCCCTTTTATTTACTTAGAAAATTTATAACTTTTTAATTAAGACCAATCCTCTACGGGAATGACCCTTGCTCACCATTAAACTCAATAATGACTATTTCAATAGCAAGAGTTAATTCGGTGCTCCCTTAGAGCCTACCATTTTTTCCTTTTCTTTAGCTCATCTCTCTGTCTCTTACTTTCTTTCCCCATCTCTTTCTCATCCTTCCCTTTCAAATCTCTTTCTTCCATGGCAATGACGACAACGACTACAATGGAGACCCTGCCTGCCACGGCGACACCAACGGATGATCAAAGAAAAGCTGCACAGGTATCACAGATTGATGGCCTCCGATGATGTGATGATGGTTAAGAATCACCATATGTTTCAGCCTCGACGATGATGGAGCTAGCAAGAGAGATCGGCTTTGTCGAAGTTCGTTCAAATAAGAGAAGACAGTGTGATGAAGATGCGATGGCCATGATGGCTTTCATTCTCAACGGTGATGGATCTAGTGTGAGAGAAATGAAGTCATCGAAGTCCATCTGTATATGAAAAAAGTAGCTATTAGACCTAGATATTAATGATTTCAAAGTTTATCGTGCATTGTGCTAAAGTTGAAAGTTCAAGTGCATTATGTAAAAAAATGAATAGTTCATGGTGCAATAGTATAATTTACTGCATTATTAATTATTATTCTTCCACTCCTGTTCAAGTATGAAAATGACAGCTCCATTGATATACTATCATCGAGACAATGAACTAAAACTTAGGATTGTCTTAATGGTGGCAAATTATCCACTGAACTTGTATATAATAAAGCAAAACATTTTAGTCAAAATAAAATAAAAAAATTAAAATTAAAAAAAAATTATACTATATTTCAAGGGATCCTTACAACTAAAAAAATTAGTCGAAGTGAGAATGTGATTGAACTAAGGATGTGGACAAATAAAGATGTGTAAACTTTAAAGGGAAAATACAACTTCAAAGGGAATAAATATGATTTTAGAAGGTGAAGTACAATTTTAATTAGCAGGAGCGAAACATATATTTTATATATAAATTAAAAGAAAACAAAAGTTTAAGAAGAATAATTATTCTCATCTGCGAGTAGCTTCGAACCTGCTTATAAGAAAATTTTTCAATTTTCAAAATTTAAATAGAAGAGAAAGTTGACTACGTGATCCACGGACGTTCAAAAGGGGAAACAGAGTATATTGTGCGCAATTAAATTGATATCTGTATGAATTTCAAAACAAGGTTATACATAGGAGATTATATCCCCAAAACGGCCCTAAGTGTATTCTGATTGGCAAGTTGCTCTCTGTATTCATTATTAATAACAATAAAACACTCCCCTCCTCGATAATCCTTAGAGAATGTAGCCTTTAATTTAAGGCAAATCACTTAAAAATTCTTGTCATTCTCACTCTTGTTTTTGGTACTTAGTTTACTGTTCAATGTGAGCAGTCAAATTCGGTGCATGACAAAAGAATTTTTCTCAATATTGGCATTTTTTTAATGAAAACTTTATCAATGATAATAAGAGTATATATGAATAAAGTCAGATATGGCTAGCCAATACAAAAGAATTTGGCCCAAACCATTGATTGGATTTACCAATAAAGACAAAATACAAGGCGAATTTTAAGTGTCGAGATGAAAAAAGAAAAAATCAGCTTGAAACGTAAATTAGAGCTTGACTAGGGCTTGTTACAAGAGACCATTACAATCAACAGACAATATCAGTCGATCGAAAACTAAACCGTCCCTAATAGGGGCACAAATGCTGGCTCTACCATCTATTACTTCCCCGATGATCCATGTTACGACCAATCTCGTCCTCTCCCTTAGCCTCAGATCCCTTGAGAACCAAACCATCCACCCCTTAACAACCCACAGGTTTAGGACTCTGCTCCTTTTGACCACACTATCCTCCGCCAGGTCTTGTCGTGCTAGCCTCCTTTAGCCACCACACCTCCTGACGTAATCAACAAGCCTTCGTTCTTTTGTCCAATGTTCTCTTCATGTCCATCGCCGACCCAAAAGCCTCGCCTTTTTCACAGGCCAGATGCCTAGAACCGGCCAGAAGATGGCGCTGGACTATAGCCCTAGAGGAAGGAGGGGTGGAGCTGCCAATACAATAAGAAAGAAACCTTAGTCAAGTGGTTGTGAGAAAAAATAAATGTAAACTAAATCCCATGTAGACGAATTTTCACCTTCAAGAGTTCGACGAATTTTCATCGTGAACAGTCTCATAGATATATATATATATATATATCACATTAATTATTTTTATGGAAAATTTCCACTTTTTTTATTTGCCTTATCACTTCCCACTTTGATATATATTATATTCTAACGATAATTCTCCTGTTAATATTCACCATCCACACACACACGTACATCCCTCCACTTGCCTCCTTAGTAAATATGGTACCCTGCATGTAATACTGTTCATAGCATGTGTTCTCCACTCCTGCCTAATAACACCACAAATGAGTCCTCTCCTCTGCGCCTCTGGGCCACAATCGCAAGTGGATTTTCTCTCTCCATTTCATGAAACAACATCAGACCAAAGTTTATTTAAAATTGAGTTGGACTAGAATAATTGCTTGTTTTGTGCACCTTATTCTATGAAACCTAGAGAAACCTTATCTGGACAATTTTTTTTTAATAAAAGAATATTACATTACCTAAAAAGTATGAGAATTCTTTAATTGAGTTTGAAATGGGCAAGTTGAGGAGGGCGGAGGACCAAAGTGGAGAACAACAGAGAGCGGGGATTCAGAGGGTAGCGGAGGAGCGGAGAGGAGGATGAGTGAGGAAGCAGACGGAGGAGTGCGATTATAATGTTAGGGTTTGTATTTTAAATTCAAGGGTTGAGATTAAAAGTTTTATTTTTGATGGCTGAGATTTATTTGGGCAAAAATTAATATAAATAAGAAAGCATGATTATGTGTAGCAGATTTTATTTTAGTTTATATAAGCAACAAAATCTTAAACGGTTGATGGACAATCCAATAGTCCAACCAGTGAAAGATAATTGCATTCTCCACCATAATTTTACCCTCTTTGCCTGTTTTTTTTTTTTTTCCCTCTCCGTGAATGCTCTAAAAGAAATTAAAAAGTGAAGAACATTGTCTGAATATGAACAACCTAATCAAATAATTTATCATAACAGAAAATTTTGTTCAAAATTGTGGAACCCCTCAAATTCCCACTGAGCAGAGAAAAAAGAAGTCAAAAATAATTCCAATAATCTGCCACTGGAAACAGAGGGGAGAGAGAGCCACGAACACACACACTCTCCAATTCCCAAAAATAAAAAAGAATAAATGTAACCCACCCAACAAGACAAACTGCCAAAAGAAAATCAATAAACAATCAATTTGTTTTATAAGCTCTTCGGTCCACGTGCATTGTTTCTAATGTTTCCCCCAATAATTATAACGTGCTCTGTCTCCCCCTCTCTCTCTCTCTGCCTCTGCTGTATGCTAAGTTGTATCTATCCTTTTTGATCCCCAAACGTCGTCGTTTTTCATGACCCCTTCCCCCCTCTAGCAAAAATTCTCAACCGTGTGTATAATAATGAAATAATAATTCTACGGGCCAATATTAGAGTTGTGATGGGGGTGGCGGAGGTGGCCTCAACTGAGAAACCCAAGCTAGCCATCTCCTTAGAAGACCTCGTTGTCGTTGTCGTTGCCGTTGAGTGTCGTTTGTAATTGTGCCTGATAATCTATTATTGTTGGTGTTGTTGTCGTTTGAGGGGGAGGAGAACCTGTTGAGGCCCGTGATCTCCGAAACGCTTCTCGTCGTATTTATTACTCTTCTGCCATCAATATCATCACTCCCACCCCTTCCTTCTCCTTCTCCTTCTCCTCCGTCAATATCATCATCAATACTATTGCTTTTGCTTCCCTCTACTTCTTGTCGTTTTCCTTCCTTGTCGTTTCTCACCCAAACTGACGCTGTCCCACTCCCAGATCCCGATGCGGCTGGCGATGACAATCTACGGCTGTCGCTCATCAACATTTCTGACCGTAGATACAGCAGATCCGACGGCTGCACGTCACTCCATCTTTCATCGTGTTGCTGGACCCCGCGGGGGGAAGAAGACACAATAATCCGGTGCTCCAACCTACGCCCATTATTCTTACCCCTCTCCGCCGTCAATAAAAGCCCGTCCTTTCTTTCCTTCCTGTCAATGCATCCGACGGCCACGGACGAAGCATGACTGTTATGATCATCATTAATATTGTTGTTGTATCTCTTCTTCCACCAAGACCAGCTGTCGAAAGATCTCCGAAACGACGCCGTATCCAAGATCTGGAAAAAAGCATTGCTTCGCCGGCTACTCTCACCCGCCGACGAGAACCGACCCGAAACCCGCCTACCCAAACCCATCTCCACGTCCTCCGCAACTGCGTCGTCCTGATTAGCCGTAGGATTCGGATTGGGATTCAAAAACGGCGTCGTAAGAAGGACATCTTCCGGATCGACCCGAAAGCGACATACGGGGCAAGTGGAGTGGGCGTCGAGCCATGTGTCGACGCACTCAACGTGGAAAGCGTGCTTGCATTTGGGGAGAAGGCGGAGGACGTCGGAGTTGTCGAAGCGGTTAAGGCAAACGGCGCAGTCGAGGTGGTGGTGGTGGCGGCGCGTGAGGAGTAGGGAGCCGAAGCGGAAGACGGGGAGGGATTCCACGACGGAGCGGTCGATGCCAGAGTTCTTTCTCAAGGCGGCAGCGGTGGCGGTGGCGGAGGAGGAGGAGGAAAACGGCGTCGTTGTTTGGTTGTTGAGGTGGTGGTGGTGGTATCGTTTGCAATGTTTGGCGTAGAGGAGGAGGAGTAAGGTGATGGAGAAGATGGTGGTGAGGACTCCGACTATCACTGCAATGCTTGGCCTGAATGAGGTGGAGAGTCGTGGTGGAGATGGGGATGGAGATGAGACGACGTCGTTTTGGGCTGAACAGAGAGAGCTTAGAAGGAGAAAGATGACAGTGGAGGAGGATACAGAGGCCATGTTTAATGTTTTGTTTGGCTTGGAGCTGTTTGAGGAGGTCATTTGGTTTTGCGGAGGAACGACAAATTTTTTGGGATTTATTTCACTCGTGCCCTCTAAACATTCTTGGAATTCCGTTTTGGCACCCAAATTTAAATATTCACACTTTACTCCTTAAATGTTGAACCCTTTTTGTTATAATTTTTATTCAAATCAGATTAAAAAAAAAAAGATGCTTAATGGCAGTCATGTGGTCTTTTTTCATATATTTTAAACAAAATTTCTAATAGAAAAATCACAGGATTGAGTTACCCCTTCTTTGTCTTTGGTTTAGAAAAATTCTAATGGAAAGGGCTAATTGAGATTAATTTATAATTTAAGAGATAAATTGAGAGTTTTTAATGTTTGAAAGACAAACTAAAAAATGTCCTAAAATTTGAGGGGCACCAATGGAGATTAATTCAACTTTTAATAGTATTTATGTTTTATTTATTTATGGGAAAAGAGAAGATTCTTGTGAGAGAGGATGAGATTGGATTAGATTCAGAAGAGGCAAGGGAGTAATGGTGCAAAAACGACGTGACAAAGGCGCTTTTCATTTTTATTTTTTTATGGTTTGTTTTTTTAAGAAAAAGAGTAAAATAATGTGAGTGATTTTTTCTTTGTTGTTTTTTTTTTTTTTTTGCTCCAGAAAATAATGTGAGTGATTTATTTATTAGAGTCACGACCCGAAAGTGAAAAGAAAAATTGTAATGATGAATTATTAGTGCTTTACGAGTTTGAGAACCGGACAAAAAGCAAAAGAAAATAAAAAAAAAAAAGAGGAAAGTCGAGAGGGCAGTCCGCTGTGTGTACGTGGGACAATAATAAAAAGGAACAGGTTAACCGCAGGAAAAAAAGGAGAAAAGCTGAGAAAGGTTGTTGGGAAGAGAAAGAGAAAGAGAGAGAGAGACAGAGCATGGAGTTTAACGGACTTTGTTCCCTTCACATTAAAACAAGAAGATCGAAGAGAAAAAAAAAAAAGATTAGTTGTGGGAAATCCGTAAGGCTGATGGGCAATTGGGGGTCCTGTAACCAAACACATGACAATGGCCTCTCACTTTTGTTTTGGCGTCAATCAAATTATCAACCTACCCTTTTATTTCTTATCTTTGTTTTTTTTTTTTTTTTTTACTCTTTGGTTTCCGTTTCACTTTTATACACTGTTGAGGTGTTGAGGTAGAAATAAACCTACTCATCCTAACTTTCATAATATTAACAATTTTTTTTGTAAATGTTATCTTTTAAGATTTTTTTTATATAAAAAAAGAAAAAATGTCACTTATTTTTAAGTAGGGCTAAAGGTAACTTGAACTCTTAACTTATGATTAGATGAGAGGGATTTACAACTAACTGAGCTGTCCTCACTTGTTTATTTTTTAAGATTTATTTTTTTATAATGTTGTAATTGTTTATTTATAATATAATTTGACATGTAATATAAATGATACTATAACATAAAATATTTGAAGTATAATATAAATAAATAAAACTTTTAAAAGTACAGCATAGTATGTAATTTTCTCTTTGTTTCTCTTTGTATTTAACTTGCATGATAGTAAGAAGTTTATGATAACGTATAAAGAAGTACGATATAGGTAAGTTCTTGCCTCTCAGTATCAAATCTTGCACATTTTGTTTACTTTGGTGTGAAATTTTCTTATGCGTTCAAATAATCTCAAACAATTCAATCCCCGTTAGATTGGATTGGGAAAATAAAAATTCAATCAAATTGGACTGGATCAGTTTCGTTTTTGATACATTAAAATCTAATAAATTTTTTTTTTGAACTCTTATCCTATAACTCATGCTTGTATTTCACTTTTAGTTTCATTCAATTTTTTTATGATCAATGTCTCTAGATTAGTAAGGGTTTGTACATCATATGTTTATGAGTAGTATTGTTTAGCCCGATAGAACGGCTACCTAGTCGAGCTAAAAGCTATTATTTTATGTTTGCAAATCAGAATTACATTGCAACGTCTTAAAATCTAGATGGAGAAACAAAAAAAAAAAACTTAAAAACCAATGTGGCATTGAATTGGATTGGACAAAGTAAAAAGTAGAGATTAGATTTTCACCCTATGTGATTTCAACCGAAATTACTATTGAGAAACATGCAACTTGACAGGCAATATATAATCTTTAGAATGATTAATTACATAATTGTACCTTTTAATTTTAATTATTTTTTAATTTATTTTTTATTCTTAGAAATGATAAAAGTATCTTTTAAATTTTAAATTTTTTTTTCAATTTCATTCCTATAAATAAAAAAAAATTAGACAAAACAACATGACTACACTTAAATAGTTATGAAAAATATTTTTATATATTAAAAACATAAAAAATTCTAAACGAAACATCAAATTTGAAAAAAACAAAAATCTTAAGTTCTATAAAATTTTAAATTTCAAAATGTTCTTTTAAAAATTTTTCTCAACAAGAAATATATTTATATAAATAAATTAGGTTTAGTTAAGCGTATTTTAATCTTATCTCTATGTTTTTTGGTTAAAAAATCTACTAAGATAAAATTGAAACATATTTTTGAAATTTAAAAGATAATTTTATAGTTTTTTTTAAAAAAATAAATTAAAAAATAATAAAAATCAATAAATATAGTTATCTAATTAACTCATCTTTGTAAAACGTGACTTATGCTTAAGACTGCAGCAAACATGAAACACGTCGCAAGCGTTTAGATGGGCAGTGACCCATTAAGCATTCTACACTAATATTTAAAAAAAAAAAAAAACTCATCATTGGCATACGCTTTCAGAGCAGCTCTTGTATATCTCATTTCCGCCTCTCTTTTTTTTTCCCCTACGATACTCATGAATCAAAGATTATGGTTATTATTCGGGCAATTTTTATTGCTTATCAATTTGGTCGAAGCTATTTTGGCTTTTGTCGTACTTGCATGGTAAAGCACCAAAGGACTCGTCTCCAGCTTCTCACCATAGTCACTTTACTATAGGTCTCCAGCTTCTCACCATAGTCATTTTACTATTGGTCTTTTCTTTTCTCTTTTTCCCCTCTGGACAAATATCTCACTCAGCTGCCAGCAACAGGCTCCCTTAGGAAAAGTATATCTTTCCTCTTTGAAGTACAAGGACCCACAATTAGTTGTATTGTACAATATATACAGTATACGACCCATCATCAGTAAATACTGTAATCTTTTCCATCATGAGATATGGCCCACAATTAGTTTCAATGAAATTCATAGGGTGTGGAAACCAATGGTTTTTAACTTTAAGAGCACAAAACTCTTAGATCTTATGTTACAAAACAAAAATAAATTAGCTCTCATGTATCACATAAAAGTATCAAAAATAAAGTTACGTTGCAAAATGTATAAAATAAAAATTTTCTCAAAATTTTTATAAAACTCTTTGTAGATTATATTTATTTATACTCAAATAAATATATAAATACTTTGTTTACATTAACAAAGAGAGATGAATGAAAAACTTGAAAACCAATGATGTTCTCTATAAAATAAAATCATAGTTTTCCTCGTCAAGTTCTCAATACAAGGATTAAATTTAGGTGAGTTTTACTCCCCCTAGTTTTTTATTCTTGTTTGGAGGCTGTTGTATGGCACGTTGATGGTAAATGTTATCCTTAAGAAGACTTTTGCTATGCATCTTGCTTCTACTTGCAGTCTTCATGTACAGTCCATTCTTTATCTTTTTTTTAGAATGTCCTTTCTCTCTTGGTCTTTGGGATTAAATTATGTCAAATTTCTGTCATAGAGTTTCTTGTAATGGTGGTATGGGTGAATTCTAGGATTCTATCTTAAGAGCTAATTTTGGCCCTTTGGTCAAGAAACTTTGGCTATTTGCATTCATGGCTGGTTGTTGGTTCATTTGGGAAATGTGGAATAATTTTGAAGGGCTTACTGTGAATCTGGCTTCTGGTTGTGCTTATATTCTCAATTACGTCTGGTTATCCAAGTTCTTTAATTTAGAATATTCATATAATACTATTTTTGAGCTTCATATTCTTGAGAAGTTACATGCTAGGCAGATTTTACCTTGTAGTCCTAAGAGTCTTCTAATTTTTTAGATTCCTCCTCCATCTGGGTGGATGAGGGTTAACAGTTTGATGGATTTGCTAAAGGAACTTCAGGCTTGTCTGCTTGTGGTGGAATTTTCAGAAATGCTAGGAGTTTTGTTTTGGTTGTTTTAATGTTTTTCTTGGGGATGGTCTTGCTTTTGCAGTTGAAATGTGGGCTGTGATTAATGCCATTTCGATTGCATGTGAGAATGGTAGGCATAAGTTATAGCTTGAGAGTGATTCTTCTTTGATCATTTCTCTTTTGAGTTCGAAGTCTTTGTCTGTTCCTTGGAGATTGCATAATGACTGAAGTAGGTTTCTTTCTTCGACTACGAGGATGGACTTACCTTTTTCCCATGTGTCACCCGAGAGAATTTTAGTGCATTACATATGCAATAATTAAATATTTATGTTAAGTAATTTAAGTACAAATTTTGTTAGTTAAATTTTATGCCCAAAGATTTGTTAAGAATTTAAGGAGCGATTTTAGCATTATGAGGATTGTTGTTTAAATCTGATTTTTATAACAAATTCTATAAAAGTGAAAATGAGATTTTGAAGGATAAAAATCATACCATAATCTTAAACTAGGAAGGAATGTTAAGAAATTAAGCTAAAAAACTTAATTGTTGCAGAATGTGTTGCAACAGATTTTGAAACAAAAATACAGTTTAAGAAAAATATTGTATAAAATATAAAAAAAATTATGTAGTGTTATAATAATATAGTATAAGAATTATACTGATAAAGTTAAGAAGTATAAAAATTATACTACATAAAATAATGAAGTATGAAAATTATACTGTATAAAATAATACAATATAGAAATTAGACTATATAAAGTTAAGCAGTATAGGAACCATATTATGTGGATGATGTAGAAGCTTGTGGACCATGATAATAGTATAGAAAAGAATACTAATAGTATGGGAAGTATACTGACAGTGTAGAAAAAATATTATTAGTTGAAAATTGGACTGTATAAAATTGAGTAGGGCCTACTATGGCGACACTCTAAAGAAAGGAAGATTGCCACATTTTCCTCTTGATGGCCAGATTTTATGAGTGGTGGAAAGCAATTGTTTTAACTGTAATTTGGCCCCTAGCCTATGTCATTTTGCAATTAGGGGTTTAAGTAGATAAATGATAAAACTTTATCTCCATCAAAAGATGGAAAATGAGCCACAACTCTCCCATAAGAACTTGTTGTGAAATGCAGATGAGAGCAAAGTCTTTAAATTGCAATTTAGTCCCTAAGGCTGATTCTATACATATCTAAGGGTATTTGGGAAAGAGAAATTTGTTTTCATTTGTATGAAAATTTCATCCCATTTCTCCTCTCAAACCTGCCCCTACAATCTAGGTTTCTTTCAAAATCTTGATGATTTAAGTCTCTAAAACATCCAAGGAAGTATGGATAAATGTTCTTGATGAAGATTAAGGACTTTTCAAGGTAAAAATTATAATTTTACCTGTTGTATTCTAAGGGTGTTACCTATGTTTTGGATAAGATTTTTATGGTATGTTATGGATTTAATGCCAAGGGTTTTAAGATGCTTTTAAGAGCAAAAAGAGGATGAACATCTTGAAATGATTAGGTAAAATCCCAGCTCTTGAAACTATGTTAAAGTTTATGTTTTTTTTTTCAATGCATAATAAGTGTTTGTTATAAAATATAGACTATGGCATATAATATAAACATTATGATATGTTTAGTTTGGATGTTATGTTGATAATGATGGGATCGGAGGATTAAAATTGAAGTTTTTAAGTGCAAATGAAAAAGGCTGATTAAACTTTTTCAAAATACAAACTTTAACTAGTTTTTAAAGAATTGAGTGCTTGAGGCCCTTAGAGCCAAATTATTATCTAAGTTCACAAAGTTTATGGGAAACGTCAAGTCGGACAATTTTCATGAAGAAATGCCGCTCGAATCCCTATCAGAACAATCGAAAAATGTTAGATTTGGTTCTACCTTCCCAAAACACTAAGAATATGAATGATTTTGAGAAAAGTTAAAACCTAAAAGTTGTAAATCTCGTCGAAATGGTTAGAAATTGCAAATGGTTTGTGAAAACTCCTCACCAAATTTAATTCATGAATTTTACGAGATTTATCATGAAATTTCAAACCAATAAAATAAAGAAAACGTTTTGAAATTGTTTGAGTTGATTAAGGAGCTTTTGAAGGTTTTTATCCTTGTTAAAAACTGGACTTTTTTATATAAAGTGGTCATTTTTGGTCCCGAGTAAAAAATGTCAATATTTTTTTTTTGTTTCGGGCCAAAACCACCAAATCAAGAGGAATCGAAAATTTTCGCTAAGTATAAGTGGCTGCCTATATGACTATGGGCTGAAAGTAAGTCCATGTTTAGAAGCCCAAAAGGAATTTAGGAATTTCATAAAAAAAGTATGTTAAGGGAAAAAACGTTAAAATTTTCATAATTATGTCAAAACCATAAAGTTCTGCTAAAAGGGATTTTTCACGAAAAAGAAACCAAAGTTTTGTTTTTTACAACATTAAGTATAGTATGGATGGTAAATTTTGTTAAAATGGGTTCTGAATATTTTCTAAGATCCGTCAAAGACAAAATAGTTATTTTCCGTAAAATGGTTGAAACAGTCCCCAAAACGTCTGATTTAGGAAAACTTTGAAAATTTTAGTAAAGTCGCAAGACTACGAAAAACCCATAAAGGGTAAAACTGTCATTTTTAAGAAAAACAACTAAAGCAAACCCAAGCCCTCTAAATTAGCAAAACGCCTTAAAGGAAAATGATCCGTATCATGTTTCGTAATGAAATAGTTAAGTAAGACGAGAAGTTTGGTAAAGAACGTTAAAGTTAAGTAATAGAGAAATGAGCCGATAAGAACGAGGTTAAGCAAAATGAATGAATGACTAATGTTTAAGTTTCGTTATTGATCGAGTAAGTCGATAATAAGAAAGGTTAGCTAATAGTCGAGTGTCATTTAAAACAGAATATAGAAGCCGACTAATAAAAAGAAAAGGGATGAAATAGGAACACTAGAGTTATGTCCAGATAAGTTTCAAACCTCACCTATAGCATAAAGAAAATGATTTTCAAATATTATATATATATATATATATATACGTTTGAAATATGTTTGCATTTGTTATGTATAATATTTTAAAACTTTAAGTTATGATTTGTAATATGACTGCATATATTATGTTTAATGTTTAAGTATTACGTTATGCCATATGATATGTTAACATTTAATATCCTCACTAAAGTTTACAAGATGGTAAATCAAAGATGATAATTAAAGTATCGTACTAGCTTCTAGATGTGTGGTTTACAAGTCATATTAAAGTTATTATCTCGTTATTCAATGGTCTTAAGTGTTCCACAAGGGAAGCTGATGCAGGAGAAATTGGTTATATTAGTCGTTTTATATTTTAGCTTTTGTTTTTATATAAATTTATTATTATTTGATTATTGTGTCATTTATTTTAGTGTATTTTTATTATTGTTTTGTTTGAGGGTTATAAATACCCTCATAAGTTTATTGTAAGGGACTACAAGAGAAAATATTGAATACAACTTTGAGTGTTTTCTCCTTACTTGGGTTTTCCCTTTTGAGAGGCTTTTCTTACGTGGGTTTTCGAATTTTCTGTTCGGACTAGACCGGTAAAATCTTGTTCACCAGTTCCACCACATCATTTGGCATCAAAGCCTTCGGTTTTTCTCGGGGAGGTATGTGACACCCGTTATTCTCCTAAGGGTATTAAGGTAATTAGATTAATTACCTAGTATATATATAAAAAAAAAATCAGAAATCTCTCATAATTCGAAACTCTCTCTCTCTCTACTTTCTCTCTCTAAAAAATTCTCTCTCTCTCCTCAAAGATCGTTTGAGATTTCGGCATCCGTTTTCGACACCTCCCGCACCAATGGAAAGCTCTCGACGAGCTGAGTCCAACGAGGTGCCGCGCCGCCCAAAACGCCGCCGGAGGAGACCACACGCGCCGCCCAAAGTGGCGGCAAAACCCATTTCTTTCCGACGAGATATCTTCGCCGTCCGACGTCCGATCGACGTGATTCTTGTTCCTACACGACCACCGTGATGAGAGGAACAAAACCCACCCTTGGTGGCAGCTCAACAACCGCCGGATTGCTCCGCCCGCCTATTGTCGCCGTGCACCGCCGCCCCCATGGTGGAACTCCGCCTTGCCGGAGGAGGTGACTGACACCACCCCTCCCAATGAGTTCAGAGGATCAAGGGGAGTAAAACCCCTCAATCAATTGCACGGAAGGAGCCGGTTTCGTCGGAGAACGACCAACGCCGCCGTCAACCGCCGCGGGAGTCTCCGTTTTGGCTCTTCCCAGCCACGTTTCTTCAAATTGGATGAGGGGAAATGGTCATAGGAGGATGGGTAGCAAAAGCCCTCAGCCAATTTCAGGTTTCCATCGTCGGAGAATCAAGATCGGAGCTCATCCATTTCTACCGACGTTGTACTTCACGACCCGCTATGTTAGAGGCAGAATTGGGTGAAATTGACCCCGCCATTGGACTCAGAAGGGTCGATTTAGGGGGGGTAGGCCCGAGCCCAGCTGCCAACGGACCCCGATTGACGCCGGTCAACGACGGTCAAAGTCGGTCAACGCCGGTCAACGGTGGTCAACGCCGGTCAACGGCCGGTCAAAGGCCAAAATGGGATTTTGTGATCCGGACCTCCGATCGAAGATCCGAGACCGCCTCCTGACTCGTTTCGATGCTCTGGATGCAATGGTGACCTCCGTTCGAGCAAATTCTACTCCGATGAAAATCATCCGGTACCAACTGCACGCGAATCGAGGCGATTCAAACAGCAGTATCGGAGTCCAGAATGACGTTTTCAAGAATGTATGATCTCCAGGAAGCATTCCTAGCCATTCATAGTCGCTCGAGGAGCACTACAGAGGATGCTTCGTAGATACAGCGAGATACAACTGGATCTGTTTTGCTTGGAGTTCAAGATCAAGGGAGTATGGAGCTAACGTTAATTGATTCTAGGATTAAGAGACTGTTGATAAGCTTGAAAGGTAGGGATTCTATTACTCATCTTTTGTGAGGTTTTTATAGAATTAAAATTGATTGTTTTGCTGCAATATATATATATCTATGTTGAACTGATATTATATGTGTATCACATATGAAACTATGACATGGACTCGTCTTGTATTGTACGGCGAGGAACATAATGAATTGACACATGTTATAAATTGAGAAGCATGGTTAGGAAAAATTAACTCTATTAATAATGATTTAATATAGAGAAATTGTGAGACATGAAAAGGGCGACGGTTACGTCCTTGGGCATGAATACCCTAAAAGGTAAAATAGGGGGAAGGTGATGACGCTTCCTTGGGTTGAAAGTCCCAGAACACACTGTACAGGAATTGATTTGGTGAGGACTCGGGGCTTGATGTCCCCTCACCGGAACACCCTTGGAATGTTTATAGGGTGATCAAGTGCGCCCATTTGGGTCTCGATGAGTTGAGTGATACTCAATTTAACATGGATACCTAGGAACAATGATGATTGGTAATATTTGTATAAATGTGTAATTATGACACTTGGTAATGATTAACTACGGTATCCATAAGATGTGATCATAATAACCCTCATAATCTGGAATATGATGTGACTTACTGACCATGCAGGTTTTAATGTGGTAATGATAAAAACCTAAAGGTGAGTAATGGCTTTCTCTACTGAGCATAGTGTTGCTCATTCCCTTATGTTTATATCTTTTCAGGACTCACTAAGTGTGAGGTGGCTACGAGAAATATAGTTGAGGAAGTGATGTAACTATATTACATTGGGACTGCTTCAATCGTTGAGAATGTTCTTCATGATAATGTAAGCATCAATTGTTACTTTCTGTTACTGTATTATAATGTGTTGAGGGTTAAAATGATGATGACAACAGTTTATATTATTAAATTTAAGGTGCTACATTAAAACTGTGGTTTATTTATCGTTTATATTTTTATTTTTGAGTTGAGAGTTTTCATTTAAGTCTCGGGCAAATTTTATTTTTAAGGTTTTACTTTTATTATTTATTTTTATTTTATCTCATTAAAAGCTGTTAACTCCCATATAGGGGCGTTACAAGGTATGGTAGCTATGGCCGGATATTGGACCCACTTCGGTGTCGATGAACACAAAGTCTATGACCAGAGTTACGGAGCTCGAAGCTAGAGTGCCCACCAACAGCCCCGTTCTCCACCACCACCACTTTTATCATCTTCTTCACTTCACCACCACCACCAGTAGAGCATGACGAGAGACATGCTACCACTACTACAAGCTTCAACACCAGATCTATGGTTTTTTGGCCGGAGTGAGTTTGGATATTCGAAGTACAACAGCAGGCAGAACAATTATTCAAGGTTTTCCAATATGATTTTAGATTATGATGAACTAGGTGACTTTGGGATTCCAAAATTTTATGGCCATGAGAGTATGAGAGGATTTTTTATGTTGGATTGATGAGGTAGATTCATACTTTGAATTTGTTAACATAAATCATGAACAAGAATCTAAGATGGTGGTTAAGAGGTTGAGGGATGAAGCTCACCTTTGGTGGAGAACTTTCCAACAAAATCGCATAAATGCTCACAAACCACTGATTCAAACTTGGAGAAAATGCGAACCAAGATGTTGAACTGATTTCTACCTTTAGATTTTTGTTACAAGTATGATTTCAATCCTTACAAATTTAGAATCAAGAGAAGTAAACCAAGAGAAAAATTGGGAGCTTGTGGTGCTAGAGTCCATAAACTGCAAATAGGAGTTGCAAATATACCAGAAAATTTTTACAACGAGGGCATCCCAATGCCGTCTCGGTCGAAGCAGCTGGCATTACCCTCGTCGTCGGTTGGGCCTCGAGTTTATGAACGCCGAACCAAGCTCAGCGACAGCGACATCAGACGAGGCGAAGAATCCCGACTTGGCGGCGGCGTGAACGCTTGTTCAAAGTTGGGTCTTTATCCCGCGATCTTCAAAACGCGAAACCATGGAGAAGACGTTGATTTCGGCTCGCTGCCTGTCTCATCGAAGATTCCGTTGATTCTCTCGTCATCGCCCAGGTCTGCAGCGATAAGCACAGGAAAACTTCAACCCTATGGCATCCGTTCGGCTTTGTTTCTCCCAGGCGACATGCCTTGCTCTCTGTCGAAGCTACCAGAAGTTCTCCCGTCATCGTCTGAGTGGGGGCCCAGACAGCGCCAGCTTGACTTCGGCGATTGGCAAGGTGAAGAAGAACTTCACGGTGGAGGCACTGTTACGAATTCAACGCTTAGCTAGCTCCACGATGTGCAGAATTGATTCACCAATATGGACCCAACAAAGCGACCCTGGCCCAAAGCCAAAGTGGCCTAGAGCAAATTGCTAACCTAAATAAACAATAAACTTTTGACCCAAACCAGGTGCACCGACTGAGCAAACAAGTAGATCAAATTTGGATGTGCAAGTCCAGACCCACACAAAAGGCAGACCACTAACTCTATCTACTATGATGAAATTTGGGGCTGAAGGGTTTGGCTTCGAGAAAAATCAAATTAATTTTCATAGTGTTTTGGGCAATTAATTTACTAATTGTGAGAATAATGAACAAGAGGAGTTTGTGGATAATTTTGATGCGGTCAAAGTTAGAAGAATTGAGTGATCAAATTGGTCTGGAAACAATTGATAAAGTTTCAAAGTGCACCATCAAATGAAGTTGAGGAAGAATGTGGACGAATTGATGCACAACTTGATACAATAAAAATTGAGAGCATTGTTTGTGATGATTTGGTTGCAAAGCCATCACACTTTGTTGGAAAAGAAGTCATTGATTTTGAAACTTTCAAGACGAAAAGGGCAAGGCAACGTCAATGGCAAATAGCTTAGGAAGTTTTGACATTCCAATTGACCATTACTTTGGTTCCATTGTAGAGTTGGGTTTTGACTCAGAGGAGGTATTCGGTTGGGGTCTACCATTCCTACAAGCCAAAACGCCCATCTTTGTTGGAGAACGAGTACACAGCAAATTTAAAAATTTTTAGTTAAAATGTTTGTCCAAAATAAGTTAAGACATTCTATGTATATAAATTAATAAAAGATCTTTTGTTTCTCTTAGTAGACTAGAAAACTATAGGAACTATAACGAGAGAAATCTACTGGAAGTGCCTTAATCAACTGGTTTTTCTTGCTATTCTCTTTTCATGATCGGAATATGAGTGTTTGCATGTCGTTTAGTTTTTCCTCAGGTGATTTCTCCTTCAAACCGCTTGAGAAAACCAAGAGCTAAGGTTCGATATGTTAAACAATAGCTCTATGGGAGTTGCAGAGCTTTCCCAGCAAAATATTCTTCTCTAAATCTCTCAAGTGATCTAAGAAACAATAAAAAATTGTTCCCTTTATATAGAGGTTAGATTGGGGCTAGTACTTATCAGATTTGGCCTCAAATTCGATTTAGACTCAAAATCCAATCTAAAAACGTGTTCACACATTTTGCTAAAAAACAGGCACGATCTACCGTGCCTGTGTATGGCGGTCGACCGCAACGTCTTTGTCGAGTTGGCAGATGCATTTTCTAGGCTTTTAAACTTATCTGATTCACCCAACTTGAACCGATTGGATAAATCGTATCTTATTTGACCTAGGTATCCTTTATTGTAGCCTCAGTTTTAATGCAAATAATCCAATAAAGAAGTTATATGATTAAAACAGCTATATACAGATAATCCTATATAAATAAAATCTATTTTAAATAATTCAACATATTTGTCTTGAATTAATTCATAAAATTAATTCGATCAATAAACCAACATAAATTATTAAATCCAACCTATCAAATTTTAGTCAATCTAAGAAATAACATAAGTTAACAATTTGTAGGAAAACATGTCGTATTATTATAGAAAATAGCAAGAAAGACCAGTTAGTAGAGGCCCTTCTTGTGGATTTATCTCGTTGCAGTTCCTATAGTTTTCCAATCTACTTAAAGGTACGAAAAATCTTTTGTTAATTTATATATATAGCATGTCTAACTTGTTTTGGAAAAGCATTTTAACTAAAAATCTTAAAAATCCGCTACGTACTCGTTTTTCAATTATTGGTATCAGAGCGATAGTTTTACAAAGTTTTTATAGGTTTATGATCATGTTATGTGCATAAATAATGTAATCTTAATCGCTCCTACGTTTGAATTATATTTTTTAGAGAGTTGGCATTCTAAGGTTTCTATATAATTATATGTTGTCATGATATTATATAGTGAATGTATATTAATTTATTATTATTAATTAAAATTTTGTTTTTATTATAATATTAATTAATTATTTTTGCTGGTTACGGTTCTTTGGAGGTTAAATGTGTATTTAGGCTTTTCATGTAATTAAATGACAGTCTATCATCACCGTCTAGGATTTATTATTTCAATTTTGATTTGTAAATTTGTATTAAAATAATTATTCGAAGAGAAGATGGAATTGATTGCTTGGCAATTTATTTTTGTGTTTATAAAATTTTCATAAGTTTTTTGAATTGTTATTACAAATTCAAACTACAAAAAATAATGAAGAAAAGGGTTCTTAAAACTTGGATTGCGATGTCATGGTTGACCACGATATGCATAGTGCAGTCAATCGTGAGACAACAGAAAGCCATTTTCTTTTATTTTCTGTGAGATTTACGTTTTATGAAACAATTTTGAGAAAAACAAACAAAATTTTATGATAACCAAAGAATAAAATTTGATCTATATGAGATTAAAATTGAAAATGGACATTATGTGAAGAGGGATACTACTAGAAGATACAAGATGAAGAATCAGTAAAGTGTTTCGATTAATTTTTGTAATCTTTATTTTCTTTTTTCTAGGGTGGAAACATATTATTAAGGTTATTTATTATATGGCTTGTATTTTTGTTTGTTGCTTTGCTTGTTTGCTTTATAATCTATTTTGTCATGTATATTGATAAAATGTCAAGTAGAATGAGGAGTGCCACTCATTAAAAATTGTTCATGTATGTTAACATAAAACCTTGATTTCTAAAATATTGAGTAGGAAAAGGTTTTCAAAGAAAGGACTTAAGGCCTCCATCGTTGGTCTATATGTAACATATGGCAGTTTCGATCCCTAGGAAGGGACG
Organism: Artocarpus heterophyllus; assembly: GCA_025403435.1. Lineage (NCBI taxonomy): Eukaryota > Viridiplantae > Streptophyta > Magnoliopsida > Rosales > Moraceae > Artocarpus > Artocarpus heterophyllus. Next base: position 453,376 of record CM046332.1, read on the forward strand.
CATCATGTACAGGATTGGATTCCGAAAGGATAATTTGCTTTAGCATGTTTTTATTATTTTTCACCCCTAGGTGTCGATTATAAACTATGGATAAAGTAGTTGAAATGATGGTTAAACACTCAAGATTAATTTTATTATTAACCTCCCCTAAGAGCTCTGTTAATAAAGTTAATGGACAAAGAAAGCAATTACTAGTATATGCTAGATCAAACAGGCCTTAGATGGTATATACTAATTGGAGGGGATCTGTGTTCCTAATTGAATTTAGCAAGTCTCTCCTAGGCAGCTTGTTGAATTCTAAGTTAGGAATTATCGTTGAAAAGTTATGATTTTCTTTCAAGGTATTGACATATAAACACACTATGTACTTACTTGTTTGTTTTATCTTACTAAATTGTTATTGAATGTTTGTTTATGTTTGATATATGTATCTTTATTGTAGATCAAAGTATCTAAAAATATTTTATCTTTGATACGTGATAAAAACACTTTAACGGGTGAGAATTATAATAATTAGAAACAAAATTTGAATATCATCCTATCTTTTGAGAAACTAGAATTTGTGCTAAGCATACCGGGTCTTTTTGCCTTCCGGTGAATCTACTAATGAACAAATCTAAGTGTATAATAGCTAGAAGGATGCTGATGATCAGGCTCGCTACTATGTCATGGTAGCATGAATAACATGCTACAGGCTCAACATGAAGACCATAAAACTACTTGGTAGATAATAGATAATCTTGAGGACATGTTTGAAGGCCAAGCCTTGACAAATCAGGAAAGGGCTCTTTGGAAGCTTCTCTTTGCAAGCAAAAACCAGGGATGCCTATGAAGGCGCATATGATGTTGGTCATGGGTTACCATGCTGAAGCTCAAACTCATGGAGCTGACATTGATACTGAGTCACAAATGACTATAGTATTTGAGACTCTTTCCAAGGAGTTCATCCTGTTTAAAGCTTTGTATAACTTGAGCAATAGATAAGATGTGACTTTGGCTGAGTTAATGAAGTAGTTGTAGGAGTTCGAAAACTTGATCAAGGAAGCTTCGGCTAATGGCAAGGCGAACTTGGTAGTTACATTTGATTTCAATTCCAATTTTGAGAAATGAAAGAAGCAAAAGGCCAACACTACTGCGAACTAGGCCTTCCACAATGGTTTTAAACCATCATAGAAAACTTTCACAATGGTTAAAAAACCGTCATGAAAACTTCCATCATGGTACCAAATTGAGTTTTTACAATGGTTTTTTACCATCATGGAACATCCATTTAGGCGCCAAATTTAGGCATTTGGGGGTCCTCCATTACAACGTTTTTCACAAAAAACAGTCATGTAAAATATATCTTCTACGATGATTTTTCATATTTTTTATTGTAAAATATTTTTAAATTTTATAAAATGTTTATTTTATTTATACTCAAATTTATAATTTTATTTGTATTGTGGAAAATTGGTCATGCACAAAAAGATAGATTGAATTTCTAATTTCCCACTGGATGGCCAGTCCTGTGTGTTATCCATTACTATAAGGCCCTGATTACAAAAACCAAAAAAAGAAAGATATATATTGAAATTACAAGGTCTTTACAAAATCATTTACATTGAACTACTTTACATAATCATTTGTCTACTATCTCTAGTTAAATTTGACATACCTATTTATAAATTTTACTTACTCAATTCTAACTTCATTTATATGTATATAATTTTTTCTTTTGGCTAGGGCTTGCATACCATTATTAATTATATCTCGTATAAAACATAGAATAAAAAAACTACATTCTACGTTTTTGTTGTCTTCGATAATTACGTTTGAAATATAACGTTCCATTCAGTTGTAATGTTACATTTCTTCCTGCTTGAATTTTTTAATCATTAAGTGCCCTAACAATGTGTCATAATTAAAATGAATTAATAAATACAACTATGTAAAACTTAACATAGGTAATTTTATAAGAAAAATTGATACCTACAATTTTTGAGTGATACAAAATCATCATGTGGTGGGTGTCTAAGGAGACCAAACCAATATATTAGGTCCTCCTATGATGAAACAAGTGCCAACATCCAATGTTCTCCAACATTGTTTGGCACGAAGAATAATTTTTCCTTCGGTGCTTGAGCTAATAGGTGTAGGAGTGACATATTGTGCTCTCTAACATTACTCTGGCCAAATATATGAGGCCAAAATTGTGTGCCTTACCTTGAAGTTCACAATATTATGCCAAAAAACTATAATGAAAACAATGCATTCAATTATTTAAACACACCTTACAACTCTCTTTAGATTTTAAAAAGTAAGAATTAATGATAGAACTAGTACTTGAGATATACCACTATATAGTTAGCCCTAAATTTATCAAAGGTGGTGAAGTAGTAAATGTCTTCATACCCCATATAGATAGGCATTTCATTGCTAGTGATTATTTCTAGTATCGGGCACTAAACCATCAACCTATCGCGCATGAAATACTGAGTACACAAAGTCAACTACATAAATTTTGAGGTACTAAAAAGAAGTTAAATGCAGACAATAGCTCATTTGCAATGAGTTGTTTCTCAACTATTCGTTCTTGTTCTACCTCAGGTTGTGATTATCTTCTTTTGTAGAACTTTTCTTTTTTTTTGGCGTTTCTTTCCCCCTACATCTTGAGGAAGTTGGCTAGGTGCTTGACATGTCTTCGTCATTGCAATGACTTCAATTAACTTTTTTGGCCATGCAACGAAGCTTTCGACAGCTTCACCCATAGTTGTTGCTTCAAATGTCAAAACAGACAATTTAGTTGTCCTAACTCTAGTGGTAATGATATTAATGCATACATTTTCGTCCCCTAAGGGCCTTCCATGGATTGTATCAGTTGAAAGACTCCTTATCCATGCCTTCCTAAGTGCAATAATTGTACACCCATCATTAATTCTATCATCAACAAAGAGCCCGTGCTCTTGATATTGTTTGTGCTCTTGATGATGAGGTGACAATTGGACTTTAGGTTGCAGTTAGACTTGAAGTTGTTGCATGGTGAGATGCTCTCATCCATCAGTCTAGCACATCCATAGGAAATAAATTTAATCACAAGACCTCGTAATTCTACAATTTCAATGTGCATGTACGACATTTGGGAATCGAATTTTGAACTTAGTCGGAGGTCGAAGTATTGAGACTACTTCACATACTTAGATTGATCGCAAACATTTCTTGAATGTTTGTGTTTCTCTAGTGCCCTCGTTAGTATGTAATCGTTACGACAGACTCGAAGGTCCCTTGACTTTGTTGCATCATGTACTCATCGTGTAAAATAACAACAAACCAAATTGTTCTTAATATCCTTCAATACTTATAAAATTACAAATTAATAATTTGAGTTTAATAAACTTACAATCAAGTTACTAATTTGTAGTACTCTTGTAGTTTTAAATTGTCTATCAGGATCTTGACGCGATTTTACCTACAACTCCTCCCGTGATGATAGCACACTCGTTTCAGGTAACTGTATTTTGCTATGTTAGTAACACATTAATGATGAAATAATTGATATATATAATACGAATAAGATAATAAGGTACCAATGATTTCGAGTAATCTATATTCTACTTGACCAACCATAAAAAACGTATTTATTTTCTACTCTTATTTTTCTTACGTTAGCTTATAGCAGTTGGAATTCGGTGGAACATAGATATTTAACAAAAGCTTCCCAATCATCAACACCTATAGAGGGGTAGTAGTGTACTACCATAGGAGGACGCTTAAATACATTTTAATCATCCTTCAGTATGGAAAGGTTGGTTGTTGACATGTATGCCCTAAGGAGTAAAAATGTAATATGTTTTTGGAGATATTTTTATCAATAAAGAATTTATTTATTATTTATATACCAAATCTTATCCTCTTCACGTTCATATTTGTTGAATATATGTTAAACAAATAAAAGTCTGAGACTGTCAGTCTAAACCTTTAAGAATTTGGCATATAATGAACAGATTATACGAAAGACACGATTCTTAGGGTGACGGTCTAAATCATAAGGTCTACAATTAAGGGAATACAGTTAGGCGCTTTATTCATGTAAAGATTGTTATGTTGTTTATATCCTTAACGAGAGATGATTTGTCTTGACCATCATTTGTGCATTGTCATAGGTGTCGATGTGTTGCATTGCGATATAAAGTAAATTGATTTGGATTAATAATTCTGTCTTAGCAAATTGGTTCACTTTAGACAATCATATGTATTGTATTTTAATTCTGAGATGAATAATGGGCCCGTTGTCTTGACTTATGTCTTTTTGATGTACCAAATGGTGACATCCACATTTTAATAATGGTACACATACCGGTGCATTGGAGGCATGACTCTTGATGGCGTAGACTTGTTATTCATAGATATAGAATCTATGGCTCCTCTTTAAGAGTAGTTGATATCCTCTTATATGCATTATCTTGTAATTAAAAAACAAGAACACTCAACCATTTGGATACATAGGTGTAACTAAATGGTATACCGTCTTTAGATGTTAAGTTTTTCTATGGTGAGATAATGGAACGTAAAAGAAAAATAATTAGGAAAGTAAAACAGAACTTGTCCTTAAGTCAATTATAGATAATCCTATAGAGATATGATACATTATGATATATCATGGAGACTTAGCTATACGGGCTTCGTAATTCTATATGGTTCGAGAATGTAGCTCTAAGCTTTTAGTGGAGTAGCATTAGAGTTGATAATTATGAAATGTATATCTGGGATATTGGGTTTCATAATATTGGGAGGTTGAACCATATAGGTCTATCAGATCCCCTTTGCTAGCTCATAAAAATCCTATAACGATATGGCATGCTTTTTCAATAATTTGTGACTTGTGTCAAATTATCAGATTGACTGAAGATTCGATAGGATCAGATAATTTATGTTTGTTTATTAGTTGAATTAATTTTGTGAAAATTAATTCAAGATAAACTTATTGAATTATCAAGATCAGATAATTCATGTCTGTTTATCGGTTGAATTAGTTTTGAATAAATTAATTCAAAATAAACTTGTTGAATTATCAGGAATATCTATTTTCCTATAGATAATCTAGATATGACTGTTTTAATCAAATAACTTCTCTATTGGGTTATTTGAATTAAAACTGAGGCTTTATCTCAAGAATCTTGGGTGAGAAATAAAGATTCACAGGGATTATTTATTAGAAGTTTGACAAGCTGATCTGCTAGTTCGGCCTGTCTATTGGGTTATTTGAATTAAAACTGAGGCTTTATCTCAAGAATCTTGGGTGAGAAATAAAGATTCACAGGGATTATTTATTAGAAGTTTGACAAGCTGATCTGCTAGTTCGGCCTGCTGATCGAGCGATAAATAGATCATGTGTTTTTATACGGATTTTTTTAGATATTGATCCTGACTTGATTTTGATTCGAATTTTCGAGGCCTTATCTGATAAGGGCTGACTACTGGGCCTAACCTTTATAAAAAGGGGAGTAAGACTCATTATTGTTTAGATCAGTTGAGAATTCAAGAGTGAGACTCTATTGGTGAGACTCTGTAACTCCCTGAGAGATATTGTTCACATATCACGAACCATAGCTTTGGGTTTTCTCAATTGGTTGAAAGGAGAGTCACCGGGGAAAAGGCTGAACAACGTGCGCCCACACGCATCCAATCATGGATAGAGGATAGCAAAGAAGACCAGTTGGTTGAAGCTCTCTTAGAACGTTATACTCTTCACGGATTACGTGCGTTTTTTTGCATTTACGAGGTTAATAAGATTTGGTTAATTTATGCATATAGTGTATCAAACTTGTATTTAGAAAATACTCTGATATAAAAAATTTTTAAAATTTTGCTGCGTACTATTTTTTCAACAATTGGTATTAGAGCCATGGTTTTTACATAAATTTGTAAGTTTGTGATCATACTATATGAATAAATTACGCGATCTTGATCTCTCTTATGCTTGAATATTGATTTTTTAGAGAGTTGGCACTCTAGGTTTTTATATATTTTTATGTTGTCATAGATTATATGGTGAATGTTTATTAATTAATTATGGTTGATTAAATTATTATTTAATTATTATTTAATTAATTAATTTATGTCGGTTATGGTTCCTTAGAGGTTAGAATGTGTATCTAGGTTTTTCACGTAATTAATTGACGGACTATTATCTCCGTCTTGGAAGTATTATTTAATTTTAAATTTGTAAGAATTTTGTAATTAAATAATCATTTGGAGAAGACGGATCTAGAAAGCAGATCTAGAAGATGGGTGATGACGTTCTTAGGTATTTTTTGATTCTCTAAGTTTATGTTTTTGAATTGTTAAAAATAAATTGTCAAATTATATTAAAAATTGAATTTTTTGAAAAGCATGGTTTTTGCTCGGTCGGCATGCCAAACCTTCAAGTCTGACAAGCTGATGGTCATAGATTGGTAGGCTGGACTTCAGATTTGGTAGGCTATCAGTGGGGCAGAAATCTGGTGGCTCTAGCGACAAGCCGAATTTCAGGTTTGGCAGGCCGATGGATCATGACTAGCAAGCCAATTATACAAATCGACATGCCAATAGAGAGCTATAATTTTTTTCAAAAAAGGTGCATTTTTCGGTGTAGTTTTGATTTTATTTTTGGGACAATTATGAGAAACATTAAATTTGGATATGATCAAAAATATAGAGTATTCGATCTATGCTGGATTGAAGATTGAAGATGGACATTATATGAGGAAGGATACAATTTGAAGATTCAAGGATGAAGAATCGATAATATATTTTGATTATTCTCTTGTAATCTTTGTTTTCTTTTCTCTAGGATGAACCATAATATTACGGTTATTTATTATTATTTTGCTCATGACTTTGCATGATTGCTTTGCTTGTCTACATTATAATATGATTTGCTATGGTTTGGTAGGTCGATGGATCATGACTAGCAAGCCAATTATATAGATCGACATGCCAATAGAGAGCTATAATTTTTTTTCAAAAAATGTGCATTTTTTGGTGCAGTTTTGATTTTATTTTTGGGACAATTCTGAGAAACATTAAATGTGGATATGATTGGAAATATAGAGTATTCGATCTATGCTAGATTGAAGATTGAAGATGGACATTATATGAGGAAGGATACAATTTGAAGATTCAAGGATGAAGAATCGATAATATGTTTTGATTATTCTCTTGTAATCTTTGTTTTCTTTTCTCTAGGATGAACCATAATATTACGGTTATTTATTATTATTTTGCTCATGACTTTGCATGATTGCTTTGCTTGTCTACATTATAATATGATTTGCTATGTATATTGTTAACATGTCATATAGAATAAGGAGTGCCGCTCATTAAAAATTGTTCATGCATGTTTATAAAATAAAACCTTGATTTCAAAAGAATGAGTGGGAGAAGGTTTTTGAAGAGAGGACCTACAGCTTCCATCATTGGTCCATAGGTAGTTCCGACCCCTAGAAAGGGACTTTATCATGTATTGAGTTTGATCTCCGAAAGGATAAGGTATTTTAGAATGATTTATGATTGCACACCCCTAGGTGGTGATTATAAATCATGGATAAAATATTGAAACGATAGTTATACACTCATGCTAATTTTATAATTAACCTCCCCTAGGAACTATGTTAATAAAATTGATGGTCAAAGAAACAATTATTAATCTATACTGGATCAGATGGGTCCTGGATGGCATATATTAATTAGGAAGGGATCTGTGTTCCTGATTGAATTTGGCAAGACACCCCTAGGACCTTGTTGAATGCTGAGTTAGGAGTTATCATTGTAAGGTTGTGATATTTTCAATGTTTTAACACATAAACACATTTGTATGTTTTACATGACTTTGTTATCTTACTAAATTATTATGATATGTTTGCTTATGTTTGGTATATGATTCTTTATTGTAGATTAAAAATGTCTAAAAATGCTTTATCATCAATACTTAACAAAAACCAATTAACTGGTGAGAACTATAATGATTAGAAACGGAACGTAAACATCGTCCTGTCCTTTGAGAAACTGAAATTTATGCTGATGACACCTTGTCCTCCCTAGTGTATGGGAGATTCTATCAACAATCAAATCCAAGCATATGATTGTTGGAAAGATGCCACTAATTAGGCCTGCTGCTATGTTATGGCCAGCATGAATAATATGTTGCAGGCTTAACATGAGGATTATGAGACTGCTACGCAGATCTTGGATAATCTAAAAGATATATTGGAGGCTAGGCCTTAACAAAGCAGCAAGGGTTGCATCAGAAACTTCTTAACTGCAAACAAAGACTAGAGGCATTTGTAAAGGAGCATATGATGTTGGTCATGGGTTACCTCGCTGAGGCTCAAACCAATGGAGTTGACATTGATACTGAAACTCAGATGACTATAGTTTTTGAGACTCTGTCTAAGGAGTTTATACCGTTTAGAGCTACATTTAATTTAAGCAATAGATGAGATATAACCTTAACTAAGTTGATGAAATAGTTACAAGAGTTCGAACTGCTGATCAGAAAGTCTCCTACTAGTGGTGAGGCCAACTTGGCAGCTGCTTTTGGTTCCAATCCTAACCCTAGGAATGGAAAGAAGCAATGGGCTAAGAACAAGTTTTTTATTCCAGTAAATGGTAAGAAAAAGAAAAAGAAAAAGAAAAAGAAGAACTTGAAGAAGCTCAAGTGCTTTTTTCTACAAGAAGGTCAGGCATATTAAGAAGAATAGCAAGGACTTCCTTTCCCGAAGAGGGAGGTATGATCTTTTGTATTTAGAAACTTATTTGGTTGAGGAATCTAGTGACATTTGGGTCATAGATTCTAAAGCAACTAATCATGTTTGTGTTTCTCTGCAGGGGTTCAAAGAAACGAGAAGTCTATTTTGTGAAGACTTCACACTTTGGATGGGCGATGGATCCTTAGTCTTAGCTGAAGCAGTGGGAAACGTCCATCTGTATTTTGATAATTATAGGAATTTAATTTTGCGAGATTGTCTTTATGTTCCTAGATTTAAAAAGAACTTAATTTATATAGCTTGTTTATTTAAAGACTCTTATTTGGTTTCTTTTAATAATAAAGTGGTGATTCATAAAAACAAATCTTTTATCTATTCTAGATATATGTAAAATAATCCACATTTTATCAAACCTAAGATGGACTTACTGCTTAACGCCGAGATGAATGATAATAACTCTAAAAGACCTAAGACTTCTTGCTTTAATAAGACTTATCTTTAGTATTTGCGACTAGGTCATATTAACCTGAATAGGATTTAAAGGTTGGTAAAGGATGAACCTTTAAGTCACTCAAAGGTGGAATCTATACCACAACGTGAATCTTGTTTGGAGGGTAAAATGACCAAAAGACCATTCAAGTCTAAGGACAATAGAGCTGAAGGGGTTCAAGAACTTGTGCACAGTAATGTTTGCAGACCTATGAACATCCGGGCACAATGAAGGTATGAGTACTTTGTCACTTTTATTGACGATTACTCAAGGTATAGGTATGTTTACCTAATGCATTACAAAAGCGAAGCTTATGACAAGTTCAGGGAGTTTCAGGCTAAAGTGAAAAGCAATTGGGTAGACCCATAAAGGCACTTCGATCCGATCGAGGTGGTGAATACCTTTCTAATGAGTTCTTGGGACACCTATTAGAGAATGAGATTTTATCCCATTTGACTGCGCCTGGCACTTTGTAGCAAAATGACATAGCGGAGAAAAGGAATAGAACTTTATCGGACATGGTTAGGTCTATGATGAGTTATTCATCATTGCCTTTGTCCTTTTGGTGATATGCACTATAAACTGTATGTTATCTTTTGAACAATGTGCCTTCAAAATCGTTCCCTAAAACTTCTCATGAGTTGTGGATAGGCAAGAAGACATCCTTAAACCAAATTTGCAACAAGGGATGCCCAGCTCATGTCCTGTTTAAGGATGCAAAAAAGTAGGAAGCACATTTGGAAGTTTGCATGTTTATAGGATATGCAAAATGGACTAAAGAAAGTTATTTGTATAACCTAACAAAAAATAAAGTTGTGGTTTCAACTAATGCAACTTTCTTTGAGGAGTGTTACATAGACGACTTTAAGCCTCGAAGCAAAGTGGTGCTCGAGGAGTTGAGAAGTGAGTCGATCACTCTGGGAGTTCTGATAGAAACCACTCCAATCAGTGTAAAAAAACCAAACGAACCCAAACAACAACCTAAGGAGCTTTGCAATAGTGGGATGATCGGGCATCAACCCGAGCGGTATATGTTCAATGGTGAAGCCTTTTTGGCTGAACCAGATTAACAACACAAGGATCCTTACACTTATGCAGAGGCTATGAAGGATGTTGATTCGAAACTCTAGACAGAGACCATGAATACATAGATGAAGTCTACGAAGACTAATCAGTTCTGGGAGCTTGTGGATCTTCTTGAAGGGGTAAAACCCATAGGGTATAAGTGAATCTGCAAGAGGAAAAGAGGAGTGGGTGGAAAGGTCGAAACTTTTAAGGCCAGATTGGTAGCTAAGGGATACATGCAAAAGGAGTGAATCGATTACGAGGAAACCTTTTTACCTGTAGCCATGCTTAAGTTCATCCTGATTCTCTTGTCCATAGCTGCCGCACTCGACTACGAGATTTGACAAATGGACGTCAAGACAGCTTTTCTTAATGGCTATCTTGATGAGTCCATTTATATGGAACAACCAAACGGGTTCAAGGTCAAGGGTTAGGAGGGTAAGGTTTGTAACTTTCTAAAGTCAATTTATGGACTTAAACAGGCTTCCCATTCTTGGAACATAAGATTTGATCAAGTGATGAAGACTTATGGGTTCACACAAAATGTGAACGAACCATATGTTTATAAACAAATTAAGGATAGGAAGGTGGTTTTTTTAATGCTCTATGTAGATGACATTCTGCTAATTGGCAATGACGTTGGGGCATTGTCATCAATCAAATTATGATTGACCAAGCAGTTTGACATGAAGGACTTGAGTGAGGCTAATTTTATTCTCGGTATCTAGATTTTTTAAGATAGAAAGAATAGAATGATAGCTTTGTCATAGGCAGGCTACATAGATAAAATTCCAAGATGTTTGCAATGCAAGATTCCAATAAAGATAAGTAGCCATCTAGGTTTGGAATTGCTCCTTCTAAAAAAGACTCTCCAAAGTCTAAGGAAGAAAGAGAATACGTGAAGAAGATGCCTTATGCTTCGGCAGTAGGTAGTCTCATGTATGCTATGCTTTGCACGCGATTGGATATTTATTATGTGGTCGGGATTGTAAGTCAATTTCAGGATGATCCGAGACTGAACCACTGGGTTACGATCAAGTATATTTTCAAGTACATGAAAAGGACTCGAGGGTATATGCTTGTGTATTCGGGTGAGGATTTGACTCCTCTAGGGTACACTGACTTAGATTTTGAATCCTGTCTAGATTCAAGGAGATCGACTTCTGGTTTTGTGTTTACTCTAGGCGGCGGTGCCATCAGTTGGAGAAGTGTGAAGCAAGATTGCACTTCGGATTCAACGATGGAGGCCAAGTACGTGGCGGCTAGTGATGCTTCGAAAGATGCAGTGTGGCTCTACAAGTTCCTTGAGGATCTTGAGGTAGTTCTTGGTACGAATAAGGCGGTGTCACTATACTATGATAATAATGCAGTGGTAGCTAATGCTAAAGAACTAAGATTTCACAAGAAGAGTAAGCATATTGATTGGAAGTATCATATGATAAAGCACTTTGTTGAAGGGGGCATGTCGTTGTGTGCAAAATCGTGTCAGATGATAATTTAGCTAATCTATTTACGAAGACACTTACTGGGAGTGTCTTTGAGAGGCATATGGAAGCTATGAGATGCGAGATTTGTCATATTTACTCACTTAGTGCAAGTGGGAGATTGTTAGACATGTATGCCCTAAGGAGTAAAAATGTAATATGTTTTTGGAGACATTTTTATCAATAAAGAATATATCTATTATTTATATACTAAATCTTGTTCTCTTTACGTTCATATTTGTTGAATGTGTATTAAGCAAACAAAAGTCTGAGACTGTTGGTCTAAATCTTTAAGAATTGGGCATATGATGAATAGATTATGCGAAAGACACGATTCTTAAAGTGACGGTCTAAATCATAAGGTCTGCAATCAAGGGAATAAAGTTGGGTGCTTTTTTTCATGCAAAGATTGTTATGTTGTCTATATCTCTAATGAGAGGTGGTTTGTCTTGACTATCGTAGGTGGACTCCGTGAATAGAAACATTGATGCATTGTCATAGGTGACGATGTGTTGGATCGAGACATAAAGTGAATTGATTTGGATTAATAATTCTGTCTTGGCAAATCGATTCACTTCAGGCAATCATATGTATTGTATCTTAATCTTGAGATGAATAATGGGCCTGTTGTCTTGACTTATGTTTTTTGATGTACCAAAGGGTAACATCCACATTTTAATAGCGGTACGCATGCCGATACGTTAGGGGCATGACTCTTGATAGTGTAGACTTGTTATTCATAGATATGGAATCCATAGCTCCTCTTTAGGAGTAGTTGATATCCTCTTATATGTGTTATCTTGTAATTAAAAAACTAGAGTGCTCAACTATTTAGATACATAGGTGTAACCGAATGGTATACTGTCTTTGGATAGTAAGTTTTCCGATGGTGAGATAATAGAACGTAAGAGAAAAATAATTAGGAAGGTAAGACAGAACTTGTCCTTAAGCCGATTATAGATAATCCTATAAGGATACGATGCATTATGATATGTCATGGAGACTTAACTATGCGGGCTTCGTAATTCTATATGGTTCGAGAGTGCAACTCTAAGCTTTTAGTGGAGTAGCGTTAGAGTTAATAATTATGAAATGTATATCTAGCATATTGGGTTTATAATTATCGAGTGGTTGAACCATATAGGTCCATCAAGTCCCCTTTGCTAGCTTATAAAAATCCTGTAAAAATATAACGTGCTTTTCCAATAATTAATGATTTGTTTCAAATTATCAGATTGGTTGAAGATTTGATAGGATCGGATAATTCATGTCTATTTATCAGTTGAATTAATTTTGTGAAAATTGATTCAAGATAAACTTGTTAAATTATCGAGATTAGATAATTCATGTTTGTTTATCGTTTAGATTAATTTTGAATAAATTAATTCAAGATAAACTTGTTGAATTATTAGGAATATTTATTTTCCTAGAGATTATCTAGATAGGATTGTCAGATAACTTCTCTATTTGATTATTTGAATTAGAACTGAGGCTCTATCTTAAGAATCTTGGGTAGGAAATAAAGATTCACAAAGATCATTTATCAGAAGTTCGGCGGGCTAATCTTTAAGTTTGGTCTACTAATGGAGCAAGTTTGGTAGTCGATCTGCCAATTTGGCCTACCGACCGAGCGATAAATAGACATGTGTTTTTACACAGATTTTATTAGATATTGATCCTGATTTGATTCTGATTCGAATTCTCGAGGCCTTATCTAATAAGGACTGACTCATGTGCCTAACTTCTATAAAAAGGGGGGTGAGACTCATTATTATTTAGATCAATTGAGAAATCATAGCTTTGGGTTTTCTCAATTGGTTGGAAGGAGAGTCACCAGGGGAAACGCTAACCGACGTGTGCCCACATGCACTCCGATCGTGGATAGAGGATTGCAAAGAAGACCAGTTAGCTGAGGCTCTTTTGCAACGTTATACTATTCACAGATTGCAGGAGCTTTTTTGCATTTATGAGGTTAGTAAGATCTGGTTAATTTATGCATATAGTCATATCTACATAATCTCTAGGAAAATAATTATTCTTGATAATTTAACAAGTTTATCTTGACTTAATTTATTAAAAATTAATCCAATTGATGAACAATCATGAATTATCTAATCCCGATAATTCAACAAGTTTATCTTGAATTAATTTTATTATAAAATTAATTCAACCAATAAACAAATATAAATTATCTGATTTTATCAAATTTCAGCCAATCTGTTAAATTCGATATAAGTCACCAATCATTAGAAAAGCATGCCGTATCGTTACAGGATTTTTATGAGCTAGTAAAGGGGACCTGATGGACCTATATAGTTCAAGCTTTTGATAATTATGAAACCCTAATATCCCAAATATACATTTCATACTTATCAACTCCAACGCCACTCCACTAAAAGCTTGGAGCTGCACTCTCAAACTATATAGAATTACGAAGCCCGTATAGCTAAGTCTCCATGATATATCATAATGTATTGTATCCCCATAAGATTATTCATAATCCGCTTAAGGACAAATTCTGCCTTACCTTCCTAATTATTTTTATTTTACGTTTCATTATCTCACCATCAAAAACTTAACATCCAAAGACAGTATACCATTTGGATACATATACCATTTGGTTACACCTATGTATCCAAATGGTTGAGCACTCCAGTTTTTCAATTGCAGGATAACGTATATAAGAGGATATCAATTACTCCTAAAAAGGAGCTATGAATTCTATATTTATGAATAATAAGTCTATGCTATTAAGAGTTATACCTCCAACATTCTGGCATACGTACCACTATAAAATGTGGATGTTTGGTATATCAAAAGACATAAATCAAGATAACGGACCCACTATTTATCTCAGGATTAAGACACAATACAAAAGATTGTCTAAAGTGAATTGATTTGCCGAGACAAAATTATTAATCCAAATCAATTCACTTTATGTATCGATTCAATACATCATCACCTATGACAATATGCCAAAGTTCCCTCGATTGTGGATCTTATAATTTAGACCGTTACCTTAAGAATTGTGTCTTTTACATAATCTGTCCATCCTATACCTAATTCTTAAAGTTTAGACCAATAGTCTTAGAATTTTGTTTGCTTAACTTACATTCAACAAATATAAACGTAAAGAGGACAAAATTTGATATATAAATAATAAATAAATTCTTTATTGATAAAAATGTCTCCAAAAACATATTACATTTTTACTCATTAGGGTATACACGTCTAAAATAAATATATCCTTTACAAAACATCATATGATTTAAGGGCATCTATCCTAACAGTCTAGGTTTTGAAAAATGTAGTTAGTACTGAAATTTTTAAATTGAAAACTATAGCATGTGAGAGCATTACACTATAGTTGAGTTTTTCTGATCATTTTAGCGTGTGGGAGCTTTACATTATAGCAACCAAAAGTTTTACTTCGAACTGATTTTGCCAAACATCCTTGTAGTAGTAGTAGTTGTTGTTGTTGTTTTGTGTGTGTTTTTTTTAGTGGTTTATCACTTTAGAACCTAGCAGGTTCCGCTACAGCTCTAACAGCTAATGGGTTTCGCGTCGGTGGCCCGCAGCTATGATCAAAGTAAGCTACCATGTGAGGGAGTCAAAAAGAAGGGTAATTTAGACTTTTAATAAATATTTTTTCTATTTAAATAAAGAAAGGTAACTTGGACTTTTAAAAAATATTTTTTAATTAAAAGGAGAGATTTTAAAAGAGCTTTTTAGGAGGGCAGTCTTGAAAAGTACTCATTTAGAGGGGCAATATTTTGCTTTGCTAAAAAAAGGAAGGTTGCTATGTGAATTCACAATTCTGAGAAGGAAAAGAATTTTATTTTGTATTGTTTTCTTTCTTTTAATTTAAATTGAATTAATGTACACTCCATACTATAATTGAGATGATGTGCTTCTCTAACACAAACCATTCAAAAGTAATCCTACGATTGATAATGTGTACTCCACCGATAGAGAATATTCACGCCCCCACAACTTTTCTTAGAGAAAAAAAAAAAATGGTATCCTATACCTTAAAACTTTATCAAGTTGGCACCTCTAAACCTATGACTCCCATTAGGGAACCTTAGCATTCAGTTTAAACAAATCACTTAGATATGCTGAATTTGTTTTTCCACGCATGAAGTGATAATTCAGCCCTTTAATCTAAAAATATACCAAACAAAAGAGAACAATAGAAAATTCTTAAACAAATATATGCAATCTGAAAAAATATAATCCTCAAAAATAAAAATCCCTAAAGAAGCATGAAATCAATTTTTTTTTAGTTGAGCTTTAGAAGATATTTAATTCATAAAAAGGGATCACGATATCTGGATAATATATATTTTTGAAAAATAAAATTATTCCCAAAAACAAAAGGACTAAGATGATAAAATTCTAAAGTATAGATATCAAAATGAAATTTGTCCTAAAAACTAAAATGGAAAATGGGACGCTACTGCAATTTCCACAAAATAAAGCACAAGAATGAAATTTTAAGGAGGGTTAGAAATAGAATTGTAAAAGAGCCTCGCTCTCCTCTCTGTCTCTCTCTCTCTCTCTCTCTCTCTCTGTCCCGTTTCTTCGCCGTCCCAAACACCCCCACCCCCACCCCCCCACCCCCCTGATTAGGGTTTCTTCTTAGTTTGATTCCATTTCCACCGTTCTCTTCTCACGACCACTCATGTTTTAAGGTTTCACAGGCCTTGCTTCCCGAAACCCATATTACAATTTTCTCTCTCTCTCTCTCTGTAAAAACACAAGATTCCAAGATTTGGGTTTCCATGGAAGACGAAACATCGGAAGTGGGTCTGTCTCTGATAAAGCAGCTGGCTTTCTCCGAGAAAACAAGCCGAGACAAAGCCCTCTCTCTCCTCTTGAATTCATGGCTTCCGTCCCAAGGTCAAGTCTCCGACGACCTCATGAAGAAGCTCTGGAAAGGCCTCTTCTATTGCCTCTGGCACGCCGACAAGCTCCCTGCCCAGTCCCACCTCGCCGACACGCTTTCCAATGTTCTCCATGATCTCAATCCTTCCCTCTCACTCCATTACTTCGCCGTTTTCCTCCTCACCATGCGCCGCGAGTGGACCGGAATCGATGTTCTCAGGTTAGACAAGTTCTATCTCGTGATTCGAAGGTTTTTGCATAATTTTTTTGCTTTGTTGAGGAATAAGAATTGGGATTTACAGCTTTTGAGGAGTTTTGTTGAGGTTTTGGAGAAAAGGGTTTTTTTCGCTGATGATAAGTTTCATGGGAATGGTGTGAATTATCACATTGTTTCGGTTTTTGTGGAGGAGTTGAGGCCTTTTCTTCCTGCTAGATTGGAAGTTGTTGGCGTTCTTTTTGAGACTTTTGTTTCGATTATGGGGAAGGTGAATGATAAAGTTTTGTTGGGGAAGATTAAGTCCAATATGTTTGACGTGTTGGTGAAGAAAGGTAGGGAGCTTTTGGAGGCGAAGAAGTTGGGGGAGGAGGGTGGTGTTGTTGATGTGGGTAGTGATGTTTTGTTGCTTGGATCAGTGGCATTGTTGATGGGGTTCTCGGTGAAGTTTTACGAGCTGGGTTCTTCGCCGGAGTGCGTCCAGGGGAATAGGAAGGTGTTGTTTGGTTTCCACCAGGAGTTTGAGAAGTTGGAGAAGGATTTGGCGTCTTCTGGGGTTAACATTTCGATCCCTGATGTTGTTGACAATGTTGAAGAGGAAGCCCCACGGTTGATTCCTATTTTTTCTGAGGAGATGGAGGTGGTTGCTGGTTCGGAACTGATTGAGGCAGAAGAAGATGTTGTTAGGGGTTCTTCTGATGCAGCAGCTCTGGAAAAGTGCACCAGGAAGAAGAGCAAAAACAAGAAAAAGAAGAAGAACAAGACCAAGAATGAGGACAATGAGAATGAAGTTGGAGCAAATGAGAATGGAGTTGGAGCAAATGAGAATGGAGTTGGTGCAAATGGTGAGGAATTAATGAACGAGCACATTCGTGATGAGGATCTTGTGCCGCTTAGTGAGTCTGCGATAACTAACCTCCAGCTACAATTTGAGAGGATTGCCTCTGAGGCAGTTTTGGTTGATAATTTGTCCAAGAGTAGTACTACGAAGTCTAAGAAAAGAAAAAGGGCAAAAGCTATGAATGGGAAGGACCAATGTCAAGTGGAAGATGCCAATGGGGACCCAATTAGTGGGAAGAGTGAAGAGGAGAAGAGTGCAAAGAAGGTCAAGTTTTCAATGAAAAATAATTTGGTGTGGAAGCCTCATAACCCTTTGCCTCCACAAAGTTTGAGGTTGCCTCCCTCAGCTACTCCAAGAGGAAGCGCACTCAAGAAAGGTGTTCCTCCAGGTCCGATAAGGGAGATCCCTGCCCAACCTAAGAAGGTGAGAGTGAGAGCTGTTTCTGTGAAGAAAGCGAGGAAGAAGGCCGTCAAACGGTTGAAGAAGTTGAAAACTCTTTCGACATAAAAAAATTTGTAACTTTTGATGGACAGAGTTCTGCGAGCCTTTGGTTCATGGTTTTCTTGCTTATACTTTAAAACAAAAATCCACCATTTTCTGTGCTGCTACTTTTGTTGGACTTGATTCCCGTAAGTTTTTGTTATGCGATTTGTTTCTTTTTTGTCATTAGTTATTCACAAAGGAAATCAAAAAGTTGATTGCAGGAATCTCATGGCTTTAGTTGGTTTTTTTAGGCGAGAAATTGATACAAGGAATTCTTTTTTATGGTTTTTATTGCTCTGTCAATAATTGCGTTTTTTTTTTTGGGAGCTTCTATATCTATCATTTCATTAGTGCCATGACCATGAGTGCGAACCAATTAGTATAGGAATGCACAAAACAATGCATTTCAAAGATGGTGTCTTTTGCGTGTAAATTACAGGTTTTGTGTATATTTCCTTGATTGATCATGGAGAGTAAGATTCAAATTTGGTCTTTCATTGTCATAGCTTATTAAAAGGATACTGAAATTGCAGTGGAAGCGGCAGAAGGATGAGTAAAGGCCTCAAAACTCTAGAGATAGAGAGAGAGAGAGAGAGAGAGAGAGACTGCAGTGGCTAATCATGCCTAATTAGTGATATACTCGTAACTCAATTATGCGTGGGCGGAAAGTAAAGGTGCACAAGTATTTATAGATCCTTAAAATCAATGCCAAAGGAAAGATTGTCATGTGAGAAGGTTTATGAGCAATCTCAACAGGATTTCAAGATGATATGACCATTTATTCTACATGAGGATTGAGGATGAGGTTCATCATCACCATGGCCATTTACAAGCTCATGCTTCTTTCTAATTCTTTGTATGCGCTTTAATATCGCTTGATGCTTGATTTTGGACGGACGAAAATGAGATCCGTTCATACTTTTATGCCCACCAAAACATCGTTCTGTTTTATTGGTAGATGATAGGATTTCTAAAGTGATGAAGGGGACAGGGTCCAAGGAGACTAATAACTCCCTTAAAAACGTGTGCTTATAGGCTTTGTTTTGCAACATTGTTAAAATTTGTTAGTTTTAATTACTATAATGTAAAGTTTTTAAATGTTACTTTGTAATGCAAAAATAAGCTGTCGTGTAAAACTCTTACGTGTTATAATATTTTGGTTTTAACTATATAGTTTCAACTACGTCTTCAAACACACTAATCAATGGTGATGGTGATGGATGCTTGTTTTTTTGACTTTGTAACTTTATACCAAAATCAATGGATCTCAATTATATGTTAATTTCCGACTGATTAAAAATAAGTGCTGATAATCACCAATGATGAAGAAGAATTGTTCATTTGCATGTCACCAGAGTCATGAAAACATGATTCGAGTCTGCGTGCTTGCATTTGATCACCAAAGCATGATGTCCTTTTTAATTTCTTATTTTACTTTTTCTGTTACTTTCACAATTTCATCTTGATTTCTTCTCTCTCTATTAAAATAAAAGTCTCGTTAATGATCTTTATTTTTCAAATTAACATCATTCATTCCTTTCATTAAAAGAAGCTTCTAAGACCAGGCACGTGAAGCCTAAGCAAGAGTTGGGTGAATTTATAACATACGGACGGCTGAGATTACCCAACAACATAATAATTATGTAGTAAATGACTAAAATGGGCTAAGAAAAGAACTCTCCCCCTCTCTCTTTCTCTCTCTAGAAAATCAAAACCAAAACCAAAACCAGAGCAAGAGTGAATAACACGGCACTTGACACATTTTCTCCGATTTTCTGATTGAGGTGCCGAGAAGCAGAAGCAGAAAATGGCGTACGTAGACCACGCATTCTCGATCAGCGACGAGGACATAATGATGGAAACCTCTTACACCATCAACAACAGACCTCCCGTCAGGGAGATCTCCCTCGCCCTCTCTCTCCTTGTCTTCGGCACTCTCGCCATCATCATCGGCTTCTTCATGGCCTTCAATCGCATCGGCGGCGACCGAGCTCACGGTACTTTTCATATTTCTTTGGGTTTTTAATATTTCCAAGTATTAGGGTTTTTGATTTTTAATTTGGGAATTTTTTTTTTTTTGAATTTTAGGTTTCTTTTTCGCCATTCTCGGAGCGATCTTGTTCATACCGGGATTCTATTACACTCGGATTGCGTATTATGCTTATAAGGGTTACAAAGGCTTCTCTTTCTCCAACATTCCTGCCGTTTAGCTGTCCCATTATGCTCTTACACTCACTCTATCACCATGTACAAATCTTTCTTCTTTTCTTTTAATTTCGTTTTTTTTTTTTTGTGAATTAATATGATGTGTTTAGTTTTGTTTGTATGCTGATTAGCAGTTGTTTCTGAGCATATTTCTCAAAGTCTGTACTAATATTGAATATTTGTTTGTTTCATTGTTGAAGAATACGAGGTTTTAATTAATACTAAAAAGGGAAATCTTTAACCTATTGTTTATTGCTTTTATTAGTTGTCTTATTTGTTTATTTACAATTAACCTGTTTTCCTCTGCTGGAAATGGGATTATTATTAAATGGGATTATTATTATTATTATTATTATTATCAATTAAGATGTTTAGTGTTTAGTTATGCTTCTCCTGATGGATTTATTGCTGCCATTAACCAGAGTCAGTTCTAACAAGTGAAATCGTTATTGAAACTTTAGCCTAGTGTCTGTTGTTTTAAATTTTATTTGTTTGATTCACTTGAGAAGCATACAAGCTTTTGCAAAGACAAAATGGAGTAGATTGTAGAGTTACGTCTCTTTATGAGGCATCTATTCTTGATACAAAAATGTTTTTGTTAGAATGTGATGCATAAATCTATCATGTGGGCTAAGCCTCTCAGCACTTTTACTTGAAGATGACGTTCTGGGATTTGATTTGAATGTACCTCGAGCAAGAAAGTGTGGAAGTTAGTCGTGTGAAGCTGGAGTCCAAGTTGAACTTAGTTTGATTCAAGTTCGTACATGCGCAGGCCTTGCCTTAGCTTGAGAAATGCACGGACACTAACGTGGAAGCTTGCTTTGATATGTTTTATGGAAGTTTGAGTCAAAATTGTGTTCAATCAAAGACTCTAGGATTATGCTTTACATGATAATTTGTAGCCGGCTCTGGATTGGCTGAACTAGAGGTCGTGTCTGATTTGTAATCAACTGAGAAATGTGAAGGCTTTAGCCTATTAGAGTCCCTTTTCAAAGTAAATAGCGAAGAGCTAATTCAGGTCTTTTATTTGTGAGCATCTATTTTCTTTATTTATTTTTGTCACGTTTGTTCTCTCTTAAGAAATACCATCTACTATAACTCTTAATTTTTCAATTAAAAAAGAAAATAAAAAAGAGAAAATCTACAGCAAGTCTAACGTGGTGATCCTCGTTAATTTTGTCCCCCTCTATACCACTTCATTCAATTAACTTCAAACTACTAACGACGATTTGCTGTTGATGCATTTCTTGGGAATTTGTTGGAAATGTCTAATGATAAAAACAAATAATTTGTTGTAAAATCATCTTCAACATTAGGTTCTTTTTTATCGAGATTGATAGTTCCTTACAACTTTTCTTCATCCACCCTCTCTGAATTTTTAGCTTACATTCTCCTTGTTATCGCAGAGGGCTTGTAGATATGCACAACATCGATGGATTCGACCATTTTGTGCTATTATTATCTTTTTCAACTTCATATTTAATTTGCTCGACTTGCGTTATGTAATATTAGTCTTGGTCCTGTTCAATCTACAGCTCTTCTTAGGTTCCAAGATCTTTCTCCATGGTCTGAGTTTTCCTGTTGACTCTGTTTTGGTGGTTTAATAGGATGATGTTGTCTGCAAACAGCATGTTAGGGTGGTTGGCAAGCATAGTTAGAACAACTTTTTTGTGCAAAACACTGTAGTATGTTAGAGCTTTATACTGTAGCAACTGTTTTGCTTTTTTACTATAATATGTGAGAGTTTTACACTATTTGGTAACCAAAAAGTTAGTTTTAAACATGCTTGTCAAACACCCTTTAACTTATAAATTGCTTGGTTTGCCTCCTAGCTAGAACACAAGGGCTCTGCAATGTTAACCCTTGTCAAAATCAGCGCTATTGGTTTTCGTCGTCTGGACAACACTTTAAAATTTATAGGTTTTTGCACCTTTCTATAAGTGTAAGCTTATGGCCATGTCCACTCTTCTTCTTTCCTTCTTTTTTTTTTTTTTTTTAATTTTTATATTAAGACGAGCATGGACCTAACGATTGTATGACATGGTTGTTCAACTGTACCTCAAATTTTCAGGTGTTGGTAAGTAATCAATTAAACATAATTTACATTTCTCTCCTAAGCTTTTATTTGTTTGTGGAAGCCTTCATTCCTAGTGAGAGTAGTAAGATCAAATAGTGATGCATTTATTATTATTATTATTATTATGTGTGCTCTTGACAAGATCTGGAAGGACCTGTCAAAAGCTAAAACCTGATTGGGTTTTTGACTTGGTCGTTATTGAGTAAAATGACATGTAAGGGTCATTTTTGTAGAGGATTAAATTTAATAAACTTGTTATCAAAGTTTTTCTTTTTGTGTATATATATATATATATATATATATTATAATTAGAGGAGAGGTTTGATGTTTTTAACTAAATTAACAAAACAAAATAAATAAACAAAATGCTAAATTCAAGTATTAAAAACAATAATAATAAATAAGTTAAAGGTGTATTTTCTATCGTTAGACAATGTTTATGTAGTCAATCTTAGAATTATTTTCAAATTTTTTGTTCAAACTAACAATCGTAAATAGTGCGAAGCACTACTACCCCAATCATTCCGTATAGTTTAGATTTAGTAAAATAAGCGCTTGATTAAACCCTTTTCCATTGAATAACATAGGATGAAGTTCGTTAAATTCAATCTAACGGAAGCAATATGCCGAAAAAAATAGGTTAATTTAGGCAACAAACATATAAAAGCTGGGTTCATTTAATCTATGTTATGTTTCACATCACAATCACATAAAAGCCTTACCACAACTGTGTGTAATAATTTGCTACTTATGGTTAAAAATTTAAGACAATTACGGATTAAGATTTCTAACCTAGCATTAAACAATTTTCAGGTTTTACTTAGTCGCGCACCTAAATAACATGATTCAAATCAGCTATGAATAGTAAATGCAGTGAAACATAAGCAATTTCAACAAGAAATTCTGAGAATAATCCGTACAATCAATTACATAAACATGTCTAAATTTTTGAATTCACCTTTAACCACAAATAACTTAGTTAGACATAATTCAAATTGACAACAAAATAATAAAAACTAACAACATTACGAATTAAACAGATGAACTAGAAGAACAGGTTGTGAAGATCTTCAAGAGCTCCTCGGTAGCAAGCCATTGGATGTCCTCCTCTTTCTCCTCCTTTTCTCTCTTTCCTTGTTGTATTTGATCTAAATTTGGAGGCCAAAAATGTTGGCCTTGTGATCTATCATGAGGCTTATATATTGGCAAGGATTTTAAACAGTAAAAATGAGTTTTAGGGCAAAAAATCCTTAAAAATGTGCCGTACAAACGGCATGGAGGTAGGTTATGGCAGCCGCGCGAGCACATAGCAAGCGCAAGCAGAGGCAAGAGGCTTTAGGAAAGCAGGAGGAGCACTGTTGGGAATGCATGGCGCTGGGGTTGCTGCTTGGTGCCTAAGGTGCCTTAAACTGGGCTATAGCAGTGTGGGAGCTAGGCTACAGCGCGGTGCTCGGGCCAAAATGACGTTTTCACCTGTTTCAACCCTAATTCGCAATTTGCGACTTTCGCTGGACTTCAAATTGAATGCATGATATTTTTAACTCCAAAAATCTTCATTTTTCTCCCTCTTTTTATTCTTTCATATTAAAATACCTAAAATCACAAAATAAAAATAAAACATAAGAATTATTCAAAAACTTAGACAACAAATGCAAGCAAAAATGATGCAAAGTATAATGAATTATGCACTTATTACATTCTCCCACACTTAATTTTTGCTAGTTCTCGAGCAAAACTCAAATAAAAGACACAAAACACTAATCTTCCAACCTTTAATCTCAGAGAACACTAAGAGATATTACCTTGAAATCAAACAAAGTAATGAACTGAATCCACATTTATTGAAAAGTCTATAGATCCTATGATAGTCATACTCAATGTGTGTGTGTGCATCAGCAATTGTAAACGATTATTGTTCTATGCCTGCTATGAACAAGTAAACACTCAACAGCCTTACAAAACAAATGTTAAAACCAAAATCAAAACAAAAGAAAACGAAGGTGTCAAACATCATAGGCTCTCCCTTTGGTACAAATCTCCACTACACTGAATGCATTACCTAAAATAAAAAAACAATATAGGTTGTAACAGAGCCAAGGGGTAGCAACTTAAGAAAGAAGGGTATGGGCAATGCAACAGTCCTGAATACTTCATGGAATTAGAGACATCTTGGAAATTCAAAATTCTCAAGACATTCTCAAAACCTAAAGAAATGATTGACGAGGCCAAGTCTAATGGTGTCGGGCCTCGGCTACTTTCAAAACCAACCTTGCACAAACCAGAATTATGAATTGACTAGCTCACAATAATTTATTTTTTGATTTTTAATTATTTTTTTATATATCTTCTTTTCTTTTTCTTTTTTGGCTTTTATTTTTTTTAGTTTTTTAATATTTTTTTCTTTTCTTTTGTGAGCTAACCTTACATAATTTTATTTTTTTGCTCTCGATTTGTACTTTCTGTTGGAAACAAAGTGCAGCAGCGGAATTTTTTTTAAAAATTTTCATCAGAGTATTTTCCAAAACACAAGTTTGACATGTTATATGTATAAATTAAACAGATCTAACTGACCTCAGTGTGCCGAAGAACCTCCGCAATCCGTGTAGAGAAGTAACGTTCCAGAAGAGCCTCAACCAACTGGTCTTTTTTGCTATTCTCTATCCACAACCGGAGTGAGTGTGGGCTCAAACGTGCAGCTCTTCCACCGGTGACTCTCCTTCCAACCAATAGAGAGAACCCAAAGCTAGTGCTCGTGATTTGTGAACAAAAGCTCTCAGGGAGTTTTAAGATGCTCACTAGAAGAGTATCACTCTTAATCTCTTAAATTGATCTCTATTGATCTAAGTAAATCATGAGACTCACTCCCTTTTTATACCTATTGGTCCTGGGGTCAGTCCATATCAGATTAGGTCTCAAAAACTCGAAACAGAATCAAGTTCGGATCAATATCTGATAAGATCCGCGTGAAAACGCGTAATCTTATCTCCGCTGATCGGCAGGCCGATCAGGCCAGTTCGGCAGGCCGAACACGTCATCCGGCAGGCCGAACTACCGAGAAAAAATCTCCGCAAATCTTTTATTTTCCACCCGAGATTCTAAAGGATAAAGTCTCAGTTTTGATTCAAATAACCCAATAGAGAAGTTATCTGATCAAAACAAACTTTATCAAGATAATCTCTAAGAAAATAAATCAATTCACAATAATTCTACAAGTTTATCTTGATCTAATTTATCCAAAATTAAATCAACCGATAAACAGACAAGAATTATCTGATCGCAATAATTCAACAAGTTTATCTTGAACTAATTTCTTACAAAATTAATTCAACCAATAAACAGACATGAATTATTTGATTCTTACAAATTTTAAATCAATCTGATAAATCCGACATAAGTCACCAATTATTTGAAAAGTACGCTGTGTCGTTACAGGATTTTATGAGCTAGCAAAGGGGACCAAAATGGACCTATAAAGTTCAAGCTTATGATAATTATGAAACCCAATATCCTAGATATACATTTCACAATTATCAACTCCAACGCTACTCCACTAAAAGCTTGCAGCTGCATTCTCGAAACTTTATAGAATTACGAAGCTCGTGTAGCTAAGTCTCTATGACATATCATAGTGTATCGTATCCCCATATGATAATCCATAATCGGCTTAAGGACAAGTTCTGTCTTACCTTCCCGATTATTTTTATCTTACGTTCCATTGTCTCACCATTAGAAAACTTACCATCCAAAGATAGTATACCATTCGGTTACACCTATGTATCCAAATGGTTGAGCGCTCCAGTTTTCCAATTACAGGACAACGCATATAAGAGGATATCATTACTCCTAAAGAGGAGCTATGGATTCCATATCTATGAATAACAAGTCTACGCTATCAAGAGTCATGCCTCCAACGTACCGGCATGCATACCACTATAGAGATGTGGGAGTCACCCATTGGTACATCAAAAGACACAAGTCGAGACAACGGGCCTACTATTCATCTCAGGATTAAGAAACAATACAAATGACTGTCTAAAGTGAATCGATTTGCCAAGACAGAATTATTAATCCAAATCAATTCACTTTATGTCCCGATCCAACACATCGTCACCTATGACAACGTGCCAATGTTTCTATTCACGGAGTCCAACTCCGATGGCCAAGACAAACCATCTCCCAAAAGGGATATAGACAACATAACAATCTTTACATGAATAAAGCGCCCAACTTTATTCCCTCGATTGCAGGATCATATGTTTTAGACCATCACGTTAAGATTTATGTCTACTGCATAATCATCCCATCATATGCCCAATTCTTCAGGTTTAGACTGACGGTCTCAGACTACTGTTTGCTTATCATACATTCAACAAATATGAACGTAAAGAGGACAAGATTTGGTATATATAAATGAATAAATTCTTTATTGATAAAAATGTCTCAAAAAATGTATTACATTTTTACTCCTTAGGGCATACATGTCTAACAATCTCCCACTTGCGCTAAGTGAGTAAATACAGCAAATTTTCGCATCCCCGTAGCTTCCACATGCCTCTCGAAGACTCTCCCAGTAAGTGTCTTCGTAAATGGATCAGCTAAATTGTCCTCTGACGCGATCTTGCACACCTGTGACATGCCCGCCCTCAACGAAGTCCTTTATCACATGATACTTCCGATCAATATGTTTACTCTTCTTGTCAAATCTTGGTTCCTTAGCATTGGCTACCAGCCGCACTGTTATCACAGTATAGTGATACCGCTTTATCCATACCAAGAACTACCTCAAGATCCCCAAGGAACTTGCGAAGCCACACTGCTTCTTTCGAAGCATCACTAGCCACCACATACTCGGCCTCCATCGTTGAATCCTAAAGTGCAATCTTGCTTCGCACTTCTCCAACTGATGGCACCGCCACCCAAAGTAAACACAAACCCCGAAGTCGATTTCCTAGAATCCAAACAGGATTGAAAATTCGAATCGGTGTATCCTAGAGGAGTTAAATCCTCACCCGAATACATAAGCATATACCCTCGAGTCCTTCTTAGGTACTTGAAAATATGCTTTACCGCAACCCAATGGTTCGGTCCTGGATCCGCCTGAAATCGACTTACAATCCCGACCGCATAGCTAATATCCGGTCGAGTGTAAAGCATGGCATACATGAGACTACCTACTGCCGAAGCATAAGGCACCTTCTTCATGTATTCTCTTTCTTCATAAGACTTTGGAGAGTCTTTCTTAGAAAGAGTAATTCCAGACCTAGATGGTTGCCCACCTTTCTTGGAATCCTGCATTGCAAACCTCCTGAGAATTTTATCTATGTAGCCGGCCTGAGACAAAGCTATCATTTTGTTCTTCCTATCCCGAAAAATCTGGATACCGAGAATAAAATTAGCCTCACCTAAGTCCTTCATGTCAAACTGCTTGGTCAACCATAATTTGACCGATGACAATGCCCCAACGTCATCGCCAATTAGTAGAATGTCATCTACATAGAGCAATAGAAAAACCACCTTCCCATCCTTTATGTGTTTGTAAACACATGGTTCATCCACATTTTGTGAGAGCCCATAAGTCTTGATTCACTTGATCAAATCTTATGTTCCAAGAACGAGAAGCCTGCTTAAGTCCATAAATTGACTTTAACAGCTTACAAACCTTACCCTCTTGACCCGCGACCTTAAACCCGTCTGGTTGTTCCATATAAATAGACTCATCAAGATAGCCATTCAGAAAAGCCGTCTTGACATCCATCTGCCAAATCTCGAAGTCGAGAGCGGCAGCTATGGACAAGAGAATCTGGATGGACTTAAGGATGGCCACAGGCGAAAAGGTTTCCTCATAATCGATTCCTTCCTTTTGCGTATAACCCTTAGCTACCAGTCTAGCCTTAAAGGTTTCGACCTTTCCATCCACTCCTCTTTTCCTCTTGTAGATCCACTTACACCCTATGGGTTTTACCCCATTGGGAAGATCCACAAGCTCCCAGACTTGATTAGTCTCCATAGACTTCATCTCTATGTTCATGGCCTCTGTCCAGAGTCTTGAATCAACATCCTCCATAGCTTTTGCGTAAGTATAAGGATCCCTATCATGTTCATCCGGTTCAGCCAAAAAGACCTCCCCATTGAACATATACCTTTCAGGTTGACGCCTGATCCTCCCACTACGTCGAAGCCCCTGAGGTTGTTGTTCAGGTTTGTTTGGTTTTTCTACACCGATCAGAATGGTTTCGTTCGGAACCTCTGGAGTGAACTGATCACCCCTTAACTCCTCAAGCACCACTTTGCTTCGAGGTTTAAAGTCGTCCATGTAACTCTCCTCAAGGAAAGTTGCATTAGTTGAAACCACGACTTTATTTTCCTTAGGGTTATAAAAATAACCCCCTTTAGTCCCTTTTGGATATCCTACAAACACGCAAACTTCCAAACGTGCATTCCAACTTATTCGGATCCTTAAACAGGACATGATCTGGACATCCCCATATACGAATATGGTTTAAGGATGTCTTCCGTCTTGTCCACAACTCGTGAGGAGTTTTAGGGACCGATTTTGAAGGCACATTGTTCAAAAGATAACATGCGGTTTGTAGTGCATATCCCCAAAAGGATAAAGGCAATGATGAATAACTCATCATGGACCGAATCATGTCCAACAAAGTCCTATTCCTTCTCTCTGCTACGCCATTCTGCTGCGGAGTGCCCTGGCGCAGTCAAATGGGATAAAATCCCATTCTCTAACAAGTGTCCCAAGAACTCATCAGAAAGGTATTCCCCACCTCGATCATGATCGAAGTGCCTTTATGGGTCTACCCTTCTTTTCTACTTCAGCCCGAAACTCCCTGAACTTATCATAAGTTTCGCTTTTGTGGTGCATTAGGTACACATACCCATATCTTGAGTAATCGTCAATAAAAGTAACGAAGTACTCATACCCTCCTCGTGCCCGGATGTTCATCGGTCCACAAACATCACTATGCACAAGTTCTAGAACCCCTTCGGCCCTATTGCCCTTAGACCCGTATGGTCTTTTGGTCATTTTACCCTCCAAACAAGACTCACATTGAGGTATAGATTCCACCTTTAAGTGACTTAAAGGTCCATCCCTTACCAACCTTTGAATCCTATTTAGGTTAATATGGCCAAGGCGCAAATGCCAAAGATAAGTCTTATTAGAGTGAGAAGTTTTAAGTCTTTTTGAGTCATTATCATTTATCTCAGCATTAAGCAATAGGTCCATCTTAGGTTTGATAAAATATAGATTATTTTGCATCCATCCAGAACAGATAAAAGATTTGTTTTTACGAATCACCACTTTTTCATTAAAAGATACCACGTAGGAGTCTTTAAATAAAGAAGATACAGAAATTAAATTCCTTTAAATTTAGGAACATAAAAACAGTCTCGCAAAATTAAACTCCTATAATTATCAAAATAAAGATGGACATCTCCCACTGCTTCCGCTGAGACCAAGGATCCATCGCCCATCCGAAGCGTTAAGTCTTCACGAAGTAGACTTCTCATTTCTTTGAATCCCTGTAGAGAAACACAAACATGATTAGTTGCACCGAAATCTATGACCCAGATGTCACTGGATTCCTCAACCAAACAAGTTTCTAAATATAGAAGATCACACCTACCTCCCTTGGAAAGGAAGTCCTTGCAATGCTTCTTTATATACCCGACCTTACCACAAAAGAAGCACTTAAGCTTCTTTGGGTTCTTCTTCTTCTTCTTCTTGCTCTTGGTTGCAGGAGGAATAGAAGACTTCCCACTCTTGGCTCGTTGCTTCTTTCCATTCCCTAGAGTTAGGATTGGAACTAGAAGCAGCTACCATATTGGCCTCACCACCAGCAGGAAACTCCCTAATCAGCAGTTCAAACTCCTGTAACTGTTTCATCAGTTCTGTTAAGGTCATATCCCGTCTATTGCTTAAATTAAAAGTAGCTCTAAACGGAATAAATTCCTTAGACAGAGTTTCAAAGACCATAGTCATCTGAGTTTCAGCATCGATGTCGGCTCCATTGGTGTGAGCCTTAGCGAGGTAACCTATGACCAACATCATGTGCTCCTTTACAGATGTCGCCGGTCTCTTATCTATAGCTTAAGAGTTTCCGAAGTGCCCCTTGCCGCTTTGTTATGGCATGGCCTCCAAACATGTCCTCAAGATTATCTAAGATCTGCTTCGCAGTCTCATAATCCTGATGTTGAGCCTGCAGCACATTGTTCATGCTAGCCATAACATAACAGCGGGCCTAATCATTAGCATCTTTCTAGCGGTCATACGCTTGGAATTGCTCATTACTTGAGTCTCCCATAGGCTCGGGAGGACAAGGAGTTGTCAGAACATATTTCAGTTTTTCAAAGGAAAGGACGATGTCCAGGTTTCCGTTTCCAATCATTATAGTTCTCATCGGTTAATTGGTTTTTGTCAAGTATCGATGATAAAACAGTTTTTAGACATTTTCAATCTACAATAAAGAATCATATACCAAACATAAGCAAACATATATAATAATTTAGTAAGATAACACAATCATGTAAAATAATACAAATGCATTTATGTGTCAAAACCTTGAAAATATCACAACCTTACAACGATAATTCCCAATTCAGAATTCAACAAACTCCTAGGGGAGTCATGCCAAATTCAATCAGGAACACGGATCCCCTCCTGATTAATATATGCCATCCAGGACCCGTATGATCCAGCATATATTAATAATCGTTTCTTTGGCCATTAATTTTATTAACAGAGCTCCTAGGGGAGGTTAATAATAAAATTAACATGAGTGTATAACCATCGTTTCAATATTTTATCCATGATTTATAATCACCACCTAGGGGTGTGCAACTATAAATCATACTAAAATACCTTATCATTTCGGAGATCCAATCTAGTACATGATAGAAATCCCTTCTTAGGGGTCGGGACCATCATGTTCTGCCTATGGACCAACGATGGAGGCCTTAGGTCTTCTCTTCGAAAACCTTCTCCCACTCAATCTTTTTGAAATCAAGGTTTTATTTTAAAAGTATGCATGAACAATTTTAATATGAACGGCACTCCCTATTCTATATGATATGTTATCAATATACGTGATAAATCATATTATAATACAGACAAGCAAAGCAATCAAGCAAAGCTACAAGCAAAATAATAATAACCTTAATATTATGGTTCCATCCTAGAGAAATAGAAAACTAAGATTACAAGAGAATAATCGAGACATTTTTTGATTCTTCATCCTTGAATCCTCAAGCCGTATCCTTCTTCATGTAATATCCATCTTCAAGTCTTCAATCCCGTATGAATCGAATACTTCATATTTCTGGTCATATCCAAATTTAATGTTTCTCAGAATCGTCCCAAAAATAAAATTAAAACTGCACCGAAAAAATTACACCGAAAAAATTGCACCTTTTCTGGACACCTGGCAGCTCTCGGTCGGCAAGGCCGGTCTGTGTGATCGGCCTGTCGATTATGAAGGTTCAGCCTGCTGGCAGAGCACCAAATTTTCTGCCCCACTGTCGGCCTGTCGGACCACACGTCCGGCTTGTCGATCTATGACCTTCGGCGTGCCGAACTGTGAGGTCTGGCATGCCGACCGAGCAGAAAACCCTTAATCCAGAAAATACAACTTTAATGCAATTTATCAATTTTATTTTCAACAATTCAAAAACATAAAATTAGAGACTCAGGAAATACCTGGAGGCACCATCATCAATCTTCTAGATCCGTCTTCTAGATCCGTCTTCTCCGAATAATTATTTAATTACAAAATTCTTACAAATTAAAAAATTAAATAACAATTCCTAGACGGAGATGATAGTCCGCCATCTAATTACATGAAAAACCTAGATACACATTCTAACCTCTAAGGAACCACAACCGGTATGAATTAATTAATTAATTAATAATTAAACAATGATTTAATCAACCATAATTAATTAATAAACATTCACCACATAATCCATGACAACATATATATTATATAGAAACCTAGAGTGCCATCTCTCTATAAAATTCAATTCAAGCATAGGAGAGATTAAGATCACAAAATTTATGCATATAACATGATCACAAACTTGCAAATTTATGTAAAAACCTCAGCTCTGATACCAATTGTTGGAAACAAAGTGCGCAGCGGAATTTTTTAAAAAAATTTTCATCAGAGTATTTTCCAAAACACAAGTTTGACATGTTATATGTATAAATTAAACAGATCTGACTAACCTCAGTGTGCCGAAGAACCTCCGCAATCCGTGTAGAGAAGTAACGTTTCCAAAAGAGCCTCAACCAACTGGTCTTCTTTGCTATTCTCTATCCACAACCAGAGTGAGTGTGGGCTGACACGTGCAGCTCTTCCATCGGTGACTCTCCTTCCAACCAATAGAGAGAACCCAAAGCTAGTGCTTCGTGATTTGTGAACAAAAGCTCTCAGGGAGTTTTAAGATGCTCACTAGAAGAGTATCACTCTTAATCTCCCAAATTGATCTCTATTGATCTAAGCAAATCATGAGACTCACTCCCTTTTTATACCTATTGGTTTTGGGGTCAGTCCATATCATATTAGGTCTCAAAAACTCGAAACAGAATCAAGTTCGGATCAATATCTGATAAGATCCGTGTGAAAACGCGTAATCTTATCTCCACTGATCGGCAGGCCCATCAGGCCAGTTCGGCAGGCCAAACACGTCATCCGGCAGGCCGAACTACCGAGAAAAAATCTCCGCGAATCTTTTATTTTTCACCTGAGATTCTAAAGGATAAAGTCTCAGTTTTGATTCAAATAACCCAATAGAAGTATCTAATCAAAACAAACTTTATCAAGATAATCTCTAAGAAAATAAATCAATTCACAATAATTCTACAAGTTTATCTTGATCTAATTTATCCAAAATTAAATCAACCGATAAACAGACAAGAATTATCTGATCGCAATAATTCAACAAGTTTATCTTGAACTAATTTCTTACAAAATTAATTCAACCAATAAACAGACATGAATTATTTGATTCTTACAAATTTTAAACCAATCTGATAAATCTGACATAAGTCACCAATTATTGGAAAAGTACGTCGTGTCGTTATAGGATTTTGTGAGCTAGCAAAGGGGACCAAAATGGACCTATAAAGTTCAAGCTCATGATAATTATGAAACCCAATATCCTAGATATACATTTCACAATTATCAACTCCAACGCTACTCCACTAAAAGCTTGGAGCTGCACTCTCGAACTTTATAGAATTACGAAGCTCGTGTAGCCAAGTCTCCATGACATATCATAGTGTATCGTATCCCCATATGATAATCTATAATCGGCTTAAGGACAAGTTCTGTCTTACCTTCCCGATTATTTTTATCTTACGTTCCATTGTCTCACCATTAGAAAAATTACCATCCAAAGATAGTATACCATTCGGTTACACCTATATATCCAAATGGTTGAGCGCTCCAGTTTTCCAATTACAGGACAACGCATATAAGAGGATATCATTACTCCTAAAGAGGAGCTATGGATTCCATATCTATGAATAACAAGTCTACGCTATCAAGAGTCATGCCTCCAATGTACCGGCATGCATACCACTATAGAGATGTGGGAGTCACCTATTGGTACATCAAAAGACACAAGTCGAGACAACGGGCCTACTATTCATCTCAGGATTAAAAAACAATACAAATGACTGTCTAAAGTGAATCGATTTGCCAAGACAGAATTATTAATCCAAATCAATTCACTTTATGTCCCGATCCAACACATCGTCACCTATGACAACGTGCCAATGTTTCTATTCATGGAGTCCAACTCCGATGGCCAAGACAAACCATCTCCCAAAAGAGATATAGACAACATAGCAATCTTTATATGAATAAAGTGCCCAACTTTATTCCCTCGATTACAGATCATATGTTTTAGACCATCACCTTAAGAATTGTGTCTACCGCATAATCATCCCATCACATGCCCAATTCTTAAGGTTTAGACTGACGGTCTCAGACTAATGTTTGCTTATCATACATTCAATAAATATGAACGTAAAGAGGACAAGATTTGGTATATATAAATGAATAAATTCTTTATTGATAAAAATGTCTCCAAAAACGTATTACATTTTTACTCCTTAGGGCATACATGTCTAACACTTTCCCCCAAACTTATTCTCTAGCCTTCACTCAATTTCTCACAAAATTCCTTTACACTTGAATTGCGTCTCTAAAGTTCCAATCCATATTTAGAACAAGGATAACAGTATAAGCACAATCAAACTCAATAAGAAAATATGGTTAGCCAACTGAACTGGTTTAAATGAAGGCTTAAATGGCTATTACAGGGGATGTTCTCTTTGGAACATCTATTAAGGCTCTGGCTGATTTGGCATTGGTGCTAGGAAAATCCTAGTGCCTTATGATTCAAAATGATGCTCGATCAACCGTTTGCCTCGACAGACCTCTGATAGAGTTCTAATGCAAAACACCTACTTTCAAAACCAAATTTTATATAGGAGAAAAATCAAGAGAATCTACTCATCTAAGTATACTTATCTTTGTATCGAATAACATGGCTAGTGTGTAGTCAATTTTGAGTACAATCATCATAAAAACATATAAATTAATAAATAACATCAAAATTCAAAACAACACTCGCCTTCAATCAAGATTATAGCAATAATGCTCAGTTCTCATCAAAGTGGCTGGAAGACATCCTAAGACTCATAAATTCAAAACTTAAAACAAAAATAAAAATTTTTTAGGTTTTATGATTTTTTTGGATAACAATAAGCAAATGCACGCAAAAACCTAAAATTAAAGAATTCCAAGGAAACATACTTGACATTGAATGTGTTTCTAGAGGACATGGATAACTACGTCCTCTATAAAGTAGCCATTCTATGGGGCTATCATGAGAGTAAATTATCGGGATTTAGAGCAATCCACACAATAACAACACACAAATATTAGAAATCAAGCTAGCCTTCTCCTCACACTTAATTCTTACATTGTCTTCAATGGAAGACTAAGCATGAAAGAAAACAGAAAAACAAAAATATTTACAAAGCAAACAAAACAAAATATTGAAAAGATAAAATGTAAAAAGTTAGAAAGATTAAATTTGTTGTAATTCACATTCCGTCTATTGGGTTGCTTCCCAAAAAGCGCTTGGTTTAGAAATTTTGAACAATTGAAATTCAAAAAAAAATAATAAAAGGAAATCAAAATGTGGGAAGTTATCGATTTGGGCCGATAATATGTGATTACATGGGATTTTTCCATGTTGCACATCAGACCTTTTACCAAGTCAATGACTTGGGTTCAATTGAGCTTTAAGCCCAGTTATTTAAAGCAGCCCCAAATAAAGGTTAAAGGGTTTTAAGTGAAATGCATATTAAAGTTTAAACACCCAAAAGTGAACTGGGTAAGGAATTAGGTTGGGTTGAACCGACCTGATCCAGTCTTGACCCGTTGACTGATCCAGTTTGACTGTTGACTTTGACTGTTGACTAGCGTTGACTTTGGCCCAAAAAAAATTTTCCCTTTTTTTTCTTTTCTAAAGCATTATATTAGAGTTTTAAAATAAAATTAAATTGAAATAAAATGGTCAAAAGCTTAAAGTTTAGCGTTTATTAAGTTGTATAATATTATGATTTAATTTGATGTCTATATTATGAATAATTTGTTAATCACCAAAATGGCCAAATTAGAACGTTTCCATAGATGTCAAATTAAATAAAATCCAATTACTCATGATTATATGATGCTATTAATGAGATGACATGATGATGTATATTTTTGTAATGGGCATATTGAAGTTCATTCATTAGAAAATATTTAAAGATCGCCCAAAGGTTGATTAGTTATTTTATAATCATGAACATAACAGCGGTTAATTGATATATTTGTTTAGATATTTTAGTACATCCAAAGATTGCGAGCATGTCTAATTGAAATATATTTAATTGCCAATTATGTGAAATTTAAAATAATAATAATAAGCATCAATTATGTTTATTGCCATACATTGTTGGATCACCCAAAGGAGAACTTCAATGTACATTTATGCCTATGTAAATGTTATTTGAATCTATATTTTGTGTTTATTTTTGACTCAAAGCATTAATGTGTGACCATGCTATCTATTTGTAGCATTTGCTCTTGTTTCTCTTCATTCACAAGCTTCGTCTACTATGAAGTTCAATGGGATTAACTTTCCTGAATGGTCTGAACAAGTTCAGTTTCACTTGGGTGTTCTAAAACTTGATTTGGCACTCTTACATGATAAGCTCGCTGTTATTATTGACACTAGCAGTGCTGAACAGAGATCTTTCCATGATGTTTGGAAAAGATCAAACAAACTAAGCTTAATGTTCATGCGGATGACAATAGCAAAGAACATCATGTCAATGATTCCGAAAACTGACAGTACAAAGAAATTTATGGAATCAGTGCAAAGAAATTTATGGAATTTGTGAAAAGTATGTCTCAAACTGACACTGCTAATAAGTCAGTTGCTGGGACACTGATGGGTACATTAACTACCATGAAGTTTGATGGTTCTTATACCATGCATGAGCACGTCACTGAGATGATAAACATAGTAGCAAGACTAGGATCCATGGGAATGAAAGTGGATGAAAGTTTCCTTATGACATTTATTATGAACTCTTGCCTCCTCAGTATGGTCCATTCCAAATAAATTAGAATACAATAAAGGATAAATAGGATGTGACAAAATTGCAAACTTTGCTTAGTCAAGAGGAAGCAAGACTAAAGAAGCAAGGAACTCATTCAGTTAATCTCATGGGTCAACCAAAAGCTAGAAACAAACCAGGAAAGAAGAATTAAAAAGGCAATAAAGGACCACTGAAGGTTAACGTGTCATCTACCCAAATCCACAAGAAGGAACAAAAGAAAGATGTGTGCCATTTTTGCAGAAAGCCTGGACACTACAAGAAAAACTGTCTGAAACGCAAGACATGGTTTGAAAGTAAAGGTAAGCCTACTGCTTTTGTATGTTTTGAACCAAATTTGGCAGAAGTTCCTCATAATACTTGGTGGATTGATTCTAGTTATACCACTCATGTTTCAAATATGATGCAGGGATTCCTTACAACCTAAACCATAAACGCAAATGAAAATTTTGTGCTTATGGGGAACCGAGTTAAAGCTCCAGTTGAAGCCATCAAAACTTATTGTTTGATTTTACATACTGGACATCATTTAGATCTTTTTCAAACTCTTTATGTTCCTTCTGTTTCTCGTAATTTAATTTTTTTTGTCAAAACTTGATACAGTTGGATATTCTTTTAAGTTTGGAAATGGATGTTGCAGTTTGTTTAAGCATAATCATTTTAATGGTTCCGGTGTTCTTTGTGATGGTTTATATAAATTATAGCTTGATGATCTTTTTGCTGAGACTCTGTTGACTTTGCATCATAATGTTGCTACTAAACCTGGTTCAGTGGATGAAAGTTCAGCTTACTTGTGGCATAAATGTTTGGGTCATATATCCAAAGAAAGAATACAAAGATTGGCAAAGAATGATATCCTTCTTGATTTGGATTTTACTGATCTTGGTATCTATGTGAATTGTATTAAAGGAAAACACACAAAACACACAATTAAGAAGAAGGCCACAAGAAGCACACAGCTCCTTGAACTTATACACACCAACATATGTTGGCCTTTTGATGTTCCATCTTTTGTTGGAGAAAAGTATTTTATCACCTTTATTGATGATTTTTCACGTTATGGATATATCTATTTGTTGCATGAGAAATCTTAATCAGTAAATGCCTTAGAGGTGTTTATTGCTGAGGTTGAAAGACAATTAGATAGAAAGGTAAAAATTATCAGGTCTGATAGAGGTGGTGAATATTATGGAAGGTACGATAAAATTGGACAACACCATGGTCCATTTGTTAAATTTCTTGAAAAGCATGGCATATGTGCTCAACCCACAATGCCCGGTACACCGGAACAAAACAGTGTTGCAGAAAGGTGTAATCGCACTTTAATGGATATGGTTAGGGGTATATTAAGCTATTCTTCTTTAACCTTATCATTGTGGATGTATGCTCTGAAAAATGTCATGTATTTGTTGAACAGGGTTCTTAGTAAGGCAATTTCAAAGACTCTTTTTAAACTATGGACAGGAAGGAAACCCAGTTTAAGGCACCTGTATATTTGGGTTGCCCAACAGTAGTAAGAATTTATAATCCACATAAAAAGAAATTGGATTCAAGAATAACTAGTGGTTTCTTCATTGGTTATCTAGAAAAATCTAAAGGGTTTAGATTTTATTGTCCTGGCCATAGTACGGGGATTGTTGAAACTGGAAATACGAGGTTCATTGAAAATTGTGAAATTAGTGGGAGTGTGGAACCACGTAAAGTGGAAATTCAAGAAGTTAGGGTGGAGATTCCTTTACCTAAAATTTCTTCTCAATTTGTTGTTCCAACAGTTGTTGAACGTGTAAACATCCCACAAATGAATGATGAAACACCACATAATTGTCACAACCCATCTTTTTCGGGCTGTGATAACCTTTTTCTTACTTACATATAGGCCAAAAACTTAGATTTTTTTTTTACATATATTAGTTTTAGCAACTCTTAAAATATAAACATACACATAGATTTCAATAAACAACCTTTCTTTTACAATATGGTTTACTAAACATTACGTTTCAAAATAACTTAAAATATACAATAGCGAAAACATACTACGACGGAGTCCATACTCATTCTGCACATTATTCATCCCTCCGCCAACTCATCTATGAAATTATTTTGACCTTTTTGTCGGAATACCTACAACATAAAATACTTAGTGAGCTTATGTTTAGTAAGTCCCAATATAGCCCACATGCACATTTAATGCAATACGTGATCCGATTATGCTTTCTTATGATCATTCTTTATCCTTTTCATATCTTATCTCTTACTAGGGCTCAAGTGTTCGTATCATTGTGTACATAGGTCTTCGTAACACCGAGACCATACTATATCCTTAAACCCCTCTTGAGTCAGGAGTCGGTACGACACTTTTCTTAACTTCTGGTGACATATTTATTGGTCCACATATTATGGTTATCATACCATGCATGAAGTGATAATCACATGTTATACACAAAACATAAATTCTCTTGTATAGCATAGTACATACAAGTACATTCTTTATATACACATAGGTATGCGTTAATATACACATTGGTACATGACATAATGTACACATAGGTACATGTCATAATATACACACAAGTACATGTCATAATATACACATAGGTACATGTCATAATATACACATAGGTATTTATTCTGCATACTCACGGGTATACACTAATGTAATTATAGGTATTTATATTATAGCATACACATAGGTATACATCTTGATATATATATTTCACATTCTATACTTACAATTTCATACTATAGGTGGGATGGGAACTTACTTGATTCAATTGAGGGGCAAGTCAACTTTATTTTGCCTCTCTCCTAGACTTCTAGGATCCTGTTAGCCAATTACAAAGCTATTAGCCAAATTTCACTATTTCCTCTATGTTT
This sequence comes from Artocarpus heterophyllus, assembly GCA_025403435.1. Taxonomy (NCBI): domain Eukaryota; kingdom Viridiplantae; phylum Streptophyta; class Magnoliopsida; order Rosales; family Moraceae; genus Artocarpus; species Artocarpus heterophyllus. The sequence goes on from CM046332.1 coordinate 493,417, forward strand.
CAATACAAAATGTTCACTAATTAATAAATCGAGTTGTATAACTATACACAACTCCGATAACCACCGGTTTTCTTATTCTTATCTTATTCTACCCTATCGTTTCTAACGAAGGGCGGAAAACTTCCTAATCATTCCTTATCCTCTTTTTGAAATGTTCCAGAGTAATTAGAATTACTTAAGAAAAATGACAGTTTGACCCTTGACGGGCCTACTAAACTTCCTGAGTTCAACTTCTCTATTCTAGCAAAAATAGCCACGTATCAACCTTAGTCATAATAATTCCATTTAATAGGGACAAATTTAATACATAAACATATTACCATGATTTTTCATTAGTCATAATAATTCCATTTAACAATATAAATAAGTCACATATTTCATGACACTAAATCTGCTAGCAACAGACAGGTAGTGAACAACTTTAAACTCAGGTCCATTTATCACATTTTGACATCATAGAAAAATCTAAAAAAATTAACACATATAATAGACATAAAAAACTCTAACATATCCAAAAATTGGCTTAAAAAAAAATTAGAGTGAGTCAAAATGTACATTTGAAATCAGTAGTAAAACTAACTTCCATCATATTAAGAAATGAGTTACATGAGTTCATCATTTTCAAACAATCAAAACAAATTTATTTAAGTCTCAAAATTCTTATGACATCGTATTAACACTCAAATACAGTACCTCAAAAATTCTAGTCATCAAATAAAATAATTTAATCATACAAAACATCACACAATAAGAGTTCAACAATTTACTGATAAACAATTTCTAAACCTAGTCTTAATGAAAATTCCATAACACATAAAATACTCATCAAATCATAAAAAAAACTTTCCGGTTCATAACTTAACATGTACATGAACATATTTACCAAATTTCGTAAATATCAAAGTACATTTGTCCCTTGAACTAAAACCACATTTTTATGCAACATAATCAAACAACAATGTTTTATTGTGAGTGGTAGAGAGTAGAAAATTCATATCTTAATGTAGAAATATCAAAATAATGTGAAACTTGGAGGAACATTACGTAACACATATATGAACATCATACTAAAATTTTAGAGCAAAATAAAATTCCTAGACAAAGTTATGGTAGTCGGATTAAGGAGGAGAAAAGCATTTCAGAAATACCGTAAAAAAAAGAGTTCTTACCTTAAACAAATTTCTTCTCAAACTCCTTTGAATTGAACCAAAGAAATTTCAATATTTCATCCAAATATTCTTAAGAAAATAAGGAGAAGAAGGAGAGGAGAAATTGTGAGGAAAAAGAGGGAGTGTTTTTGAGAAAATAGAGAGAGAAAAACGTTTACGTGAAAAAAATGAGAATGGCATAAAGAAATGATAGTCTCCCCAAAATATCATAATTTTCTGACTGAGATTGAGGACAAATCACGTGGAAGGTGGAGAGGATTGGGGGAGAGTCAACCATTTAGTTCATACCTTCCATATTTTAACTTACAAAAATGGGAAACCCTATCATTTAAATCCAATCAATCAAAAGTCAAATGTTTTATTTCCTTAAATGAGGAATTTAATCCAAAAATATGCCAATCAATCAGCAATCATTATCCAATCACATCCAATCATCATCGTCACAATTTTAGGAGACTTCTGCTGACTGCTCGTCAGCTGTCATCGGCCTACCGATGTCACACTTTGGCCTGTCGATTTCGTGCAGTCTGGCCTACCAAACTGTCCTTACATACAAGAATACATCATAGCATTTAAATCATTAATGAATCATAAATAAACATACAAAGTAAATAACATGAACACTTGAGCACATCAATTCCACATGATCGTCACCTGTGATAACACTTAGAATAAATGGTTAGTGACAATGATATCATAAATCAATATGAAAAAAAAATACTTAATGTCATCACTAATATAACATTATCGGTTACATAAAAATCGATGGGTGTTACATTTACACTGTGTAATTTTTTACCAAACAATATTTTTCTTATACTGCCATGGTAAAATCAATGCAAAACATATCCTTAGACTATATAAAATGTTTAACTTACCTTTGGTTCACTTTTGGAGGCTAAACATAATATTTTTCATATCTGCATTTTCACTTTGCAGTCTACTTATACTGCTTCACCCACTTTTCACATCGATTTAGGGTTTTTGTGAACTCTATATCTCATTCATACCATAATTATCCATTTGTGTATATCACAATTTTACAATTAATTATGATATAAAATTCATTTTATGGATATTATTTACAAATTCTTGTGTATTTAAACTCATAAAATCTGTATTAACAATATCCAGTATTGCATCACGTTCGCAATGAAATATCGATTTAATACTACTTGTTTATACATTATCGCAATTTTTACAAAAAATACAATTTCTAAGGGTAAATTCATTAATTAAGCCCAATTAAATATTAGATTTTATTAATAAATTTTCCTGGTCATTATAACCTACCCCCCTTAAGAATTATTGTCCTCGAAAATCAAATCAATATGGGGTAGACTTTTCTCATTTCATCTTCTCATTCCCGAGTTGCCTCCTTCTCCTTTACTTTTTGGTTGTGCCACAAAACTTTACGAGGGGTATCTTCTTATTTCTTAATTCCTTTTCTTCTCGTGCCAAAATCTGAACTAGTTTCTCTTCATAAGATAAATTTTCTTGTACATCAATTTCCTTAGGCTGTAGAACATGTGAAGGATCAGGTACATATTTCTTTAGCATGGATACATGGAACACGTTGTGTACCGATGCCATTTCAGGGGGTAAAGCCAACTTATAATCTACACTTCCTACTCTTTCCAGAATTTCAAATGGTCCAATATACCTTGGGCTGAGTTTTCCTCTCTTTTCAAACCTTATTACTCCTTTCATTGGCGTTACCTTTAGAAAGACCAAATCTCCTACTTGGAATTCTAGGGTCTTCGTCACCGATCTGCATAACTCTTTTGATGGCTAAAAGCAGTTTCTATTCATTGATGAATTAGTTTCACGTCCTCCATCGTCCTTTGCACGAAATCCATAGTCGATAACGTCTTTTCTCTAGTTTCATACCAATGCAGTGGCGATCTACATCTTCTACCATAAAGAGCTTCATATGGAGCCATTCTTATGGAGGTTTGATAGCTATTATTGTAAGCAAATTCAATCAATGGAAGCATTTTATCCCATCCTCCTTTGAAATCTAGCACACAGGCTCTTAACATATCCTTTAAAGTCTGGATGGTCCTTTTCGACTGATCATCCGTTTGAGGGTAGAAAGCTGTGCTGAAAGTCAACTTTTTTTTCCATTGCTTGGTGAATGCTCCTCCAAAATTTGGAAGTGAACCGGCCATCCCGATCAGAAATAATGGACTTTGGAACTCCATGGTACCTAACTATCTAGGCAATGTATAGTTCAGCTAATCGTTCTACAGAACTGTTGAGTTTAATGGGTAAAAAATATGCCAATTTGGTCAATCTGTCCACGATTACCCATATGGCATTGTGTCCTCCTATAGTTTTAGGTAACCCAATCACCAGATCTATAGTTATCTGATCCCATTTCCATTATGGGATTTCAATCTTCTATAGTTCACCTGCTAGTTGTTGATGTTCAGCTTTCACATTTTGACACGTGAGACATTTATTGACGAATTTCACAATGTCATTCTTCATTCCATGCCACCAGTAGTGTTCTTTTAGATCTTGGTACATTTTTGTAGCTCCTAAATAAGCTACATACAGTGCCTCATGAGCTTCTTTCAATATCTGCCTCTTTAACTCCTCATCATTAGGAATGCATAATCTACCTTTATAACAGAGAATGCCATCTTCCAAGATGCTAAACTCTGTTTCCTTGTTCTCAAGGGCCTCAATTCTATATTTGAGCAGCGATGAATTTGCTTCTTGTCGCTCCTTTAGATTTCCTACGATAGTTGGTCGGAACGATAAGTTGGCCAATCTTCTTGTAATTATTTCTATTCCTGCTTCTACCAAGTCTTTCTGAAGAGGTCTTGGCATCAATTGCACCATTGCAAGCAAAGACGTCGTTCTACGACTGAGAGCATCAGTTACTCGATTAGCCTTTCTAGGGTGATATAAAATTTCACAGTCGTAGTCCTTAACCAGCTCAAGCCATCCTAGCTGTCTCATGTTGAGCTCCTTCTGTGTAAAGATATCTTTCAGACTCTGGTGGTCCATATAATTCTGGCATTTAGCTCCATACAAGTAGTGACGCCAAATCTTCAATGCAAATACGACCACCGCTAACTTTAAGTCATGTGTTGGATAGTTCCTTTCATGATCCTTCAGCTGTCGGGATGCGTACGTAATCACCTTTCCATTTTGCACGAGTACTGCTCCCAAGCCTTTTTTTGATGCATCGCTGTAAATCATGAAGTTTCCTAGGTTCGGATCTGGTATGGTCAGTATTGGATCACTTGTGAGTAATCTTTTTAGTTCCTAGAAACTCTCTTCGCAATTCTTGGTCCATTCATAATTAGCTACTTTCTGTGTAAGGGCCATAAGTGGTGCTATGAGTCTAGAGAACCCTTCCACAAAATGTCGATAATAGCCCGCTAGACCGAGGAAACTCCTAATCTCGGTAACACTTTTCAGCGTAGGCCATTTATTTACTGCTTTTACCTTTGAAGGGTCAACAGAGACTCTATCTCGTGAGACCACATGTCCTAACAAATGAACTTTTTCTAGCCAAAATTCACATTTTGAGAACTTGGCATACAATTGATGCTTCCTCAACAACTTCAGTGCAAGCTTTAAATGTTCCTCATGCTCTTTTGATGTTCTTGAGTAAATCAAGATATCGTCGATCAAAATGATGACGAACTTGTCGAGGTAGTCCTTGAAAATCTGGTTCATAAGGTCTATAAATGCTGTCGGGGCATTAGTCAGTCCAAATGACATAACACAGAATTCGTAATGTCCATACCGTGTTCAAAACGCTGTCTTTGGCATGTCCTCCTCTTTAACCCAAAGTTGATGATACCCAAAACGTAAACCAATCTTCCAAAATACTGCTGCTCCCTTCAATTGATCAAATAAATCATAATTCTCAGAAGTGGATACTTATTCTTAACCATGACTTTGTTCAGTTCCCGGTAATCAATACACATTTGTAACATTCTATCTTTCTTCTTGACAAATAATACAGGTGCTCCCCATGGGGAATGACTCGGCCGAATAAACCCTTTGTCCAGCAATTCTTGTAATTGCACCTGCAGCTCTTTGAGTTCTCTTGGAGCCATACGATATGGTGCCTTTGATATTAGGGTTGTACCTAGCATTAATTCAATCTCGAACGAAAGCTCCTAGTCCGGTGGTAAGCCCGGTAACTCGTCTGGAAACACGTCAGTGAATTCTTTTACTATGGGGACATTCTTTGGTCCTAACTAAGCCTCTTGTTCCTTGTTTACTAGATTCACCAGATAATCGGTGCACCCACTTTCCAACATCCTCTTTGCTTTCAATGTCGAAATTAGCGCCTTTGGGGCCTTAGGAATCTTCCTTGAATACATAAACTTCTCACTTTTAGAAGGTTAAGACATAAACTTGTGTTGTTAGCAATTGATCTTGGCAGTGTACTTTCCCAGGAAATCCATTCCTAAGATAACGTCATAATCTTATATATCAATTCTATTAAATTGATATAAAATTCTCTTCCACAAATAATAATTGGTACGTGATGTAAAATAATCAAAATTTAATAGCTCCCCAGAGGGAAGTGCAGTCCCAAAAGTCTGTTTTATCCTATCCCCTTCATTTCCTACCATTTTGGCAAACTTAAGCGATGCAAATGAATGCGTTGCTCCAGAATCAAATAAAACATATGCATCAGTATTGGCAACAGAAAATTGACCTGTCACCACTGATGAAGTTCCTGCATCATCTTCTTTCTTTATGTAGGCATAGATCTGTCTACTGGGTTCCAGAGCTTCCAAGCGTCCCTGACTGATGCTAGGGCCTTCAATTTGTGCTTGGACTATGTGAAGTTGAGTTTCTTGGGGCCTTTGCTGACTCTAAGCATTCTAATTATGGGGATTGGAAAAACAGTTTCAGACATAGTGCCCTTCTTTACCACAAAGGAAGCACTTGTTAATGCCAGCCTTGCACTCTCCCACATGCCTTTTCCCGCATTGCCCGTAGAGAGACTTGTTATTTCCTCCATCACTAATCCTCTTTTAGGGTTGTCCTTTCTGAATCTTTGGATTAACCATGTTCCATTTCCTCTTATTATTAGCATTATGGTTGCGTCCAACTAGATGACTCTGGGACTGCCCTTGATTCAGAACGCTTCCTTGTCCTTTTGCCTACCGTACGATTTCGTTATTACGTTAGTCTATATACTATTAACTTAATAGTATATAAAAATTTCAAGTACTTTAAATACATGCAACCATGAACAACAACATAAACTTAATATCTCATTTCATACATTTCATTTCATTAACTTCTTTCTTTTCCTTTTACATTCTTCATTCTTAAAACATTACATAAGTGACTAACATACGTACTTAATTTCGTTTCTTACATAAACTGTTCATATCTTTCTAGGAGTAGTTATCTCTTCCGGCTACATATACCCTATCGCCGCAAAGGATACCACTTGCCGGATGTACACTTATATACAAAGGCAACAAAGCCAAAATTATACTAACCACACCTCTATATACATTTTAGAACATACAGATCTTTATAGATCCATTTATTTTCTAATCTGACTCTATTCCTGACATGTCACTATGTTTGGGATCCTCCTCAAGGCCTTCTTCCTCCTCTTCTTCACTAGAGTCAGTAGACTCGTTGTCACTGGTGATAATAGGTTCTGGAGGTACTGGGATGAATTTAAGCTCTTCATCATTATCCTCGCCATCAGCATCATCTTCATCATCGTCGTCTTCATCATTCTCTTCCATGTCTACTAGGGGATCCTCTAAGGGTGTGGCCACATTTTGCTCCACATGCAATACTACCATAAGAAAATCATTAAGACTAAGAAAATCTCTAGGGTACGGTATCTGATATTGGACTGCTTTAGGAAGATCTCTTCAAATAAGGTCACAAATTCACCGCAAGGGTATTTCCAACGAGATCAACATTACCATAGTATGATGGAACCTTAGTATATAATGATCCACTAGCTCACCTATGTATCTACTCCATATCGGCTCTATGTGTAAATACAACCTACGATGCCAATCTGTCCATAACATTGGAATCACTTGAACTTGCATGTTATCAACAAGTGGGAATGGTGCGAATGCTTCTGAGATCTGTGCTTTGAATCCTTCCTAGTTATGTTGCTGCTCTTCTGGTCCGAGCCCTATCCACCATTCCAGGGCTGCTCCTACCAGTTGCCCTGAGGCTAGTGGAACTCGTAAATGTTATGGGATATGGCAAGTCTCAAAAATTACTTCTATCTCATGAAACCATTCCGTCAAGATCATCGGTCATCGATTGCCATAGTAGCGTTGAGGTATTGTCTCTTGGAAGGCAATACTTGCTCTCTAGTCCGCCTCCTTGTCATGGTTATTATGTGGCTTCACCATGTACTATATTTATTATCTCAATTAGCATTCCATTCTCACATAGAATTATAATTCAGTATTCCTATGTTAAAAATTAAACCATCTTACTTGAGCCATGGCGGTGGAGTAAACGACAATGTGTAGTAGGGTGGCAAGATTTTCGCTCTGATACCAACTATTACAACTCGTCTTTTTTTCGGGCTGTGATAAACCTTTTTCTTACTTACATATAGGTCAAAAACTTAGAATTTTTTTTTTTTTTTTACATATACTGGTTTTAGGAACTTTCAAAATACAAATATATACATATATTTACATAAACAACCTTTCTTTTACAATACGGTTTACTAAAACATTATGTTTCAAAATAACTTAAAATATACAACAGCAGAAACATACTGCGGCGAAATCCATACCTATTCTGCACATTACTCATTGCTCCGCCAGCTCATCTATGAAATTATTCTAACCTTCTTGTCGGAATACCTACAGTATGAAATACTTAGTGAGCATATGCCCAGTAAGTCCCAATATAACCCACATCCACATTCAATGCAATACGTGATCCAATTATGTTTTCTTATGATCAACTATATCCTTAAACCCTTCTTGAGTCAGCAGTCGGTACAATACTTTGCTTAACTTATGGTGACATATTTACTAGTCCACATATTATGGTTATCGTACTATGCATGAAGTGATAATCACATGTTATACATGAAACATAAATTCTCTGTAAGGCATAGTACACACAAGTACTGTTGAGGTGCAATTTAGTGAGGCCTAAATTGCTAGTAGGCCCGTGCGGCCTAATGTTGATACTAATCGAATAGATCGACTAAAACTTACTGACTAAAGGCCAATCAAATTGACGCTTCGCATTGTTTGCTTGATTCAATCGTCTTATGTGGTTTGAGTCGTTCTACTCTTATTGATCATAATTCGCACTCGTTTCCACGTCTTCGTTCGATTGGATCAATCGTCTTGAACTAACGGTTATCTGTGCAAACAGACGATTATAGTATGTCTAGTCATGGACCGAAAAGGGGGGAGGCGTGATTCTTACAGCCTATCGCTGATCGACACGTGTACCACTACTGTAGTTACTTATGGTGCTCCATCCCACTTCGCCAGATGATTGAGAGCCACTATCCTTCTTCATCGTCTATATAAGGGGAAAATTGCTTTGTTGTAGGGGACCAAAAAAAAAATACTAAGACCCTGCCAATTTGCTTTCTCATTGCTTTACTCTTTGTAATCTATATACAAAAAACATCATAGTGAATTACAATGGACATAACTCTCTATTAACAGAGTAAACCACTATAAATCTCATGTGTCATTCTTACTACAGCTTTATTTTACTCATATCTTTATCCTTTTCATATCTTATCTCTTGCTAGGGCCCAAGTGTTTGTACCATTGCACACTTAGATCTTCGTAACACCGAGACCATACTATATCCTTAAACCCCTCTTGAGTCAGGAGTCGGTACGACACTTTCCTTAACTTCTGGTGACATATTTACCAGTCCATATATTATGGTTATCATACTATGCATGAAGTGATAATCACATATTATACATGAAACATAAATTCTCTTGTACGGCATAGTACACACAGGTACTATTGGGGTGCAATTTAGTGAGACCCAAATTGCTAGCAGGCCCGTGCAGCCCAATGTTGATACTAATCAAATAGATCAATTAAAATCTACTGACTAAAGCCCAATCGAATTGACGGTTCACATTGTTTGCTTGATTCTATCGTCTTACGTGGTTTGAGTCGTTCTACTCTTGTTGATCATAATTCGCACTCGTTTCCACGTCTTCATTCGATTGGATCAATCATTTTGAACTGACAGTTATCTACACGAACAAATGGTTACAACACGTCTAGTCATGCACCGAAACATGGGGGAGGCATGATTCTTGCAGCCTATCACTGATCAACACGTGTCCCACTATTGCAGTTACTTATGGTGCTCCATCCCACTCCGCCAAAAGGTTGAGAGCCACTATCCTTCTTCATCTTCTATATAAGGGGAAGACTGTTTTGTTGTAGGGGACACCAAAAAAAAAAAAAAGCAGATACTGAGACCCTGCCAATTAGCTTTCTCGTTGCTTTCAAAAAACATCATAGTGAATTACAATAGATGTAGCTCTCTATTAACAGAGTGAACCACTACAAATCCCATGTGTCATGCTTACTACAGCTTTATTTTACTCAATTCTCTCTAATCTTGCACGCAAACTCGAGTTAATAGATCCATTTAACGGTGACTTAAGGGCCCAAGTTCTTAAATAACTCAATCTAGAATTTCAACATTTAATTGTAGATTCACTGTCTATAGTTTGGCACCTACCGTGGGGCGTTTAGGTCATCAACTCTGAGATCTTTGGCTCCATCACAAATGGAAGACAATCAACATGTTTCAGACGTTCCAAGTGAAGAAAGTGAGGCAACTTCTCAGGCCAATCAGCAAATGGAAGCCCTTGTCGCAGAAGTTAAGGCCCTAAAGAATACACTTCAAGAGCAAACAATTCGTTCTTAAGAGCATGACAAAAGGTTGGAGCAACTGAATAGCGAGAATTTGGCTTTGAGGAGCCAAATTAGCTATCAAAACTTCTAGATAGCTTCATAGTCATACTATTATCTATACTATGGATATTCAACGTTTCCAGCTTCATCTACAACACAGTGGCAATTTCAGACCCCACAACCAGGAATAAAGCAACATACCTACAACCCGAATGGGAGGATGCAACCACTATATTCTCCATCGACTCCAACACCAACAACAATGTCAGTTTGCACAACTGCAACCACCGCTGTAATGACAACGACCATAACGGCGAGTACTCGCGTGGAGTTTAATCGAAGCTATGATACGATGGAAAGAAACATAGGGACAAAACTAACCACTCAATTATAAGAAGCACCAGCTATCACTTTGATGACCCCTAAGTCGATCCAATTGATGATGAGAGACATGCTCGAGCAAAATTTCAAACTTGTAGAATAGAAGATCGAGCAAAAAGTTTCGAAAGCCACGAGCAAGACCCCTTCATTGGATGACATCTCGAAGAACATTTGAGATACTCCACTAAAAAAGAGGATCACTTCGGTTGTACCCCCAAAGTATGGAAACCTCGTGTTCGCTCATTTTGACAGAACTTTAGATCCAAAGGATCACCTGCTGTAGTATAAGAACGTGGTCAGTGCCATGAGCATCCTAGACTCGATTCTTGATGAGGTGATGTGCAAGTTGTTTGCACAGTCCCTCAAAGGTCCAAAACTTCGATGGTTCAGTAACTTGCCAATTGGATCAATTGATAGCTTCGAAGACTTAGCAGACTTGTTTATCAAGGCATACTCGGTGCATATCAAGATAGGAAAGACGACCAAAGATTTGTGGTCTGTCGTTCAGAGCCTGAGCGAATCATTAAAGGCTTATATCAAAAGATTTAGCAAAGCATTCTTAGAGATTTCAGACTTGGAAGATGGAACAGCTAGAGAGGCATTGAAAAAAAGACTCCTGCACAAATCCCCCTTTAAGATAGCATATGTTTAGACTACTCACAGACAATCTAGGAGGCTTTGAATAGAGCTAAAGGGTGGATTGACCTGGAGGAAGAAATGAAAGATGCGAGCAAGAGTTCGCTAGAACAAAAGACCAAAACAGACGGAGTCAAAAACAGCAACAACACTCGAATCAACGAGGACGGACGAGGACGCCACCAAAAAAGGAGTGGGACGGAAAGAAGACATGCCTCGATCCATCATGAGACCGTTGTCACCCTCGAAATATGCCCTCAGCATATCACCGTCTAAACTAGTCGGTCAGCTTGAAGGAAAAGATTATGTTCGATGGCTGAGCAAAATGGCACCAAGCCATTCACACGACCAGTCAAAATATTGTGAGTTTCATCGAGACACAGGTACTTGACAGTCGATTGCAAAGCTTTGCGATCTGAGATGATAGAGCTTCTCAAAAAAGGGCACTTGAAAGAGTACCTCTCTAAAAGGGGGAGGAAAATATATGGGCTTGACAATAAGCGAAGAGGACGGAGAGACAGCCAAGCCCATGAGAAGACACCATCACCACCACCAGTCAGGAAAATAATTGGAGCCCTTTGTGGAGGCTCAGTTTTCAGTGGCGACTCTGTAAATCAGATGAAGGCACATCAATGAAAAGCGAATCAAGCGATTGTTAGTTCGCTTGACAGCGAACACTATGAGCATGTAATTACGTTTCGTAGCGACGAGGCATTTGGGCTTGATACTCCACATGACAATGCCCCTGCTATCAGACTTAACATTGCAAACTACGAGATAAGCCGAATACTAGTTGACAATGGAAGTTCAGCCAACATCGTGTTCCTCTCAACGCTGAAAGAGATGGATGTCAATGAAGAGGAAATTGAGAAACCCCCAACGTCATTGGTAGGTTTCAATGGCGAAGCAACAACGAAAATGGGTAGAATCAAGCTTTCGATATACGCAGCAGGAGAAAACAAGTTGACTAGTTTCCTAGTCATGGATTGCCCTTTGGGGTATAATATCATTTTGGGGCGGCCTTGGATACACGCAATGAAGGCAGTCCCTTCAACGTACCACCAGATGATAGGATTTCCAATGAAGCAAGGCGTTCAAGAGATTCAAGGAAGCCAAGATGCAGCAAGGAGCTGTTACATCTCGGCTATGAAGCAGAAAAAGGCTTTATAGCAATTATAGATGAATCTGCAAAATAAGACAAGCAGTCAAAGCTACGTAGAATCGGCCCTAGAGCAGCTTGACAAAGTCCAAATCAACCTGGAGGATAAAAAGCATACAGTGAAGATCAGGTCCTAGCTCGATGAGGGTATAAAATCCCAAATAATTGATTTTCTTAAAGCTAATGTTGATTGTTTTACGTGGTCCCACACAGATATGCCTGGAATCGACCCGAGCATAATCTCCCATTGATTAAACGTTGATCCAGACCACAAACCCATCTGACAGAAGAGGAGAAAGCTTAGGATCAAACGAAATAATGTAGTCAAAGACAAGGTAAGGAGCTTACTCGAAGTCGACTTTATATGCCCTATCCAGTATCCCGATTGGCTAGCTAATGTGGTAATTGTAAGGAAAAAGAATGAGAAGTGGTGCATGTGCATCGATTTCACTGACCTAAACAAAGCCTACCTAAAGGATAGTTACCCGTTTTCATACATCGATCGACTCGTCGACGCAACAACTGGTCATGAGATTTTAAGTTTTCTCGATGCATTCTCTGGCTACAATCAAATCCTTCTGCATCCTGATGATCAAGAAAAGACTACTTTTATAACAAAGCAGGGGATTTTTTGTTTCACGGTCATGCCCTTTGGATTAAAGAATGCGAGAGCAACTTGTCAATATGATGTTCGAACAACAAATTGGTAAGAATAAGGAAGTTTACATCAATGACATGTTGGTTAAGTCTTTGTAGGCTCGTCTCCACGTCCAACATTTGCAAGAATGCTTCGACGTTCTCTGAAAATATGGCAAAAAGCTGAATCCAAAGAACTACACTTTTGGAGTGGCGAGCGGTATGTTTTTGGGATATCTTGTCACGAAGCGAGGAATTGAGGCAAATCTTGATCAGATTAAAGCTTTCAACTGATGCCTTCTCCGAGACCCAAGCGAGAAATTCAAAAACTAAGTGGTCGAGTAGCAGCACTAATTTGATTCATTGCCAGATCCGCTGACAGATGTCTTCCTTTTTTACAGTTACTCAAGAAGAACACAAAGTTTAAGTGGAACGATCGGTGTGAATCGGCTTTTCAGGTTTGAAGAGATACCTGACAACTCCACCAATCCTATCGAAGCCAAAAGAAGGCGAACCACTCTACCTTTATTTGGCAGTATTAGAGACAGTAGTATGCTCAGCCCTTATCCGGGAGGAAGATTCCATCCAAAAACTAGTATTCACCATGTTGGATGCTGAAACAAGATACTCCATCATCGAAAAACTAGCCCTTGCACTTGTCATGTCAGCTCGAAAGCTCCATCCGTACTTTCAAGGCCACACTATTGTGGTGTTATCCTCTTATCCGATGCGAGCAAAACGTCTCCGGTAGAATGACGAAATGGACAGTTGAGCTAACGGAGTTTGACATAGAGTACAGACCTCGAACAGTACTAAAGGCCCAAGTGCTTGTGAATTTGCAGGCCTGAAGGACATGGATCAGAGATATGGATTTTGCAAGTCGACGGATTAAGCAACAAGAAAGGATATGGAATAAAGGTGGTTTTAAAGTCCCCAACTGGCAAAGAGATCCAATAGAGCTTTCGATTAGGATTCAAGGCTACAAACAATGAAACTAAATATGAGGCTGTGATTGCTGGTACGAGGCTCGTTGCCTCGCTGAGGGCTACTAAACTGATTTTGGAGAACGATTCCACATTGGTCGTTAACCAAGTGAATGGAGAATTCGAGGCACGAGATGAAAAAATGCTATTGTACCTGAGGTTAGTAACAAGGCTCAAGTCCCAGTTCTACCAGTTTGAAGTAAAACATGTCCCACAAGAGCAAAACTCTAGAGCCGATGCACTTGTGAGCTTGGGATCTTCGATCGAAGTCAGCAAAAGAAGAATAATCCCCTTGGAGCAGATTGATAGACCGAGCATAGATCTGGTCGAATGTACAAATTACGCTGACCCAAGGGACGATTGGAGGCCGCCCATTCAAATGTACATCTACGATGGATGACTACTAGAAGATAGGCAAATTGTAAGAAAGATCAAAGTCCAAGCTGCAAGATACTACTTGATCGATGGGAAACTTTATAGGCGATCTTTCACGGGATCATATCTTCAATGTCTCGGGGAAGACGAGGTCGAGAGAGTCATTCAAGAAGTTCATGAAGGATCCTGTGGCAATCATTCAAGTGGGAGATCACTGTGCAACAAGGTTAAGAGACAAGGATTCTACTGGCCCACAATGCAGAGCACTGTGAGAACTTCACTCGCAAATATGATAGCTGCCAAAGGCACATTCCCATTATGCACCAACCAGTTGAAGAACTTTCCTCGGTCAGTTCACCATATTCATTCATGAAGTATTTGATGGATGTGGTTAGACCGTTTCCTCCAGCTCCTAGACAAGTAAAGTATTTGCTCGTCCTTTTAGATTATTTCTCCAAATAGGTCGAAGCCGAAGCATTTACAGATGTTAAAGAGCGAGATGTCGAAAGATTCATTTGAAGGAATATCATCTGTTAGTTCAGAGTCCCTAGAGAGATCGTCACTAATAACGGCTCCCAATTTATCTCCTCATCCTTCAAGAAGTTTTGTCACGATTGGGACATTGTTTTAAGCTTCTCAATGCCAAGGTACCTGCAAGGAAACGGCCAAGCAAAAGCAATGAATAAGATGATCGTGAAGAATCTAAAGAAGAAACTTGAAGCAAGAAAAGGACGTTGGGTCAAGGAACTCCTGATGGTGCTATGGGCATATCGAACGACCCTAAGAAGGGCAACCGACGAATCCCCTTTTTCGCTCGTATATGGGACTGAAGCTGTTGTTCCTACCAAAGTAGTCGCTCACGACCTTCGAGTCGATTACTCTCTTCCGAAGGAGGCAAGAAACGACGAGATGATGTTGGATACACTGGATTTGATAAAGAAGAAAAGGGACAAGGTTTTCTACCGCCTAGGTTGCTACCAACAAGCCAACGCCGGATACTATAGTCAGAAGGTCAAGGTCAGAAAGTTCCAAGAAGGAGATCTCGTGCTCAGAAAGTCTTTCGAAATACGAAAGAAGCTAACACAGGAAAACTAGCAACTAATTAGGAAGGACCTTATCGAATACGATCAGTCATTCGGGACGGAGTATACAAGTTAGAAAAGTTGGACAGATCCCTCATTACTAAGAGCTAGAATGCAAATAATTTGACAAAGTACTTCATGTAACATTTGTTTTACTTTGTCATGTAATTGAACTACATTTGGCTTGATCCCTACACAAGGGTATGTAGGTAGCTTGTGGGCCATAAACGAGCGCAGCCACATTATTAATTTGAATTTTATTTCCTCAAGATTTTCATTAACAGATTTGTTCTCAGGGAAAGTGACAAAGCACTTTGGACTCGACTAGCTCGATCCAAACTCTCGCATTGCCATCTTCATGGCTCGCTTTGAACTCAACCAGCTCGATCTGAACTCTCGCATTGCCGTCTTCATGGCTTGACTTCGGACTCGACCAGCTCGATCCAGACATTTACACTACCATCTTCATTGCCCAACTTCAGATCAAACTAGTTCTATCCAAACACTTTTCATGACGGACCCAACTAGCCATCTTTATGGCCAACTACGGATCCGAACAGCTCGATCCATATGCTTTCACTCGCCATCTTCACGGCTAACTACAAATCCGACTAGCTCGATCCGCACGTTTTTTGATCTATCATTTTCTATGGCCATCATGGCTCGTTTATGGATTCAAAAATTTTGATCAGAACGGCTTGTGTTACTATAATCATGATCTCTGGCTAGGTCAATTTGATCTAAACCTGCTTGTGAAATAGAAAAATGCCATCCTCTTCGCTTTAACACGGTTCGATCACCTAGTTTGGTATACGCCGTGATAGTGGCATGGTTAATGAATTTTGATTCACTAGTATCCACACAATTTCCACCATTATGGCATCTCTTCGTGTAAAAATTAGCTAACTCTTTGATCGGTAAACATGTTATAAGAAATGGAATTAATGAAATTTGACATTAAATTTCATTCGAAAAGGGAAAGCTGTTCGATACAGATTAAAAAAAAAGATTTAAACTATTTTCAAGAATCTCCTCCCTCCGCAAGTTGAGCATTTTTAGCTTCGGTCGGCTCAAAGATTGGAGGCTCAACTGCTTCACCAGTTGGAATCGAATCAGCATCGGGCTTAGGGGCAAGGGGCACGGCTGGAACGTCTTGACTGGCCGATTCGCCATGAACATGCGAGTCATCCTGAGACAGCAGTTCTTGTAGATCCTTAATCTCTTCATCGACCGCTTCAACGTTGAGTTGGCCTGACTTGAATTCAAACAAGGCCTCAAGTCGCGCCTTGAAGGAAGAAGTGCCATGGACCTCGAGTAGCTACTCCTTGATGTCTTTGATGTCCTTGTCTTTCGTAGCCAGAGTCTTCTTCAAACCGTCATTTTCTTCTTTGGAGAGTCGAAGACTGCTAGACAAGCTCACCACCTTCTCATTCGACCTATTTAAGGCATCGACTGCATCATTAAGCTCTTTTTGCTTGTTATCTCTCTCGGTTCTCATTTTCTTGAACTCTTCTTCAAGCTTCCTATTTTTTAGCACCTCTTGCTTGTACTTGTGAGCAACATATTGTAAAGCAGAAGAGCCTAAATGATGGAATTTCAGTATGGAAGGATTCGATTGAAGCAAATAGCATTAAACTTGCTTTGGACATTTACCTGTCCCATCACTGCAATCGATTCATTGAAGAGCCAAGCGAACGGTTTCCCACCAAGACGCTCCTCGTCTTTGTCAAAGCAAAAATTTATGGCCGCTTTTATCACCGCCTCCTTATCTTCCATTATACTGACGTCTTCTAGGATGTCGAGGGTCTTGTCATGAATTCTTCGTTCAATGTCCTTGGTGGTAGCTAAAGCCTCACCACTCTTCCTTTTCTTCGATGGTGGCGGCTGTATGTCAAAAGGAGGTGGTGGAGGAAGATTCGATGAAGTGGCTAGAGATGCAACTTCTTTTTGGATTGAAGGTTCGAAGGCATCGCTTTTCTTTTTCTCCGCCTCTTTGTCCGCATGTCTCTTCTTTCGTATCTTTCCTATTGAGGGCAGTGTTACCTTCATGGCTGACAATGCGGCTTCTACGAGATGAACGTCCTCATCAAATAGAGGAGTAATATACTTGGATGGACCGTATAGCCGTTGAAGTGCACCGCGGCATACAAAGACCCAATCGACTCATTTTGGAAATCAAATAGGAATACCTGTTGGGATTTCTTTAAAGCGTTTCCAAATCGAGGACTTCTGAAGTCGATCGAGTTGTGAGATCTCTTCCCAAGTCTGTCCGTTTAGAGCTAGTAATGCTTCTAACCTCGCTTGGAACCTTTCGCCAATGGGAGCTGGATGATTCAATTCGTAACCTGCAAGGAAAGAGATTGCTTATGATTAGTTGGAATTACTGCTTGAAATATAAGAAATAATGATACTTACCAATATGACCGAAAGCGAATGAAAAAGGAAATCGAGCAGTTAGTTCAAAGGAGTCACGATTAATCGACATGAAAAAGTATCGCTCATCCTAGTGCCTATCAGCGTTTACAAATTCTGTTATGAGCTACTTCGACTGCCTATACACAAAGTAGAAACGGCCCAAAGTTTTGTTGTTCAGCTTCAGATAATAGCACCTGACGAAATCGTATATGTCGAAATCTATTCCAACCTCCTTTATCAATACCATAAGAGCTATGAGCAGTCGGACCCCATTCGGCATAAGTTGAGTTATGGAAATGTAAAAGTGGCCAATGATCTCGATCATAAATTCTGAGATCGGTAGTCGAAGACCAAGTTCAAACCATTTAGTGTATACACAAAACCAGTTATCGTTTTGTGCATTGGCTCCCTCCCCGGGATAAGGTAAATGTATTTCAACCGAGTTTGGGATTTCGTACTTCAATCTGATTGTTTGTAAATCCCCTTCGGTTAAAACAGACTCTGGATTCTTTGTGAAGAATCGCACCCTTTTGGTTGGAGAAATGTATTTCCTCCTTTTGAGCTATTCGACATAGTCGACCCTTGTTGAGGGACCTGCTGGTTGGTTTCGTTCTATTCCTTGGTTCGTCGCCTCTCCACTGGTCTTGGCTCTAGTCATCCTCATGCTTGATTCGATCATGGTTTGTTGACAGATCATTTCATCGACTTCCCTTTCATCGCTGCTCGACCAAGGGTCTTTGCCACTGCTGGAGCTCGAATCAATGATAACTAACTTTGACATTTTTATAGAAATAGGACTACCAAAGAAAAACTAGGGTTTTGGAGATCAAAAAGCTCAAGAATCCCAAAATCTGGAGAGTTTCTAATAGTTCATGATTGTTTCAGACTTGCAACAGCCAAAAAAGTTTAGCAATACTAGATTTTCTTGGAAAATGAGGCACGTTTGGTATCAAAATGCTCAAAATTGGAAGAAAAACAAGCTTATGGAAAGAAAATCGCAAGAAAATTAGAAGAGAAGAAAATCTTGCCTGAAAATCACAGAGAAACTAAGAGAAACAGAAGGAAAATTGCCTTGAGTTCGAAGAGGGAAAAGCGAAATGAAGAGGTGAAAGAAAATGTGAGTTATATACTGCTTGAAGATGCCAGCTCAATGACTGGAACCGATCCAGAGCCATCTGATCTTAGGGCTAGGGTTACGCGTCTTTTCGAGTTCCCACTCAAACTGAGATTGTGTCCTTTCAAATCAGATGCGTGCGTCAGCGTTGCAGAGATATTTAGAGGCTGCCAATTGCGTGATAACACCTGTTATAGGTAATACAGATGCTAGATATCAATCAAAGTCACGTGCCGTCAGATTTAGGCCTGATCTTCATTCACTCCTGTAGTCCATTACATCGGCTAAGGAGTAGGGGCTATTTGTTGGGGTGCAATTTAGTGAGTCCAAAATTGCTAGTAGGCCCGTGCGGCCCAATGTTGATACTAATCGAATAGATTGGCTAAAATCTACTGACTAAAGCACAATCGAATTAACGGTTTGCATTGTTCGCTTGATTCGATCGTCTTGCGTGGTTTGAGTCGTTCTACTCTTGTTGATCCGCACTCGTTTCCATGTCTTCGTTTGATTAGATCGATCGTCTCGAACTGACAGTTATCTGCACGAATAGACGGTTACAACACGTCTAGTCATGGACCAAAACGTGGGGGAGACGTGATTCTTACAGCGTATCACTAATCGACACGTGTTCCACTATTGTAATTACTTATGGTGATCCATCCCACTCTGCCAGACAGATGGGAACCACTATCCTTCTTCATCTTCTATATATGGGGAAGATTGCTTTGTTGTAGGGGACACAAAAAAAAAAAAAAAAAACAGATACTGAAACCCTGCCAATTTGCTTTCTCATTTCTTTACTCTTTGTAATCTATACTCAAAAAACATCATAGTGAATTACAGTGGACGCAGCTCTACATTAACAGAGTGAACCACTATAAATCCCGTATGTCATTCTTACTACAGCTTTATTTTACTCAATTCTCTCTAATCTTGCATGCAAACTCGAGTTAATAGATCCATTTAACGGTGACTTGAAGGTCCAAGTTCTTAAATAACTCAATCTAAAATTCTGACATTTAATTATAGATTCACCGTCAATAGGTACATTCTTTATATACACACAGGTACGCATTAATATACACACAAGTACATGACATAATGTACACACAGGTACATGTCATAATATACACACAAGTACATGTCATAATATACACATAGGTATTTATTCTGCATACTCACGGGTATACACTAATGTAATTATAGGTATTTATATTATAGCATACACATAGGTATACATCTTGATATACACACAGGTATACAAATATATATTTCATATTCTATACTTACAATTTCATACTATAGGTGGGATGGGAACTTACTTGATTCAATTGAGGGGCAAGTCAACTTTATTTTGCCTCTCTCCTAGACTTCTAGGATCCTGTTAGCCAATTACAAAGCTATTAGCCAAATTTCACTATTTCCTCTATGTTTCAATACACAACTCCGATAACCATGGTTTTCTTATTCTTATCTTATTATACCCTATCGTTTCTAACGAAGCGCAAAAAACTTCCTAATCATTCCTTGTCCTCTTTTTGAAACGTTCCGGAATAATTTAAATCACTAGAAAAAAATGATAGTTTTGCCCCCGGCGGCCGTACTAAACTTCCTGAGTTCAACTTCTCTATTCTAGCAAAAATAGCCACGTATCAACCTTAGAATAATGCTCTGGGGTGTCGGGTCTCCCTAAAATTAATCTCTTTAAATCAAAATTTTCTATTTTTCATGAGAAACATTTTTTCTCGAAGTACCATATTCAAAATCCTTTGAAAAAAATGACATTTTTGCTCCTTTAAAATGTTTTCTAATTTTAACAAATTCTTGTAAAATTAAAATCTCACAAACGGTTGAGATTTTCGACTAACTATTTGTAATATTTAACAGTTTCGTTGAGATCTACAACTTTCATGTTTTAACTTTTTTGAAATTCTCACTACATAGGGGAGTTTTTGGGCGTTTTTCAATTTTGCCAAGAAGAACTTTTTCTTACAATTTAGTCCTTGGGACATTTTTATAAAAATTCATTTTTAAACAACATATCTACCCTTGTGAAGGCAGTTCTAACCTTTATTCAAACCATTTTCATGCTCAATTATCATTTTTGCAAAACCAGTACTAAAATTACAAAAATAGTCCCTTTTGCATAGACTACAATCTTGCACAATAAACCCTAAATTTTTAGAACATCACCATGCCATAATTCATGTATCTATGGGATTTAAGCAAAACTTTGCTTGAAAGCCCACATACCTTTGAAAGAATAAAAATCAAAATAAAAATCACAAAATTTCAAAACTTTGATAAACTTTGTGCTTCTAGCCTTCCAAGGCTCCATTGAAACTCTTTCCTAGACATCATTTTCATGCAAAACACCTTGAATTAACTTTCCTTCCTTCACCTAAGAAAAACACAAGAAACCTTGAAAAAAGTTTAGGATTTTACCTTAAAACTTGATGAAATTCCTTGGGCTTTGCTTTTTGAGCTTAAATGGGGCCAATTTTGCAAAGATGTGGAGTTGGAAAATTTTTGAAGAAGTTCATCAATGGCTGCCGTGGAAGTGAGGAAGAGAAATGGGAAATTTTTTTGGCTAATCTCACATTTAATGCATGCTTATCCTTTAAGGTGACTCACTAGACAATCAAGTGGGCTACCTAATGTGGCATAATTTGATTGGGCCACCTTTCTTGACATGTGGCCCAATGAAACTCTATTAGGTGTCCATTTGATGGGCCCCCAAAAATTTACACTAAATAATTTTTTACCAAACAGTATTTTTCTTATACTGCCATGGTGAAATCAGTGCAAAACATATTCTTAGACTATATAAAATATTTTACTTACCTTTGGTTTACTTTTGGAGGCCAAACGTAACATTTTTTATATCTGCGTTTCCACTTTGCCGTCTATTATACTGCTGCGGTCCCTTTTTTACACCGGTTTAGGGTTTTTGTGAACTCTATATCTCATTCATACCATAATTATCTGTAACGCCCCCCTTACGGACGTCACAGATGTCATTACATACATTCATTAACTTATTCCATACATACATACATACATTTTTTTTTACAACATTCATTAACTTATTCCATGTCATAATTAATTCAATTACACTATAAATTAATCATAAACTTGCTTTAAGAAAATAGATATACCAAATTGCTAAATCATATCTCATATCACATGACATCGTTTATAAACTATTTGCTCCCACAGTTCGGCAGGCCGAATTGAATAAGGTCGGCAGGCTGGAGTTCGTCAACCGGCAGGCCGACAGAGGCTCTGTAAAACAGGTTTAAAAACTTCCAAAGTTCGACAGGCCGAAAATGAGATCTGTAGGCCGATCTTTCTTACATCGGCATGCCGACCAATGATGTTCGGTAGGCCGACCGAGCCAAAAGTTTTTAAGAAAAACTCAATTTTAAGACAAAATTCAACTTTTTATAAAAATGCGGAAGATTAAATTCTTTAAAATGATAAAACAAATATTAAAATATAGTTCTTGTATTCTTTAAAACTTATCATAAAAATATGTTCAAATAATAAACCATAACTTAAATCATAAATTTTGCTTCATTGGTGTTCTTCTGGTTACAATTCATCTTCTTAATGCTCACACGCCTTCCCATGTCCTCCGCCTAATCCATGACTTTCTTACCCTTATCTGCAACATGACATAAACTTGAATAAGCTAAAGCTTGGTAAATACATATAAATCTCACAATTTAAAAACATTTCTTAAACATCATCATCATCATATCATAATAGTACATTAAGCACAATTTCATAGAAACATATCTTTCATTACATGACCATATTCAAACTTATTCCATTTTATCTTAAGGGCCCAAGTGTTGCATCATAAACATCATTGTAGGCGCGCCGTCATGAGAGGAGAAGGGTAGCTAATCCTAAACCAAACATGACATCATAACATATCATATCATAACATTGGTGTGCAACACTTATTAGGTGATACATATATATATAACTTTCATGCTTTGAAATTTGCCATAATCAAACATGCATAACTTTAAATCATGAAAATCTTTCATAAGAAACCCTTTAAGGAAATTATCATAAAATCATCATAAATATCATCATGATCATAATATCAAACCTTATAAAACATATCATGTTGCAGGTGAGAATGTACTTACCTTAAAAGCTAGCTTACTTAACCTTATATAAATTGGTGATGGTCTCGATGTGCTCGTTCCTTTGCGTGTTCATGCCATTTATTCATTTAAAGACACAAAATAAAATTAATACTTACTATCATAAAATATAACATTCATTCATATTACATCACATATACATTCATCTCATACAAACATAATTCATAACATGCATCTATAACTATAATCATCAAAAACAACCCATACATTTCAAACATGAAATCTGCCAACAATAATAATAAGGTAGATGAGTAATCTTTTGAAAACATTTTCTAACAATTAAAATACATATATTTTAATTTTAAAATTCATACTAACATCTTACTAATGTATATTTCTATATCATAAAATTATTTCATCATTAATAAAATTATTTAAACATATAAAACATTACATAAAACGAAAGTCCAAAAATTAACATTGTTAAAACTATTTCCTTGACCTAATCTCATAGAAATTTCATAACATATAATTCACTCATCAAAACATTACCAAACTTTGTAGTCCATAACATAACATATACATGAACATTCTTACTAAATTTCGTAGCAAACAAAGCACATTTACCCCTTGAACAAACATCATATTTTCATGCATCATAGCGAAACAACAATATTCTACTGTGAGTGGTAGAGGATAGAAAATTCATAACTTAATTTAGAAAATTCAAAATGACTTGAAACTTAAAAGATCATTAACATAACACACATATCAACATCAGATTAAAAATTTAGAACAAAATACAATACCTAGACAAAGATACTGTAGACGAATTAAGGATGAGAAATGCTTTTTAGAATTACCTGAAAAATGAGTTCTTACCTTAAAAAATTTCTTCTCAAAATCCTTGAATTCAACCAACGAAATTATCAATTTTTTTTCTTTCAAATATTCTCAGAAAAACAAGGAGAAGAAGGAGAGGAGAAAACGTGAGGTAAAGAGAGGGAGTGAAAAAGAAAGGAAACGTCTGAGAGAGAAAATAAAATTATCATGAAAAGGGAAGAAAAGTAACGTACATGAGAATGCTTATCTTTACCGTTATTATCAGAAATTTTCTGATTAAATGATGGCTAATTGGTGTGGAGGAAGCAGAGACAAAGGAAAGTTAACAAATCATTCATCACTTACCATGTTTTGCCCTCTAAAAATAGGAAACCATTTAAAACAATACCAATCAATGCAAAGTCAAACAATTTCTTTCCTTAAATGATAAAATTATTCCATAATTATTCCAATTAATCACATTAAACCACCCAATCAACGTAATTATCTCATCCATAAATTTGGAGAGATTTCTGCTGACTGCTCGTCAGCTGTCATCGGCCTGTCGATTCCATAAAGTTTGGCCTGCCGATGGTTTCCATCGGCCTGTCGATTCTTGGCAGACTTTTTGGCCTGTCGAACTTGAAAGTCTGGCCTGCCAAACTGTCCTTAAAATACCATACATTATAACATTCAAGTCATCATTGCATCATAATTAAACATACATTAAAATTAACATGAACACTTGAGCACAACGATTTCATGCGGTCGTCACCTGTCATAGAACTTGAAATAAATAGTTAGTAACATTAAGATCATAAATCATAACATATAACATAAATTATTAACAAAATTTCTTTAACATCTTTACTAACTTTACATGATCTGTTACATCAAAATTGGTGGGTGTTACATTATCCATCCGTGTATATCAAAATTTTGCAATTAATTGTGATATAAAATTCATTTTATAGATATTATTTACAAATTTTTGAATATTTAAACTTATAAAATCTGTATTAACAATATCCAGCATTGCATCACGTTTGTAGTGAAATATCCATTTAATACTGCTTATTTATACATTATCGCAGTTTTTACAAAAAAATACAATTTCTAAGGGTAAATTTATTAATTAAACCTAATTAAATATTATATTTTATTAATAAATTTTCCTAGTCATTACAATAATGAAGCTATTCCCAATGAACCAATAGTGGATAAACCACAAGAGGTGGTATTAAGAAGGTCTAAAAGGCAAAGAAGATCCGTTATCCCTGATGATTATGTAGTTTATCTACAAGAGTTAAAGTTTGACTTGGGAATTGATGATGATCCAGTTTTGTTTTCACAAGCCATGGAAAGTAATGATTCTATTGAGTTAGATGTTATGAAAGAAGAGATGAAGTCAATAGATCACAATAAAGTTTGGGATCTTGTTGAATTGCCTGAAGGTTGTAAAGAGTCGGGTGCAAGTGGGTCTTTAAGACCAAGCGTGACTCTAAAGGCAATATCGAACGACATAAAGCTAGACTTGTTGCCAAAGATTTCACACAGAAAGACGGTGTTGACTACAAGTAGACCTTTTCTCCTGTTTTGAAAAAGGACTGATTTAGAATTATCATGGCATTGGTAGCTCATTATGATTTAGAGCTTCACCAAATGGATACGAAAAACTGCCTTTCTGAATGGAAATTTAGAGGAAGAGGTCTATATGGACCAACCTGAGGGTTTTGTTGTTAAAGGAAATGAACACATAGTGTATAAACTCCAGAAGTCAATATACGGACTTAAGCAAGCTTCTTGACAATGGTATCTCAAGTTCAATGATACCATCACTTACTTTGAATTTAAGGAGAACATTATTGATTGATGTATATATTTAAAGGTCAGTGGGAGCAAAATCATAATTCTAACTTTGTATGTTGTTGACATGTTGCTTACTACTAATCATCTTGACATATTAATGAGACTAAGAATTCCTTTCTGAGAACTTTGAAATGAAAGATATGGGTGAGACATCCTATGTGATTGGAATTGAAATATTCTGTGATAGATCACAAGGGTTATTAGGATTGTCTCAAAAAGCATATATTAACAAAGTTCTAGAGAGATTTAAAATGGAAAAGTGTTTTACAAGTGTTGTTCCTATTTAGAAAAGAGACAAATTGTGCCTTATACAATGCCCAAAGAATGAATTAGAATGCAAAAAAGTGGAACAGATTCTGCATGCTTCTATCATTGGTAGCTTGATGTATGCTCAGACTTGTACTAGCCCAGACATCAATTTTACTGTTGAAATGCTAGGTACATATTAAAATAATCCAGGATTGGATCCTTGGAAAACTGCAAAGAAGATGTTAAGATACTTGCAAGGAACAAAAGATTACATGCTCACCTATAGGAGATCCAATCATCTTGAGGTGATAGGATATTTAGATTCAGATTATGTTAGATGTGTTGATACAAGAAAATCCACATTTGGCTACATGTTCCTTTTAGCTGGAGGAGCAGTCTCATGGAAGAGTGTAAAGCAGTCTGTCATCGCTGCATCGACTATGGAAGCTGAGTTTGTGGCAAGCTTTGAGGCCACTGTTCATGGATTATGGCTGCGGAACTTTGTTTCAGGACTTGGATTGTCGACAGCATTACCAAGCCGTTAAAAATTTATTGTGATTATGCCACAACAGTCTTCTTCTCTAAAAGGACAAGTATTCAAGAGGTGCTAAACATATAAAATTGAAATACTTTGTCATTAAAGAGGTGTTAGAAAAAATAGTACGCAGCAGAATTTTAAAAATTTTACATTGGAGTATTTTCTGAAACTCAAGTTTGACATGCTATATGCATAAGTTAACCAGATCTTACTAACCTTTGTGTGCCGATAAACCCTTACAAAATGTGAAGAGAAGTAACGTTCCAAAAGAGCCTCAACTAACTGGTCTTCTTTGTTATTCTCTACCCATGACCGAAGTGAGTGTGGGCTCACACGTACAGCTCTTCCTCTAGATGACTCTCCTTCCAACCAATCAAGAGAACCCAAAGCAAGTGTTCGTGATTTGTGAACAAAAGCTCTCAAGGAGTTTTCAGATTCTCACTAGCAGAGTATCACTCTTAATTTCTTAATTAATCTAAATAACTTGTGTGACTTACCCCTTATTTATAGAGGTTGGGTCTAGGGTCACTCCTTATCAGATTAGGTCTCAAAAATTCGAATCAGAATCAAATTTGGATCAATATCGGATGAAATTCATGTGAGCATGATCTTTTTACTGCGCGATAGGCAGGCTGATTTGCCTAATAGGCAGGCCGAACTTGCCCCATCAGCAGGCCAAACTTGAGGATCTGTATGCCGAACTGCCGATAAAAAATCTCAGTGAATCTTTTATTTTCCATCCGAGATTCTATAGGAGAAAGTCTCAGTTTTAATTCAAATAATCCAATAGAAAAGTTATCTAATTAAAACAACTTTATCTAGATAATCTCTAAGAAAATAAATGAATTCCCAATAATTATACAAGTTTATATTGATCTAATTTATTCAAAAATTAAATCACCGATAAATAGACAAGAATTATCTGATCCTTACAATTTAACAAGTTTATCTTGAATTAAATTTTATCACAAAATTAATTCAACCGATAAACAGACATGAATTATTTGATTCTTCTAAATTTCAACCAATCTAATAAATCTGACATAAGTTACCAATTATTGGAAAGCACGCTGTATCATTACAGGATGTTGTGAGCTAGCAAAGGGAACCAAATGAACCTATATAGTTTAAGCTTCGATAATTACAAAACCTAATATCCTAGATATACATTTCATAATCATCAACTCTAACACTACTCCACTAAAAGCTTGGAGTTGCACTCTCGAACTACATAGAATTACAAAGCTCGTATAGCTAAGTTTTCATGACATATCATAGTGTATCGTATCCCCATATGATAATCCATAATCGGCTTAAGGACAATTTCTGTCTTATCTTCCCAATTATTTTTATCTTACGTTCCATTATCTCACCATCAGAAAACTTACCATCCAAAGAGAGTATACCATTCGATTACACCTATGTATCCAAATGGTTGAGCGCTCCAGTTTTTCAATTACAAGATAACGCATATAAGAGGATACCATTACTCCTAAAAAGGAGCTATAGATTCCATATCTATGAATAGCAGGTCTACGCTATCAAGAGTCATGCCTCCATCATACCGGCATGCATACCACTATTAAGATGTGGGTGTCACCCTTTGGTATATCAAAAGACACAAGTCAAAATAACGGGCCCACTATTAATCTCAAGATTAAGATACAAGACAAATGATTGTCTAAAGTGAATTGATTTGTCGAGACAGAATTATTAATCCAAATCAATTCACTTTATGTCCCGATCCAACATATTGTCACCTATGACAACGTGTCAATGTTTCTATTCATGGAGTCCACCTCCGATGGTCAAGACAAACCATCTCACAATTGGGATATAGACAACATAACAATCTTTGCATGAATAAAGTGCCCAACTTTATTCCCTCAATTGTAGATCCTATGTTTTAGGCCATCACCTTAAGAATCGTGTCTTCTGCATAATCTGTCCATCATATGCCCAATTCTTAAAGGTTTAGACCGACAGTCTCAAACTTTTGTTTGCTTAACATAAATTCAACAAATATGAACGTAAAGAGGACAAGATTTGGTATATTAATAATAAATAAATTCTTTATTGATAAAAATGTCTCCAAAAATATATTACATTTTTACTCCTTAGGGCATACATGTCTAACAAGAGGAAGTTCAGAAACAAAAAGTGTCAATAGAACTCATTAGGACCAATCTCATGATCGCGGATCTGTTAACAAAAGAGTTGCGACCAAAGACATTTAATGAACATGTCGAAAGAATGGGCATTACTGAAAAACTATTATTGACATTATGATAATGTTTTATGTTCTTTATGTATTTGACACTTTGAGCTCAATTAGTTTGTATTTCTGATATTTTAATGCATCCTTTTTCATTATATTAATTGTTGTATATACATGAATGAATTATGTTGATATAACAGGATTTGTCTCTGACAAAGGCATTATTGTTGGACCATTATGATATATCTCTCATTACAGATCATATTAAGTATAGAATTAATATTGTGATACATAGAAGAGACTATGTCGATCTAATGGCATACGACCACTATGATCCTTATTAGTTTTTTACTTAATAGTAATTTATGATTTGACCATTTTACGAAGGGATTTAGTTTATACTTTGCACGTTATGTTCTATTATTAAAGTAAGAAGTTGGATAATGTCACGTGGACCAAGTAGGAGAATGTTAAATATTTTTAAATATTTTAATTGTGGTCCACGTGTCATATTCCTATTTGTTGTTTTATTTGTTTATTTAAAGAGTAATAATTATAGTTTATAATTATGAGGTGTCAAAATCTTATCGATCAAAAGGGAGATTTACTGCACACATTGATGGTATGTGGGTTATAAAAGAATCTCAATAGAAACTGGTCCTCTCTCTATCCATTAATGATATATTTTTTCTCTCCATCAAGAAAAGTATTCTGTCAAAACTAAGAGGGGTTAAGAGAGAGAAATACAGTTTTCTTCGAAGGCTTTTTGTGATCACTCGTTCTCATCAAGTTTTCAACATGGATCAAGATATGTCTTTTTCTTTAATTATTATTATGTAAAAATCATATAGTTTAAAGATCTTGATATTATGTTTATCTAATATTAGGGTTTGTTTTGCATAATTAAGAAATTTCCTTACATTTTTACCTTTAATGATAGTTCTTAAATTTAACTTAATGGAGGTTCACCTAGTTCTTAGAAAGTGTTTCCCCTTCCACCTACTTTATCTCTTTTGCAATAGAGGTTTGTTGAATCTTCATTGTCAAATAAGATCAAGTTTTCTTCTGATTGACTAGATAAATGGCCTTAAAATGACATCAAAGTTCATTTCATTTTTTTTACTCTTTTCATGACCAATGGTTTCTTGGCACCTGTTTTCTTATAGGTGTTTTGTGAAATTTACTCAGATGGGGGATATCATGTCCCATATGCGCATAAAGGCCTTGCAAGTGGCCTTAAGCTTGATTCCTACTCTACCACACCATGCTTTACTGCCTTGTCCCTTTATTGGTAATAACCATTTTGTGAGAATTATGATACTACCCAGGCTATAAAGAGAGAGGTAAGGATCTTTATTTCTCAAGAGGATTTAAACTTCTTATGGTGCTTTCACAATCTGAAGTGCTTGTTAGTGATGTGCCTTAGACCAATTATGTACTGACCACATTTTGATTTCGTTACATTTGTATTTTATTAATAAAGAGGCATTTTCATTATTGTTTTTTATTCTAATTCCATGAATAGTTAATTTTGCCTAAGGTCATCAAGTATGTGACTTGATAGTAAAACTCTTAAGTGAAAATTGAATTCTCTTCTAAATTATTCCTAGTCAGGTTATTATTATTAGGATAATAATGAATGAAGACTAGTATGAAGTTTGACTAATAATTATGTTTTACTAATCATGTGTATAAGAAACTAAGTCAACTCATAGATACATATTTGAGAACTGATATATTGGATCGACCCGTTATGAGAATACTGCATGGATAATTGTCATAAGTGATTCTCATCACAATAGTATTATCATAGTCTTCTGACATGAAATCACCATTGTTTCATACATGACAAGTTCTATATTTTGACACATTTTAATATTATGTTTAATAGGATGATGGAATGGATTGTTGTTGGACATAAAGTGAATCATATGAGGAATGTGAGTGATTAAGAAGGAATTTGTCCCTCATTTATTATGAGAAAGATATCTATGAGCCCCTCGATAAGTTAGACTGAAGAAAAATATATGGCCATACTGGAATGAATTGATAAGGGTTATAAATATCAGTCTACTTAAGATTGAGAAATAATATAATTGAATAGTATAACGGATGACATAAACCATGCCTTATGTTCAATCAAGGTGTCTAATGACAAAAGGATTTTAATACTTATTGTGGATTCGGTTGTGTCGGATTATTGACATTCGTATAACTTGGGTAATCATAATGTCTTGCTAGAGGCCGCTTATGATTTGTGAGCCAGAAACAGAATTTCAAGCCCACTATGAACGTTATGTGAACCTACAGGGTCACATACTTAGAACAGACCAAAAAGGAATTTTGGGTTTATTGTGTCTAGGTTCAATGAACCTGATAATGTTCAGATTCGATATACTAGATATGTCTAGGTTCATTAAATCTGACATTGTCTAGATTTTATGAATCATATTTAAATTACAATTTACCCTAGTTAAAATTTGACTTCTTTCTCGAAGTCAATATATATATATATACATCTGTTTTAGGGTTTCTAGCCAAATTAGAAGAGAAAAAGGCGTTGTCTTATTCAAAAAGGCAAAAACATTAAAAACCTAAAATTAGAGAAAGTCATTTAACGCAAGGAGATGGTGCTAGCATACCAATTCGGTTTTTGAGAGAGTCTGTTCGTGTAGATACCTGCAGAGGGCGTTGCTCTAAGTAACAACGTCTGAATCCGATCCCGAATAGGAAAAGCTCGAGTTAGGGTGTGTCACCGAAGTGAACCCACTCCGTTCCTTCTAGCAATCTTGCCCCTTTTGTCATCCTGGTTAGATTATATAACTTTCTTATTAATCTAATTGAATTGCATGGATCCTGTAAGGGTTTTGTGGGAATTAATTTTGATTTTTCATTGCTTATTTGAATCACAAAACCCAACAGTGCTGTCATCTGGTCATTCGACATTTTGGTTGATGGTTTTCTTAGTTTGTGTTTAAACAATTTCTAGCTTATTGACATTTACAATATAGATATTCGAGAAGGTTAGCATCCAGATTTGTGAAGGTGGGTCAACGGAAGTGAAAGATGATTACGATCTACTTGGATCAAAAGCTTCCTATGCTTTTGT
The DNA here is from genome assembly GCA_025403435.1 of Artocarpus heterophyllus. NCBI lineage: Eukaryota > Viridiplantae > Streptophyta > Magnoliopsida > Rosales > Moraceae > Artocarpus > Artocarpus heterophyllus. Next base: position 525,196 of record CM046332.1, read on the forward strand.
TTATCCCAAGTTTATGATTAATAGGTACAAATTATGTAAAAAAAGGGGAGTTATTTCCTGCGTTTATAAGCTCTTTCTGCTTTTTTAGCTTGAGATTGGGTGCTACGCTAAATAAAAATTAAATGGTGTTCGTTGTCGGTATGGTCCATGGATAGATACAAATCTGGTACTCCCTTTAAGACCTGGGAAATGTCGAGTTGTGTTTGACCATTTTCTTGAACCTTCACTCAAGGTAATTTATAGTTTCCGCTTTGCTTGTTCATATAATGTTGACAATCTTGTCTCTTTGTACATGCCAGTATGTTGTTAGATTGGAAAGGTTTATCCAGAGTCGAAAAAGTATGCATAGATTATAGAATGTTACTAGACTGCTGTATTCCCATTGTCAATTATATCATTCAGTTGCTATCTGGAACTGCTTTTTATGTAAAAAGGTGAAATTCGATTGTGCAAGGCTGTTACTTTGCCCTGACACTTCTCTAGTTTAAGTTGGAAAAATGATAACTGTTGTCACAAAATTGACAGCATATCAGAATTGCCATGTAATAGTGTGGGACCCAATTATAATACATTTTGCCATGTGACTTGTGTCTTGTATTGCTATGTTTGTGGTGATGCATCACTAGATAAAGAGCAATGCCTCTTTAAATTGTGTTATCTTATCATTTATCTTGGACTGGAACTGGATCGGTAAGAATATGTTGTTGGTGATGCCTTAAAAGGTTTTCCACATATGCCTAGCCCAATTCTGGCTGATGTCCTAATAAATATATTTATTGCAGAGCTATAGTGTGGCTGATACTATTTTTAATATTCTGTTGCACAAATTATGAAATGGCTTAGCAGCTTCAGAGCGTGATGAAATATTAAAGACAATTATGCATTATTTTTAAATGGGGAAATTGCACCAAGGTCTTGCATGTTTTAGCAAGGCTATAGTTTCACCACTTACATAACCAAGCATGCTTTTACGTATTTAACTTTGTTATTTCTGTCTTAGGATGACAAAGATTTCATACATGGACGTTCACAAGATAGTGAAAGAGTACAGGTATATTTCTAATGCCTCAATATTATTATTATTGCGTTTAGGCCTGAATTTTATGCATCTGAACAAGGATTTTTACAGATGGAAGATGTGGCGCGATGTGAAGGTGTTCAAAGGGGGCTCGAGTCACCGGCGTATTCGTTTGGACGATATTCTCCAACAGTTGAGAATGCCATGCACCATTTTCATTGTTTGCTTCCTAGTAGCCTAAAGACTAATTGTGCTTAGACAAGAATAACCAAAGATTTTTAGTTCTTGTCCTTCTAGTTCATTGATAAGAGCCACCAGTCTATGTTGTACATGGAATAAATTTAAGGAACCGTTTGTTCCCATGATTTTTTTTTTTTTCTCTTTTTGCTCATTTAACACGGAAGCATCTTTTTTACTTTTTTGTTTTTATTTATGTGGTTAATAGAGTGCTGCTAGGAAGTACTCGCTGTTAGAATAAAATTGTGATGAAAACCATCATCACCCAGGATCGGTCATGTCAAATCATCAAGAATATTAATAAGATGCAGAAGCTAACTTGAATCCATTGATAGAATGTGATTCTTGAGTCTTTGGTTGAGGATCTTCCAAGTCTAGTACGTAAATCCTCCCTATTAGAATGTCCCTATAATCTCTCTGTAAATAGGTAACAGAAAAAAATGTACGTACTGACTTGGGGACCACAACCCCTTTATATAATTGCTAAACCCTAGCAATTAACCTTAATTACCAATTTAGCCCATCATAAAATTAGTAATTATATTTTGGTCTCTACACATAGGAGGTCCACACTTAATGATGCATTAAAAGCCCAAAACCTAAATTGATCACTTTTAATTGGGCAACCTTATTGATAGCCTTTAATTCACATTTATTGAATATATTAGGCCCATAATTGGATTTTGATCCAACATTCTCCCACTTGGGCTATATATGAAACTTTATAAATGTGTATTATACCTTATGAGCTCATGAATTTTGCTATCAAAACCTTATGCACCTTATCAATCTTGTCCATTAACCATATCAATATAGGACCAAGCGACCTTCGTTACATATGTCGTAACTAGACCCATCAATGATCACATATACCAATACAACTAATGACAAAGATCAAGCATGGATGTGTAGCATGAAAATTTCATGCAATGTGATTTTAACATACATATTACCAACTAGTCCACCTGAAAACTTTAGTGAGATCAAACCATACCAAAATCAAAGTGTGAATAAACTGAAAACTTTATTTCTGCAGAAAATAACCTTATAATATCCATAAACTGAAATAACTGAAAAATGTCTATATTATAAGAGCATTTAAAATTACAAACTCCCACTAAAACTAAATATCCTGAAATGGTACGACACCCATACGAGCAGTGCGCTCATGAAACATTTTGGGTGGCAATCCCTTAGTAAGAGGATCCGCAATCATGGAGTTTGTGCCGATGTGCTCTATAGACAACTGTCCACTCTGAACTCTTTCTTTCACAACTAGGAACTTGATCTCTATATGCTTTGACTTCGTCGAGCTCCTGTTGTTGTTGGAATACAAAACTGCTGACTTATTGTCACAAAATATCTTGAGTGGTCTTTGAATACTGTCCACTATACGCAGCCCTGTGACAAAATTTCGCAGCCATATTCCATGATTGGATGCCTCATAACATGCTATGAACTCTGCCGCCATTGTAGAAGATGCTATAAGAGACTGTTTAGCACTCTTCCAAGAGACAGCACCTCCAGCCAGAAGGTAGACATAGCCCGATGTAGATTTCATACTATCTTGGCATCCAACAAAATCAGAGTCAGTATACCCAATGATCTCAAGCTGTTCTGACCTCCGATACGTGAGCATGTAATCCTTTGTTCTCTGAAAATACCTCAAGACTCGTTTGGCTGCTACCCAGTGATCCTTTCCAGGATTGCTTAAGTACCTGCCCAACATCCTTGTAACGTACGCAATATCCAGACGCGTACAAACCTGAGCATACATTAGACTCCCTACTACTGACGCATAAGGAATCTTCTGCATTTCCTTAACCCCAAAATCATTCTTGGGGCACTGAATTGAGACTAAACTTGTCTCCCTTAGTCACAGGGGTATCACTTGGTTTACAATCCTGCATGCCATATCTCTTAAGAATCTTTTCGATATAGCCCTTTTGTGATAATCCTAAAATACCCCGAGAGCGATCCCGATGTATCTGTATACCCAACACAAAAGAGGCGTCACCAAGATCCTTCATCTCAAATTTCTTTGATAGAAATCTCTTGGTTTCGTGCAACAAGCCTATATCGTTGCTGGCAAGCAAAATGTCATCGACATATAAAACCAGGAAAATATACTTACTCCCACTGAACTTGTGGTATATACAATCATCGACCAAATTCATCTCAAAACCGAACGAGATGATAACCTGATGAAATTTGTAATACCATTGACGAGAAGCTTGCTTGAGCCCATAGATAGATGTCTTTAATTTGCAAACCATCTTCTTTGCATCTCCTGACACAAAGTTTTCTGGTTGCACCATATAAATTGTTTCATCAATGTCACCATTGAGGAACGCAGTCTTAACATCCATCTGATAAAGCTCAAGATCAAAAGTGCCACTAATGCCATTATAATCCTAAAAGAGTCTTTCGAAGAAACTGGAGAGAAAGTCTCTTTATAATCAATGCCTTCTTTTCTATGTAAAGCCTTTAGCGACAAGACGAGCCTTATACCTCTCCACATTGCCTTTCGAATCCCTTTTGGTCTTAAATATACATTTGCAACCAATGGGTTTCGCACCTTCAAGCAATGGGACAAGATCCCAAACGTCATTGTCTTTCATAGACTTTGTCTTTCATAGACTTTATCTCTTCATTCATGGCATCAATCCACTCTTGAGATCTAGAACTTTCCATGGCTTGACGGAAGTTGATTGGATCATCTTCCACCATACCAATGTCATACTCATGTTCTTGGAGAAATACAATGTAATCATCTGGCACCTGCACTTCTCCTTTCTCTAGTGGATCTCCTTAATGGCATAGGTTCTTGAGGTGGTTGAGTTTGTTCTTCTGGAACAATTTCAGGAATGGGAGGTTCTCCGACATTGTCTTGATTTGGGTCTGCTTCTTGAACTATGTCAGGAGTAGAAACCTGATTAATGTCAATAACAGCTTGTAGGAATATCAACATATTCCTCTTCAAAGACAAAGTCCCTAACCATATCTCCTCCCGCAAACTCGACATCCTCAAAGAACCTGGCATTTCCCGTCTCAAATATCGATTTGGTCGTGGGATCATAAAACTTGTACCCCCTGGATCTTTCAGAGTATCCAATAAAATAACAACTGACTGTCCTCGAGTCCAGATTCTTTTCATTAGGCCTATAAGGCCTTGCCTCATCTGGACATCCCCAAACATGCAAATGCTTTAGACTAGGCTTCTTGCCCTTCCAAAGTTTGTAAGGGGTCTTGGTAGTTGCTTTAGTTGGAACCCTGTTAAGGATATACGCTGCAATCTTAAGTGCTTCTCCCCAGAGTGATTCTGGTAAGGTAGCATGAGAAATCATACTCCTCACCATGTCCTTAAGCGTTCTGTTTCGTCTTTCAGCAACACCATTCATAGTGGGCGAACCCGACATAGTGTACTGTGGGACGATACCGTTTTCCTCTAGGAACTTAGCAAACGGTCCCAGACGTTGTTCACCTGAACCGTCATATCTACCATAGTATTCACCACCACGGTCGGATCTGATGCTTTTGATCCTTTTGCTGAGTTGATTTTCAACTTCAGCCTTATAATTTTTGAACACATCCAGCGACTGTGACTTTTCATGAATGAGATATATGTAGCCATATTTGGAAAAATTGTCTATGAACGTTATAAAATATTGTTGACCATTCCAAGAAACCGTAGGGAGTGACCCACAAATGTCTGTATGTATAAGTTCTAAGACGTTCAAAGTCCTGTTGGCTTCAAATCTCCTTTTATTGGTTTGTTTCCCCTTAATACAGTTAACACAAATATCAAAATCTATAAAGTCTAAGGGGTCGAGAATTTCGTCTGACACAAGTCTCCCTATTCTACTTCTGGAGATATGACCTAATCTCTTGTGCCATAACGCAGCTGAATTCTCATTGGTTAATTTTTGCTTTATACCTCGTGTACTTAATTGCAAGGATTCATTAAATGAAGCAATTGTATCAAGCAAATAAAGATTATCGTAACCTGATAAAGAACCAGAACCAACTAATTTTGAATCATGAAACAAACTAAATTTTTCATTTCCAAATGAACAAGAATAACCAGATTTGTCCAAAGCTGAAATAGAAATCAAATTCCGTCTAAAAGACGGTACAATAAATGTTTCATCAAGATCCAAATAAAATCCAGTCTTTAACAATAATCTAAATTTTTCTATTGCTTCAACTTCAACTTTCTTGCCATCGCCCACGTAGATGTATCTTTCACCATCATTTGGCTTTCGGCATCTTAGGCATCCCTGCATAGACACACTGATGTGAGTGGTTGCACCAGAATCCATCCACCAAGTGTGTTCAAGTACCAAAGTTAAATTAACCTCTAAACAAACCTAAATTAAGAAGCATACCTTTTCTAGCACGCCAAGCATGATAATTGGTGCAATGCTTCTTCTTATGTCCTGCAGCTCCACAGAAGAAACAACCCGTACCTTCTGGATCAACTGGTCTCTTTTGTTGCTTCTTTTGAGGTGCAATACCTTTTCTAGCACGCCAAGCATGATAATTGGTGCAATACTTTCAAGTCTCCTTTTGGCAGTTATAGCTCACCTTAAACTGACTGAAGTGTGCAGGAAGAGATATTAGAACTAAATGCACTAGGAAGTCTCAGAAAGGATCAAGCTTAAGTGCTCTTAATTTTGAAGCAAGATGAGACATCTCCATGATGTACTCCCTAATGTTCCCCTTACTTTTGTATCTCATTGAGATGAGGTTTGCCAAAAGTGTACTTGTTTCAGCCTTTTCATTTTTGGCAAATCTCTTCTCAATGTCCTCAAGGAACTCTTTGGCTGTCTTTATCGTTTCCGATATAGTGCCCCTGAATGCTTCTGGAATGGCCTTCTTCATGATCATCATACACATGCGATTTGACTTCTCCCACCTTTCCATGTCCTTCTTTTGATCAGAGGAACTTTTATCTGTAAGAGGTGTAGGAGAAGGAACCCTTAATGCAAGGTCGAGATCCATGACTTCGAGAACTATGAGGAGGTTCTCTTGCTATGATTTGAAGTTGCTACCATTCAGCATAGGAATTGAATTGATGTTGGCAGTAATATTAGAGGCAGAACTAGTAGCTGAAACAGAGAACAAAATAAACAAAACCAAAACAAGCTCACATAAGAATCCATAATAACAATAATAAATCCAAATAAAGGTAACCCCATCTCAAGATATCGGGCACTCCATTAATATTTAGTCTTTGGACAGAAATATTAACTTGTAAGTGATATCTTGGTGTAGTAATCAAACACTGACAATAAGAACATGTCAAACAATAAATCTTCCTTTGGGCCGATTTATTGTTTACATGTAAAACCGAATAATCATCACGTGTTTATCACCACAAGTGTATATGCAATTCTATCAAATATTGCCTTCCTTTGGGCCGGTCAATATTCACATAAGTTGCATAAACACAACTTTTTATATTTCAAAACAAATTAATTTCCACAAGAGAGGCCACTTTGGTGACATGTTGCTTCAATTAATTCATCTCAAAATATATATATAATACCAATATTTGAATTTAAAATTGTACCAAAAATTGACCAAAATTAAAAATAAAAAATAAAAAAAAAAATTGGTCAAGGTCAACATTGACAGGGTCGGGCTGGACCGGGTCGGGAGAACCCTACCCGGATCCTAACCCAGCCCCCCCTTTATTTGCTCCTTTTTTTTTTCGGGTCACCTAGGGGTTGAACCCCTGGGGATCTGACCAGTCATGGGCCCAGCCCGTATAGAAATGTCCAATCACAGGGCCGGCCCATGTATCCCCCTCTTTTTTTTTTCGGTAACCTAGGGGTTTGAATCCCTGGGTTAGAACTGATCACGGGCCCAATTGGGCCCGTGTAAAAAAGCCTCAGGTCTGGGCCGAAGCCCAGACCTTTCATTCAAGCAGCCCTAGGGGTCTTTCGACCCCTGGGTGGAGATGACGGGCGGCCTAACGGCCGCAGACCTCGTGCTGCGGCCAGACGGCCGCAGCTTCTCTACTCCGGCGCGACCATCACTCGGCTGACGTCGGCAGTCATGGGCCAGCCGCCGGCGAAAATAACCACCTCTCTTTTTTTTTTTTTTTTTGTTTTCGGCATAAACTGCCGTTTCTAACATCAAAAGAAAAAAAAAAGAATTCCAAATGAACGAGAACCTGAATAACATATATTCATATATGTAAACGTTTTTTTTTTTTTCACTTTTCGGCAAACATGCCGTATGCTGAATCCTCCAAACACATATATATGTCTATACATGAATACAATAACGTATTCTTTGAATAATTCAACCAAAATTTTAAAATAATTGTTCTCAAATTCAACAATTTTATAAAACCATAGATTGTTAAATTTGAGAATTTTTAATGAGAATCACATATAGAAAATTATTGATTCTCAATGATTCAACATGAAGAGGCTCTAGATACCACTTGTTAGAATAAAATTGTGATGAAAACCATCATCACCCAGAATCGTTCATGTCAAATCATCAAGAATATTAATAAGATGCGGAAGCTAACCTGAATCCATTGATAGAATGTGATTCTTGAGTCTTTGGTTGAGGATCTTCAAGTCTGGTACGTAAATCCTCCCTATCAGAATGCTCTATAATCTCTCTGTAGATGGGTAACAGAAAAAAATGTACGTACTGACTTGGAGACTACAACCCCTTTATATAATTGCTAAACCCTAGCAATTAACCTTAATTACCAATTTAGCCCATTATAAAATTAGTAATTATATTTTGGTCTCTACATATAGGAGACCTACACTTAATGATGCATTAAAAGCCCAAAACCTAAATTGATCACTTTTAATTGGGCAACCTTATTGATAGCCTTTAATTCACATTTATTTAATATATTGGCCCATAATTGGATTTTGATCCAACACTCGCCTCTTCGAATCTCTTACTCTAGCGTTGAGCTTAAAAATAATTGTATAAGCCATTTAGGGATGGGATCTATGGACTTCATGTGGGAAAAAAAGAAGACAAATAAATAAAAATATATCGGGTATTCTTAGAACATTTTATTTGTTCTCACTTTTGTTTTATAATCTATAGTTTACGGCTGAAGATTTTGGGGCTATAATCTAAATAAGATGAAGATTTCAAGAGAGAGAGAGGGAAAAAAAAAACCCTAAAAGCAAGTGACAATAGAAGGGGACAATTTACATTATTTTTCATATATCTTGAGGTAATTAAACAAATCGTAACTTGCGAATTGGTGGTTGTATTTTTGCACCTTAAATTATCTTTTTGATGCGTTGTCCATTTTGATTAGCAAATTTCAACAAAAGAACATCATTCAATTTTGATTGGTTATAAAGATAAAAGTAACAAGTCATTAGTTAGAAGGGTTAATTACAAATCATACCTTCTACTTTTAATTATTTCTCAATTTATCTCTCTATTTTTAGAAACTATAAAAATGTCATTTGAATTTAAAAATTTATTTCAATTTATCCTTCCCAAGCTTTTTTGATTAAAAAAAGATAGATATAAGATTAAAAAAAATACCCTTAATTAAGCCTGAAATATATTTTTCTTGAGATATTTTTTAAAAGTATATGTTAATATTTAAAAAAACCATAAAATTTAATGTATTTTTTTAAAATTTGATGCTTTGTTTTTAGAATTTTTTTTTAAATCTATAAAATATTTTTCACAACTGTTTAAGAACAATTATTTTATTTTGTCTAATTTTTTTATTCATAAAGGTAAAATTGAAATAAGTTTTTTAAACTTAAAGGATATATTTGTAGTTTTTAAAATATTTTTCACAACTGTTTAAGAACAATTATTTTGTTCTGCCCACTTCTTTCTATTCATAAAGGCGAAATTGAAATAAGTTTTTTAAACTTAAAAGATATATTTATAGTTTTTTAAAAATAGAGAAACTAAAATAATTAAAACTAATAAGTATAATTATATAATTAACCTTGGCTAGAAAGGACATTTTCAAAATATCATTAGTCAAAATAGACATTCGACTAGAAGTGGTGTAACAAATCAAATGAACGATCCATAAAATCCACGAGAGGATTTTTCTTTTTGGGTAAATTCTAGGTAAGAGCTATTGACAGGTCACTTGAGTTGCGCTCGTGTTTGGAACAAACGAGTGAGAACCCCTCTTGGTTTGCTTCTTTAAGACAAATTCCATTTTCTCATTGGTGTCTATAGAATAAATAAAGAATTAAAAAACCTCTACTTATCTCTAGCCTCATTTAGGTGAAATAAAATTTACAGCCAAAATAATATATATATATATATATATATATATCACACGAGGAATAGAGATCATTAGTGTCTACAAACTCTCACCCCTCCCCAGATGAATGAGAGGGTGGCATAAATAATGTTCCTCGAAAGCAATAAAACCAGCCAAAAAAAGTGGCTGATGCAACTTTTCTCTTTCTCAAGTCATCCTTGTTGGTAAAAGACACAAGGAAACAAAAACAGCAATATAATTATGCAATTTTTTCAACCGGTTAGAAAGAAAAGTATATTTAGAGGTCCAAGTAATATATGCACTATCGTGTTCGCTATAACATATTCTGCAAATTTGCGCAAAATTATGAACCTTGATTTCTTCTACTACCTCCAACCTGAAAAGAAAAGAGATTAGTAGGCATTAGAACGAACACCATATGCAACTTCACGAAAACACACACACACACACGACTGTTAGCCAGGAGAAAAAGGGGAAAAAAACCAAATGAAAATGCTTACGTTGTGATATAAGTGACGGGGAAAACCACCTCATGAGAAACCTACTCAATTGATTTTCTGGAAGAGGTATCAGTTTCCCAACAACAGCAAGAGGCCAACTGCATGAAAAAGGGGGCCGGTCAATCGCGACAAAAAAATATATATATATATACAAGATCGCATAAATGATTTTTTCATATCCAACTCTTTATCATATTATACCATTTCCTTTCAAGTATTAGCATTGTTAATATCGCCAAGGACAAAAGAAAGAGCCGTATAATGGTGTCGAGCATTGTACTAGGTGCTTTACATTCCTAGTAGAACCGTCCAAAAGACCATTTCAAAATTTATGATATTGTCACTAACCTGATAAAGCCAATGGCGACACAAACCAGCCAATGCTTCCAATTTAGCCTGACAGTTTTGGTGAACTTGCCAAGAAACTCAATAATCATGATCTGCAAGCAAATCAAAACATAAGTAGGTGCAAGGTCCAGAAAACCCAAAGAAAACATGCCAGACCATACTAATTATCTCACCTGAAGAATGAGAGTGATTCCAACTATTCCAATAAACAGGTAATTTTTAGTAATTCCTTCAAATATATTGAATTCGTCTGGCTTCCTAGCATTGAACTCGTTGAATATCTAACAGACGTAAAACGGTCGTTATACCCATGAAACATAAAATAACAAAAAGAAGAAAACATCATGCAAAAGAATAACAATAATAGTAACAATAAAATCTATGCCACTAATTAGAGTAAAATGTATTGAATAAAAATAATATTAAAAACTTACTTGACAGAGGACAAAGGCATTGAATATCAGCGTGTTCACCACTTTATTAGCATGGGTGGGGTCATCATGTTCCAAGTTCAATAAGTCCTTGCCACGGAAATTGAGAACAAGGAGGACAGTAACTTGATAAAAAGCCTGAAATTGGGCATACAAATGATATTTTCATTAAAGGTAAATTACCCTATTGTCCATAACCTGAATTTCCAAAACACTAGCAAGAAGAAAGACAAATAAGGAAGCATAATCACCTGGATCAGCAAGTTTCTCCACATAATATTTGTTACAAGAGGTTCTCTGAGGACGAAGAAAGACAATAATTCAGATACATAAATTCCTATAGCAGAGGAAACAATTTATGAAAGAAGAACAAATACGAGAGAGAAAGAAGAGAAGTCATATGGGAAACATTCAAAAGAAAGCAAGTGGAAAATTAACTTACTTTCGACCAACCGGTGGTCTGTGCATCAGGTGATCCGTTGGTGGTTCCGTAGCCAATGCTAGGGCACCCAGTGTATCCATGATAAGATTAACCCAAAGAAGCTGCAAGAAAACAGACCAACTAAAGCAATCTTCAAACTGTGCAAGGAAAGACACAACAAGGTTTGAGGCACAAACCTGCACTGCATTAAGCGGAACTTCACCAGAAGAAACTGCAGCCACAACGTTTATGACAAGCGCTGCAACATTCACTGTGAGCTGGAACTGAATAAATTTTTGGATATTTGCATACACAGATCGACCCCATCTCACAACCTATGTACAGATAGTATAACAAATTAAAAATAATAATTAAAAAACGACTGCAAATTCAGCTCCTCAAAGCGAAATAATTGCAAATTATGCACAAAAAAAATCTAAATAAATAGAATCAACTCAATGAGGCAAACGCAAATTTTCTTGAAAATTAATACACAAGAAATGAAGAAAACGAAAGTACATGGATCGAAAGGAACTAACCTTCACAACTGAAGCAAAATTGTCATCCAAAATAATAATATCTGAGCTTTCTTTGGCAACTTCTGTTCCTTGAATGCCCATAGCAAGACCAATATCCGCCTAAGCACCAAGGGGAGAAAAATGGAATTAGGACAATTAAACAAAACATGAAGCAACAAGGAAACCAGAAAAAACATGGATTGTACTAATGATACTGAAGAATCAGATTCGAAACAAAAAAAAAGGAACCATAAAATGATAGCAAGAACGACAACAAAATTAAGTTGAAAAGTAGATAACAGATCTAGAACAAAAGAGCCCAAAGTTGAACCTCGTGTAGGGCAGGAGCATCATTTGTTCCATCTCCAGTCACGGCAACAATACGTCCCTGTCTCCTCAATGCTTGCACAAGCAGAAGCTTGTCATTAGGGGAAGAACGTCCCATAACCTGCATCCAAGGAAATAATTGCATGAAAATTCGCCACTAAAACTTGATCAGTGCTCACATATGGAAACAACAATTTACACAAAGACGGACAGATAAGAGGCATCTAGATCATACCGTAATCATCTCAGCTACCTCTTCTCTTTCTTTATCAGATAATGCACGGAACACTTTTCCTTCAATGAGATTAGGCTCTGTAGCATCTGCATATGAACCAAGGATGCCGCATTCCAATGCAATTGCTTTGGCAGTTTGACAATTGTCACCGGTGACCATGCGTACCTACAGCTCAGAAAATCAGGAATTCTTTAACATGTCAAATACCCTCAAGCAGCAGCATTATATTGACATTTATTTAAAAAAAAAAATTACATTGCAAACGTATAAAAACTCCTTTCATGATTTTGATTATAAACAGCGTCTAATCTAATGAATAAACACACTAAGTTGTTTTATTTGCCATATTAATTCTTTATAACAAAAAAGATACAAACCAAAAATTTTAAAGGAAAAACGTGTAGAGAATGCAGAGAATTATCCAACCCTCCAAAAGGAATTCCTTATTGACCACAAGTCACACAGTAAAGGATTTATTACCATAAGCAACCAAGGTTTGAAAAGGCTATACAGCCCAAAAGCCACAAAAATAAGATTATGACCTACACCGGACGTCAAATACTTTTAAATTGATGCACCTAGATTTTAGAGTATACTTGAGTTATAGAAAAATTCAATCACTATTACAAAGAATTAACCAAAGAGCTTACAACAAACCCAATACTTGTGCATTTAATAGGTTAATGCAAAGGAGGTTTTTAATTTTTTTAAATATAATTGCAGAGTAGTTATGTTGTCCACTATAACTAAAAGAATTGTGATTAATGAGTTCAGTTTCATCCTCCCCATGGTTAATCACGAGAAGGTTGCACCTTCAATTTCAAGCAATTAAGATTTTAGAGCATCAGACAATACCTTAACACCAGCTTTCTGACACAATTCAACTGCATTTCTTACCCCTGGCCTGCAAGGGTCCTGCATTGCAATGTTCACATGAGCTAACAAAAGCTACACAAATATATACGAATAGGAAAACAAAAATGTAAAATCGAGTTGGAGAACCTCATAATTTGTTTGTCAAAAACAAAGCTAAATTCTAGCGTTTTTGATACATCAACAGTAAAACATACAAATAGAAATTGACGACTTCAAGTATAGTTTTTTTTTTTTTTTTTTTAAAGAAAGAAATGAATTGCATTAATGGTCAAAAAGCATCGAAAACAAAAAGAGAGGAAGAGATTTCATCAGCAAACTGACTAACAAAGAAGAAAGTTGCTAAATAAGGAGCCCAACTCCTCACTAAATCCAACAAAATCAAATTGCCAAACTCTGTCATTGATTTTATCCCACAAGCCAAACCTGTCTTCTTCAAGTTCCTCAATTTCAAGTACGGCATTACCAACAATAATAATAGAACATCAATAACACTAGACGATAAATAAAACCTCAATGTTTTGTAAACATTTGAGCCTAACAAAAATTAGTAAATGAAAAACAAACATAAGACTAGATCAATTAAGGATCTCTTCAAATATTAGCCTTCTAAGAAAATATAGATTCACAAAGTATTGAACAAAAACTGGTCGCATATAAAAGTAGCTAGAATAAACTAGAAAAGTAAGCTCACAACAAAAAAAAAATGAAAGTCAAAAAAAAAAAAACATGAAGAGCAAAAGCAGAGCGGTTATGAGATAATTAAAAGAGCAAGGGCAGAAGGACCAATAACACTACCAAAAAAACTGTATAAGAAATATCTTTTGTGCATAAGAAACAGAAAAATAATTTAATCTAAAAATGAAGAGCAATTTATAGCTAACCAAATACATATTCTATACCTTCATACCAACTATAGCAAGTAAAATAAGATCATCCTCAGGCAGTGCCCAACAAGATAGTTCGTCTTCATCAGTTGGAACACTTTCAAGTTCATATGTTCTATATGCTATAGAGACACAACGTAAAGTACGAGCAGCCATATCTTCAATGGCTCTTTTGAAAAATGTCACCTGATAACAAAGAGACCATTAGAAAGAACTTCAAAGTACAGAGAAAAGGAAAAGGAAAAAGAAAGGTAAAGAGAAAGAGAGAATGTCAACCAAACACCATTGACTACATAACAATACTATATTCCGCAAGGACAAATCATTTTATCCATCTTAGTATCTGCCAAAAGAATTGTTACACTTAATCATGCATTAACAGTAATTATACACCCAAATTTGACTAGTGTCACTGAGCCAGAAAATGTTTTTGAAAATGGGGAAGACATGAGTTAGGGTGAGGAAACGATATTGAAGACAAACTCAAAGATGCACCATCCTTGAATAAATAAATAAATAAATAAAAATCAGATAATTTCAGAATTTTCTTTTTGCTACAAAGATACCAATTAATTAGTAGATAATTTCATCTAATGTTACTAAAGAAAAAAAATCCCAACTATTTCCCAAAAATAGTAATTATCTGATAGTGCAAGTGAGGAAAGCGTAATCTCAAACCTTATCTTCGTCCATAGCCACCACATGATTAGTGTCATCAATATATTGCGTGCATGAAGCCAATACGATTTCAGCAGCCCCTTTCCAGTGGACATGAACTTGAGAGTTAGGCTACAAATAGAGCAAAAAGAGTATCAAACAAGAGTAAATACCTAATTTGTTGTATTCAACTTGAAAACTATGACTACAACAAAGAAATTAAAAGTAATGAAATCCAATACAGTGCATTTCGTTTTTCAATATTTTGCAGGCCAGCCTTGATCACTATGAAGCAAATGCCGCAAATCAGGCTAGCAATAAACAACATCGTACCAGTTTTACAGCAGCACCGCCTCGTTTTTTCTCCGAGTTGAAAGGAAACACATGAAGAATTGAAGATTCCGATCTAGCCACTTCGAAATTCATTCCAATCTATAAACAAGATATTTGCAACTCTATTGATATTTAAAGTTACATAACATGATAGAAGTAGAAAATTAAATAAATTCAGAAAGTACCTGAATTCCCCAGGAAAGAATAGCCTTTTCTGTTGGCGATCCAGAAACCTCTATTTCTCCACCACTCTACAAATAACGAAGCAACATTGATTTAGAATACTCACAAATACAGACCAAGACGTTAACAATAATGATCTGTAAAAGTAATTTAAATACCTCGGGTACATAAACACCGCCATTTGTATTTTGTGCAATGCCTTCAATCAGTAAAAAAGACACCAATGGCGACAACGCTGACTTGTTATTAGGAGGATCAATTTTTTTCCCACAAGCATAGGCCTCAACAACAGTCATCTACGCATCACCGCAATATGTGTTAGTACTGTTAGATGATGTGCGAGTGTGCATGCATGAGATTATATTTGTGGGGGAGCGTGTGAGAATTAATGAAATTAGGAATCCATTGTTGTCTCTTTTTCTTTTACCACACGAGGTAGCAGTACGGAAGTAGACAAGCATAGAAAGAAATAACAAAAACAACGACAAAGACAAAGAATTGTGCCTCATGTACCTGGTTTAGAGTTAAGGTTCCAGTTTTATCACTACAAATAGTTTCCGCAGAACCCATCGTCTCACATGCAGAAAGCCTTCGAACCTGTAGTTTTATGCCCGTTACATCACAAGATCACATAATACGCCCCAAAAATAAATAAATAAATAAATAAATAGACATACTAGAGCTTTATCCGCCATCATTTTCCTCATTGAATATGCAAGACTGCAAACAAAGTCAAAAATTTCAGGAAAAAAAAAAGATTAATAAGTAGCATGAAGACATATTAGAATAGAAAATTCTTTTTCATGAGCCCAACGTTTGTTATAGAAAAGCTATCAGTAGCAGGATTCGTGAAAAACGAAAAAAGGAAGACAAAGAAAAGTTTCCCATCAATTATATACTAGAAACATATACTTACTGAAATACAATTTTGGAAACAATTTACTGTTATTACAATGAAACTTTCTAAGATTGGGTCAGGCCCAATCATTTTGGACTAAGATACCATACAACCTGAATACATTTGAATAAGGGTTTTCACATAGAAGGTAAGGTGTGCTTACGTTAAGGTAACAGCTAATGGAAGCCCTTCAGGCACAGCAACAACAACAATAGTGACCTGCAATATTGAGTCCACAAAGTTGAAAGATTTTTTAAAGATCCGCATTTTTTATATGCATATTTTACTTTTAAATGAATAACATGTGCACATACCGCAATAGTAACGATTTTAATAGCTCCATCTACGGCATCACTAGCTTTAGTCCTGCCTGCAGTAAACTGACGGCTTCCATCTGGATTTTTTGAATGGCCAGTGAAGTATCTGCAGAAAAAACAATGATAAGATGTCAACTCGATCATTAGCTAGAGAAAGAGAACAAGAAAAGATTTACCTGACAAGGAGTACAACCAAGACAGCAAAAGCTACTGTCAGTCCAACAATTCCAATGAAAGTTGCAATCCCATTTAAGCGAACCTGTAAAAAGCCGTCGAAAGGGTAAACATAATGTGCAAAGTGTAAAATGACAGTCACGTTATAAGTAAGATTTAAAAATAAATAAATAAATAAGCCTACCTGCAAAGGTGTTTCTTCACCAGTGTCTTCTGAAATACTAGCCATGAGCAGTCCCCACTCGGTATTGATTCCAACACTTGTCACCTAAGAAAACAAATATAACTAAATCATTGTTCAAAAAAAAAGAAAAGGAACTGTGTTATATACGTCGTTTATATATGCAATGTGCCCAAGCCATAGAAACAAGCTCGATTATATGCTTAACTTCTATGAAACAACCAAACATATCAGGAGGAATAATTGTGTGATCGAAGAAACAAGCTCGTGGATAAACCAAACAAACAAAACAAAACAAAACTGGGATTGAAACCAAAGACATAGACCAAAAAACCAGACCATGCATGAAAAGGAAAACAGAAATGCATTGTGAAACATTTTAATTTTTTTCAGCAGTATTGGAGGATACTACTCCTTAGGAATAATTTTACAACAACGAAACTATAACATAACAAAACACATTGAATTCCAAGAATAGACAATCTACATTTACACAGATTGAAACCATAGGAATACGAAAACACACAAGTCAATAGAATTTGCAAACTTCTCACTTTGTGTTGCAGGTACAGTGTTTCCATAATCACCAAACTGTTGGCATCCTCCCACAAATATATTTCATTGTATTAGCAGTCTGAAAAAATAAATAGCAACAGGTGAAGAACCTCACCAGCATTGTACCACTACCATCTGCTACTTTACAACCAGACATCAGAAATGGTCGCTTAGAGTCCTTGTGAACCTGGAATAAATAAATAAATATATAAATGTATGTATGTATGTATAAGATTTAACACAGTAAATGGAAAAATGGAAAACATATGCACTGCAAAACAACAGAGGCTCACAATTTTGCTTTCACCGGTCATGCTGGATTCATCTATTGCGAGGGAGTGGCCAGAGATAAGAATACCATCGGCAGGAACCTAGCATAGAAAATAATAATAATAATAATAATAAAATGATAAATAATTAAAATCGCATAATCTATACTGTATTTGACATAAAAAAAGGTATAAATTAAAAAATAGAAATGATCAACATACTTGGTTACCAATATTAAGGGGCACAACATCACCAACCACAATGTCATAAATTGACACTTCAATTCTTCGACCACCTCGAATGACCTGCAGCCATGTACCTTAAATTAATAAGAAACCGACATGTCTTTTTTATTATTATTATGAATTTATTGGCACCAAGCAGACCCACCTGCAAATGTATGTTTCTCTTCTCTTCGTTTAAATTTTGGAACTGAAGAGATTGTCTGTAATCACTAATAGCTGTAGAAGAAAGTACAAAAAGATCAGTGAAGAGTGCTGTATCCTACTAAAAGAGTAAAACAAGTAGTCAAATATGATAAAATGAAAAAAATAGTTGAGTATGTTGCTCAATGATGATGTTATCATGTACGAAAATATCCTGTTGGACCCTCACCGTTGCCCTTTCATATAAAATCAAATCAAATTTGGACATGTTAGCCTCGATTTTTTAATTAATCTTATTAAAAGGATTACAGGCCAAAAGAATCAAAAGCATGTTTTTTTGCCAATCTTGTCCTGCAACAGAATAACGGTCTTCAAATTATTATAAACAGTGTACGGCTACATGTCACGCATCAGCCTTGCCTTGCAGAAACATGAAGCGCATTTCACGTCTTAGTTGAAAATTCATAAAAACCACTCCTCAAGAATGGATCTATTACATCCCCCACTAGAGAAAATTTGACTACTTCCTCAACAATAAGTTAAAAAATAAGAAAAATTCTAAAAAGATTTAAGTTGAATTAAAACTTCAGAAAAGGATTTTAGAGAGTTATGTCCAAAAAGGAAGGAGGAAAAAGGTAAATTAACTAGATAGAAAAAGTAAATTACTAAATATATAACAACACCCAAGAGGCTAAGATTAAGACTGGACATGTAAACAGAGGAAACCACGGTTGACTAATGTATCAAAAGTAAATTTTCTCCAAAGATACGACAATTCTAATACCTGTAACAACAATAACAAGAAGAACTGCAAAAGCAATGCTCCCCCCATCATACCATCCTTCCTTTATACCCTACAAATTCAAAAAAAAAAAAAAATCATAAAAAGAACTGTAAAGAGCACCACCTCAACAATGCACTAAAATTAAAATATGGACCAGATAGAAGGAATATAAAAATTAAATTAATAATATATTTAATTGCGGAAGAAAACACAGGAATGACGCTAAAAAGCATGTCTCAAAGACACAAAAAAACCATAATCTTATGAATTCCGTGGAAATCCGGTTCATATCCCCCTTCTTAGGGATCTTAATTGAAGAATATTTTTCTTTTAATGTAGATTATCCCTGATTGTTTGTTGATTCCTGATTTTTAGTCAATCACCTAATTTAGCTAATCACCTGATTTAGCTCCCTGATCCTGGAATTATTTCTGATTTTGTGCTAATGTAATTAAGCTGATTAGAAGGCAGATGTAAATTAGCTTTATAGGTCTAACCTATATATAATGTACTCTTCTCTCATTTTCTGAATAAGAAAGAATACACTTTATTCAGCCTTTTTCTACATGGTATCGGAGCGTAACTGATATCCTCCATGGCCACCGAAATTCCTCCTTCCACCTCTTCCACTTCCGATGTTATTCCTGTCCAGGAAATAGTTCCTTCTAGCAGCCACCCATTAACCGAAAATTCACCCATTACCATGCATAAACTCACAGGCCAAAATTATATTCAATGGTCTCAGTCAGTTTTGATGTTTATATACGGAAAGGGAAAGGATGAATTCATTTTCGGAGAGGCAGCCTCTCCAAAGAAGGAAGACCCTGGTTTCAGAAAATGGAATGCTGAAAATAACATTGTCATGTCATGGCTCATAAACTCCATGACTGTTGAAATTGGTGAGAACTTCATGTTTTATGAGACGGCAAAGGAGATATGGAATGCAGCAAAGGAAACCTACTCTGACAAGGAGAATACATCAGACTTTTGAGATTGAAGGAGCTCTACATGAATTACGTCAAAGTGATCTTTTTGTCACCCAATACTTCAACTCTCTCATTCGGAGATGGCAGCAACTTGATCGGTTTGAGTCCTACAATTGGGCCTGCCCCACTGATGCAGTGAAATACAAGGCAATCCTAGAAAAGAAAAGAACCTTCAAGTTCTTACTAGGGTTAGACAAAAGCCTTGATGAAGTCCGTGGTCGAATCTTGAGAATGAAACCACTTCCATCCATCCGAGAAGCTTTTTTTGAAGTCAGACGTGAAGAGAGCAGGAGGAAAGTAATACTCGGCTCATCAACAGTTGAAACTTCAGCACTAGCCGTTCACAGGAATCCGAACTTCAACCAAGAAAGAAAGGAAAGGCCTAAATGTGAACACTGCAGAAAGATGGGACATACAAAAGACAAGTGCTGGGATTTTCATGGCAAACCACCAGATTACAAACCCAAACCAAGGCGTGGAAACAGTGCTACCACTTCAACCGAGGATCAGTCCACCAAAACTGAAGGCAGCCCATTCACTAAGGAACAATTAGAGGCTCTTCAGACAATCCTAGCCCAAGCCAACCAGTCTCAAAACTCAATCATAGGGACCGGTTCTCTTGCACAGAAAGGTAAGGCACTAAAAGTCATTACATTTCACAAAGAACAATCCAGTTCTTGGATTATTGACTCAGGTGCCTCTGACCATATGACGGGAGATGCAAACTTACTTCAGAATTTCATTCCATGTTCACATACTACATCTATCCAAATAGCTGATGGATCTCTATCAAAAATTGCTGGCTATGGATCAGTGCCTCTTACCAAAGAGATTGTTCTCAACTCTGTGCTACTTGTGCCAAAGCTTGATTATAACCTTTTATCCATTAGCAAGCTAACTAAAGACCTAAACTGTATTGCTAATTTTTCTTCTAAATCTTGCAAATTTCAGGACTTGGTTTCGGGGAGGATGATTGGCAATGCTGATGTATGTGACGGTCTCTACCTTCTCAAGAATAAAAGGAGTCATGAAGGGCTTCATCAACCAACCAATTGTGTCTCTAAAAGTATTGTGTCTACATCTGTCTCTAGTTTAAATAAAGAGGATGCAATCATGTTATGGCATTTTCGTTTGGGTCACCCAAATTTCATTTATCTTTCAAAATTGTTCCCATCATTGTTTGTTAATAAAAATCCAAAATTGCTGAATTGTGAAGTCTGTCAATTTTCAAAGCATGTTCGAAATTCATATCCAATTTCTCCATACATATCTAGACCATTTGTAACTATCCATAGTGATGTGTGGGGTCCCTCAAGGGTAAAAAAACATAACCGGATCACGATGGTTTGTTTTATTTGTTGATGATCATACTCGAGTCACTTGGGTATTTCTGATGAAAGATAAATCAGAAGTAGGACAAATTTTTCAAACTTTTTCAAGAATGATCCAAACACAATTTAATTCAAAAATCCAAATCTTTAGAACAGATAATGCCAGGGAATACTTTGCATCACATCTTGGAAATTACCTCCTTGACTTGGGAACAGTTCATCAAAGTTCTTGTGTAGATACACCCCAACAAAATGGAATTGCTGAAAGAAAAAACCGTCATCTACTTGAAGTAACTCGATCTCTCCTTTTCACATATAATGTGCCCAAACATTTCTGGGGGGAAGCCGTGTTAACAACAGCCTATCCTATAAACCGAATGCCTTCTAGAATATTGTCCTTTAAAACACCATGTGAAAAGCTCCATGAGTCCTTTCCAACAACTCCTTTGATCTCAACAATTCCGATAAAATTTTCGGGTGTTCAGCATTTGTACACATTCATCAAAACCATCGAAGTAAACTAGATCCTAAATCCGAAAAATGCATCTTCCTTGGTTATTCACCAACCCAAAAAGGGTACAGATGTTTTTCCACCACAAAGGGACGATTCTACACCACTATGGATGTTACTTTTCATGAGGATCAACCATTCTTTCCAAAATCCACCATTCAGGGGGAGAATAATCAGAGTGAATGGCAGATTTGGGAAACAAGTTTTGAGTCCCAACCAAGTCTTCCAAGTCAACCAAGTCTTTCGAGTCCATCTTCTTTCGAGTCAAACTCACCTCCCATTCCTCAACCAGTTTCAGATAATTCTGTCCCAATACCAACATCAGGTGAAGTCCGATCAGAAAGTCCTCTTATTCACGAAGATGAAGAACTGAATACACAACAGATGCAAAGTCAAGAATCTGAACCTAATACCGAAGCCCGAAATGAGCCAGGTAATAGCAATACTGTTTCTGAACCTGATGTTTCGATTAATGATCTTGGTTGGCCAATTACTATACGGAAGGGGGTGCGTTCATGCACTCAACATCCTATATCTAAATATGTTTCTTATGCAAGTTTGTCCTCTAGTTTTCGGGCCTTTACTACTAATCTAGTAGCAACTGAAATTCCAAAGGACATCCACGAAGCTTTGAAACATCCAAAGTGGAAAGCTGCAGTTGAAGAAGAAATCAAGGCCTTGGAGAAGAATGGCACATGGGAGATAATTAGCTTGCCAAAGGATCGAAAAACGGTAGGGTGTAAATGGATTTTCACCATCAAGTGTAACACAGATGGCAGTATAGATAGGCACAAAGCAAGACTTGTAGCAAAAGGATTCACACAGTCCTATGGAATCGACTATCAAGAAACTTTTACACCTGTTGCGAAGCTCAACACTGTCAGAGTTCTTCTGTCCATTGCCGCCAACTTTGACTAGCCATTATACCAACTAGATGTCAAGAATGCTTTTCTCAATGGTAACCTAGAGGAAGAGGTCTACATGGAGATACCTCTTGGTCTAATGATAAAGAATCCACCAGAAGCAGTCTGTAAACTCAAGAAGTCTCTTTATGGACTCAAACAATCCCCAAGGGCTTGGTTTGACAGATTTACCGGAGCAATGAAAAAGTTTGGATATTACCAATGTCAATCAGATCACACTATGTTCCAAAGAAACACTTCCGAAGGAAAAAGGGTAATCCTTATAGTGTATGTTGATGACATTGTAGTAACAGGAGATGACAGGAAAGGGATACAAGAGCTAAAAAAGTTCCTAGCATAGGAATTCGAGATCAAAGACTTAGGGTTTCTAAAATACTTTCTTGGGATGGAAGTGGCTCGTTCCAGCAAAGGTATTTGTGTTACTGAACATAAATATATATTGGATCTCCTCAAGGAAACAGGAATGCTAGGATGCAAGCCTATCGATACACCCATGGACTCTGTAAAGAAGTTGGGAATCGAGCAAGAACGACCTCCAGTAGATAAAGGGAGATATCAACGTCTGGTTGGAAAGTTGATATATCTCTCACACACCCGACCTGATACTGGTTTTTCTGTGAGTGTTGTTAGTCAATTTATGAACAATCCCAAAGAAGATCATCTTGAAGTCGTTCTTAGAATTATCAGATATTTGAAAATGACTCCAAGAAAAGGACTCTTCTTCAAAAGAAACAATGACAGAAGTGTCAAAGTTTACACGGATGCAGATTGGGCAGGATCACCAACCGATAGAAGATCAACCTCTGGATACTGCACATATGTATGGGGAAACTTGATAACTTGGAGGAGTAAAAAGCAGTCAGTTGTTGCAAGGAGTAGTGCTGAAGCCGAATTCAGAGCTCTTGCACTTGGAATTTGTGAAGTTATGTGGATCCAACGACTACTTGCAGAATTAAACCTATCCAGAGAAGAACCACTGAAAGTGTTTTGTAACAATCAGGCAGCCATCAGTATTGCAAGGAATCCTGTCCACCATGATCGCACAAAACACATTGAGATTGATCGGCATTTCATCAAAGAGAAAATTGAGACTGATGTCATTTCATTGTCCTACATTTCTACTCGCCTTCAAATAGCCGACATTCTTACGAAAGCTCCTCCAAGAACCAGTTTCAATGAATTGAGTTCCAAGTTGGGAATGATCAACATCTACCACCCAACTTGAGGGGGAGTGTGGAAATCCGGTTCATATCCCCCTTCTTAGGGACCTTAATTGAAGAATATTTTTCTTTTAATGTAGATTATCCCTGATTGTTAGTTGATTCTTGATTTTTAGTCAATCACCTAATTTAGCTAATCACCTGATTTAGCTCCCTGATCCTAGGAATTATTTCTGATTTTGTGCTGATGTAATTAAGCTGATTAGAAGGCAGATGTAAATTAGCTTTATAGGTCTAACCTATATATAATGTACTCTTCTCTCATTTTCTGAATAAGAAAGAATACACTTTATTCGGCCTTTTTCTACAAATTCCAATTACGTCATTCTTATTTCCTTCTTCTTTAACCCCTTTTCTCCCCTTTATTTTTTATATATATGACTATATTTTTATCTGAAGTGGAAAATACTGATTTACTACTAAACATGAAAATAAAGAATAAAAACACAGGCACAAACAAAAGACAATCTCAAATACGCATAAGCAGTTTATTATGGCACACCGCTCACCTCAGTCTTTATACCAAGAGCCAGGGAAGCCACCGCAGCTATCATTAATATGATCAAAGTAAGGTCTTGCCAAGCTTCCCAAAGAAACATCTATGAGAAAACAAAATGAGCACAGAAATTAACAAAAGAGAAGATGTCCTCTATCATCAATAGCCAAGAAAATGTCTTTTTTTTTTTCCATTTCATAGTTAAATGAGTAAGTAACTTCTACGTTATAGTTGAAAGTACCCAAAAACTTCTCCCTTTTTTCCGTGGATATGTGTTTGAGCCAAATGCATTTCTTCTCTTCAGTAAGTCTTCATCATATCCATGGATTCCTTTCTCCAAATTTGTTTTTAGTAAATCTGCTACGCCTTTAACCTGATTTAGAATACATGAAAAGAAAAATGTTTGATGACATCACAAAACAAAACAAAAAGGTAAAAGAACAAATGTTGTTCTGGTTTGCACTTGCCCCTCCATAGTGTTCCAGCGCAATAAAATTATGATCCCTTGTCATTGAAGCAAGTTGGTCTTGTCCAATGGCATAATCCCCGTTGGCAGTTGAAGGTGGTTGTACAGTGCCTATAAGTTGGAACCACAAAATCAATCACATGATGAAAATCTAAGAAGAGGACATGAGGTTATAAGAAGACGACTAGAAAATAAGGAGGAGAGCATCAGCCTCAATGCAGTTTCAAAAAACCTTCAAGAGCACAGAAAGCATAAGGAGGAATCACATGGATGAGAAGAAAGAGCAAAAATAGTAATTTTGTATGAATTTTGTGTAAAACCAAGGAGCGAGAGCAATAAAGAAGGAAATACCATTAAATTGTTCTCCAGCTGCTTTAAATCTGTATGCAGCCTAATAAAGAGAACATTATATATCAGAAGATTAACAACTAAAAGAAACTTTAAATCGACATTGCTTCGAAATTCGTTACTCGTATAGCTTGTGCATGAGCTCTGATCTTCCTCAGTGTTTGCCTATTTTCTTCTTCTTTTTTCAAGTCTAACGTGTATCGGAATCGTCGAGAGGCATTTAGCACAAGCGCCGCTTGCTGAAAAAAAAAGTAAGTATTTTAGCCCAAAAACGGAAGAAGGAAACAGAAACAACAATGTGCAGAAAATGTGATAAATTAATTCAAATTTAGCAACTTGCAGCCATAAAGAGACGTTATAAATAAACATAACAAGCATTGTTACTACAGATTACCAGAGTATCAAAAGTTTAATTAAAACATGTTGTCCTTCTAATGACTATAAGCAACAAGTAGCTCCAACCAGGAAATGACGTCAATTTCATTCTTTTACTGTGGACACTGATCAAACAAAATACCATTTCCAGTCATAACTCTTCCAAAGGTTAACCTAGTGCAATATCTTTCTTTTAAAAATCGTAAAAGAAACAAACACGAGAAGGAAAAAAAAAAGTGACATGCTGTACCCAAAACAAAGCAAGTATTAAGTATTTACCCAACAAAGTAAGTGTTTAGTATTTACCTTGTTTTTTAAAACTCAAAAAACAGTTTCGAGAAATAAAACCTAAAATAGTAAACAAGTCCAAAAATTGTATCCTCCAAAAAGAAATAATAAGGATTGTCAGGCCAGCAAGAGACCCAAATCTGTTATTGGGCCCAGGAAAGCCCGAGATTGACATCGGCCCATTCCGCTTCGGTGGTTCCCTAAAAGTGTGTTTATCAAATGATGCCCGAGAAGGGTAAATCAGTAAACTGCGTCTATTATTTTAATTAACGACCTCCAAGATAGCGATAAGCTTTCAATCTTATTAGAATCTAGAAGATTCCAAATCCACAGAAGAGATAAACTTAGCCAAAGATCTCATCAAAGTCAGCAAGCCAAATAGATAGGAGATTCTAAAGTATTTAAATTTAAATTATAACTAAAGCGTTGGAGTACCGCCAACCTCGTAAACTATACATATAGGTCAGCCCTAGAGTGCAGCCTCAACTCCAATTTTTGGCACAAACTCAAGCATTAGCTTTTTACTCGATTTTCTTATAGTGAAATATCCCTCCCCCGAGAAAAGCCCAGTGGATGTAGCCTATAGTTGACTATAAAAATTCCTTGTGTTCTTGTTATTTTCTTTGCAATTATTAGCTTTCCAAGTGAGAGATCAATTCGGTGAGGAATTTTGAGAGAAAATCTTGTTTGACGCCGGTCAACAACAACTATGCTATTTTGTAAAAAGCATAATGCTCCATGTTATACATAAATTTATCCACCAAAACTTTTTTCCTAGAAAGAATTACAACAGACTAACACTTATAACTTAACTCCACAAACATTACAAACATTTTTCTAAAGAATTCAGCGCCCAGGGAGAATTGAATACCAGAAATAGTGCGTAAATTAATTCCAGAATACAAAAGAAAATAATTCAGAATCTATAATCCTAATTCAAAGCAAACAAATTGGATTCCAGAGATTCCAGTTCAATAATGCATAAATAAAATTGCTTCTAATCAAAAGAAAAAGAAAAAAAATCAATTAAATACGCAAAAACAGATGATAACATTAACAATAATAAAAGAATACACATCAGTAGAACATATACATATATACATATATATATAGAGAGAGAGAGAGAGACTGACCCTCCAACGTCGGAGACGCTCGAGAGGAGCATTTTTAGTGTTGGGAATATCGAAAGGATCAGAGGAGACGTCGTCGTCGTCGAAGTCGCCGGCGCGGCTGCTACCTCCGGCCTCCGGATCCCCTGCTCGCCGGTAAGGCGATCCCTTGAAGCTCGACATCGCCGTCGCCGGAGAAATTCAATAAAACAAAACTGTCGCAGGAGAGATGGCACCGTTACTTTTCTATTCACTCTTCATCGAAAACAATTTTTCAGAGCAACAACAACAAGATGAAGAAGAAGTTTTTCTTTCTTTCTGTTTTCTACCAAGAGTAAGCAAGTGACTGATTTCTTTTCCTCTCTGAGTCTACTTTCCCTCTCACTTTCACGGGACTTTCCAATTTTCCCAAACAGGTAAGTAGGGTTATGGGAAGGGACAAGAAAAAAAAACCGTAAAAGGCAAAAACGATGCTAATATGGTACTGTGCTCTCGCCTAAAAAAAAAGAGTAATTTTTTTGTTTTTTGGTTTTATTTTTTATTATAGTTTTACCTTGGTGAGAAATAATCAGAACAGTTACAAGAGGATTTTGGCAACTGACGTCAAACAAAGTCGTCCTTTCGTCTCCCTGTGGCTCTTTCTTTTCTGTAAACAATGAGATGGATTTGTCATAATAACATTAAAATAATTATGAAAGTAATTCTTTAGGCTCTTTGATAAAAAAACAAAAACAAATGGATTCTCCAAATATATAATAAATAAATAGATAAACAAACAAACAAACAAACTATAAATAAGTACTGGCTGGTTTGGTCGGTTCTCAAAGCTCGAGACATTTTGGGAATGTAAAATCTTAAGAGAAATAAAATTTCTTACCATTTTCTTAAGGTTTAACTATTTTTTTATAGAAATTTCTAAGAGTGTGTTTGGTTTATAAGTTTAAACCATTGTTTAAATTATTTTATTATAATATTTTTTTTACAAAAATTTAAATTTTTGTTTAAATTTTTTGTTCAAAAACCGGCTTTAAATGGGCACCTTTATCTTTTTCACTATTTCTATTTATAAATAAACAGTTATATTTACTTATCTCTTTGAAAGAAAGAAAAATATTAAAAAAAAGGATTTTTTTTTTTTTGAAGTTTGAATATATTGGTTGGATGGACAGTTGTGCCACATGCAATGGGGAAACGGTTTTCCTCACCGCCTAAAAGCAATTATTACTGCGCTAGCACCACGTGTAATGGTACGCTTTTAGTTATTTATGTTTTTTGAGAATATAATTGGAATACACAAATACCAATAAATCAATAAATTGCAAGCAAAAAAATAAATCAAGAATTGGATTATATGTTTTTTAATTGGAGATTAAAACTTACTTATTAAGAAACCCGAGGAAATAAACAACATAATTAGCTATCACGAGAAGTAGAAAAACCATAGACATTTGTTGATAAGTAGAAAAATCGTGGACTTGACTCCGAACAAAACAATAGACGCTTGCGTTACTTCATATAATATATATATATATATATTTATATATATATATATATTTAATGAGAATAGAAAAAGGATTACTCTTTTTAATTAAGAAAATAAAAATGATTACTTTATACTTTATGACATTAAGCAAGCGTTGTCAAATATTTAAGGACTTATAAAAGATAACGTGTTAGCAAAAGAGTGAGCCAACAAAAAAGAGTGGCGTGTCATGAAGAAAAGAAACAAGCATTGTCGAAAGTTGAAGAAACGCATATGTCAACTATTGATTAAAGTAACTACTACTACTACATTTTAGTCTATGTGCGGCCCACCAGCTTTAACTTTGCCAAGACCTTAACCCGTGGGGCCAAACACCATTCTCATCCTCTTACCCCCTGAACACTTGGCCTCTTAAACTTTGATGAACCCATTAACCGTTAATTTAAACCAATTAATTTGATTAAATCAATTGATTTAATATATTATAATATATAAAGTTTTAATTTTAAGTTTAAATCAATTAATTTAAACTTATAATCTAAACATCTTATTAATTTTAGCAACTCCTATTCTAAATTTATGGTTCTATCACAAATCACTCTCATATCTATGCAAGTTTTTTGATGCAAATTTTCATATGGTTCCTTAATTAAAAACATAAAAGTTTTTTTTTTATGAATGCTAACCCAAATTTATATTTAAAATAAACTTATTTAAAAATTTTATTTTGGTAAAAAAACTTAATCAAATATATCAATCACAATAAATATTAGTAAAAATACAAAAAAAAAAAATCATTCATGTCATTAATCAACTATTTATATACAAGTTACTTGTCAATTTTAGTCTAAAAAATAGCATTGCTATCAACCGGGTGATTACTACAGATTTATAAATTTATAGTATAACTCGCTAAAATTAAAAGTTTAAAAAGCAAATTAGCTGACAATGATGGTAAAACCCCATTTTTCTAATTCTAAATTTCTCACCCAAAAGTTACTGTTGTCGTGGCTGCAATTAAAACTTCGTTAATATTCAAAATTATTTTAAAGAAAAAAAATGAAAAATATATTCTTTTGTTCTAAGTAAATTTAATGAAAAAAAAAAAGGGGAGTTTGGAAATTAAGTTATAGGGGTTGGAGAATTCTGGTACGCCCATCCACTAAAAGAACAGTCATTGTCCATGGGGAAATATAACATTTTATATCCTCATGCCTAAAAGTTTTTTTTTCCCAATAAAATAGCCAAAATTAGACAAATTTATAAAGACAAAGAAGAATGCATGAGAGATGTTTAGTAGAGGGAAAAGGATCCACTCCTATTATCTCCTTGCAATTATGCAAACAAATGTTGATTTATAGGAAAATTAGGCAAACATTTTTTTCAAGAGCAACAGAAAAACCAATTTCTACAATGAAATTTTTTTAGTTCTTTAACCTACCAAGAAACCACTTTTCAATTGGAAATGTGTGCTTGAAAATCTTATCACTCCACGCTAGAAAAAGGGGAGGAATGTAATAACGAGTTAGTTGGTGCATATGACCTAAATTTATCCACAAATTAATAACGGCAGCTCTAATCCTAACGTGTTTATTGCCACGGCTTCCCACATTATGCTCAAAATATCACGTGGACCTCATATGAGAAAATTTATAGCATTTATAGAGAATCTGTAGGTTAAAAAAAAGATTTTGAATTATAAGTCAACACAATAATAGAATCTTATATCAAAAAAAAAAAAAGATAGAGAAAAGGAAAATAAGAAACAAAACAAATTGGATGAATGATACGATGACACGGCAAGAAAAGAAAGAAACACATAAGGTACCATGTTCCTCGCCCAATTCTTAATGAAGTAAAATTGTCCCCCTCAACCGAGGCTCAAATCACCCCCGGTGGACAAAGAGAGTTGTGAGATTGATGGTCTGATGATTAATGTGTGGTTTTTTTCGTTTTTTCAAGTAGAGAAAGAAGGGACGGACATGGTAGGCAATTTTGCAGGGATGAAAAAAAAACTAAGGCAAGTACCACTTTGTCTCCACTCAATCCAATTCCTTTTATACCCAAAATCCTAAGCAAATATAACTAAAAGCTAAAGCTGTTACATTTACGTGTGTTTATATATATGGATTTATTTTCATTGAGGTTATGTAAATTTTATACTTTATATTTTCAACTTTAACACTATAATACATTCATATTTTTTCATCTTTTTCAGGTCAAAATTTGATTTTAACTTTATTAAATACTTAAATGTCCTTTACATTTTGGAAATATCTGCTTTTTCTCAAACCTTTTCCTATTTTTTTTTTTCACTTTGTAAAATACTTAAACATCCTCTACATTTTATAAATTTCAATTTTTTTCTCAAAATTTTTTTATGTATTTTTCAGTTTTCCTTTAAGGGTGCCTAGGTCTTTTTATGGTCAAAATCAAACTTTGACTTGAAAAATGTAAAAATTTAACATGAATTTAAAATGTGAAGGTATAAAAGTGTCAAAGTTTAAAATATAAGGTATGATTTTTTGATAAGCAAGGTATCAAAATGAAAAATATCCCTATATATATAAACACACGCGATAACACACTCATATATTTTACCGACATGTGAATCTGTTTATAGACCATATCTAACCCACTATTATAAAGCATATGTTCTGATTCCACGAACATTATGTACGCGTCTAATATAATCACAAAAGGTAGTCAAAGATATATATTCTGATCAAGTTGATTCCAACTGGTGAATTTCTAAATACTATGACATAACAAATGAGCCATTGATTTCAACTGCTCGCATTATTTTTTTACGTAAACATCAATCCAGAAAGATCAATTCACGTATCATATAGCTTGGTATAATAATATTCATAACTTGACATAATTTCTATCATTATATTCGTGCTATTATAAAAGAAAAGTTAATCATCTAATTAGTTCTATAGGAAATAAAAGTTTGATTCACAGCGAAATGAAAAGAAAAAAAGAAAAAAAAAATCTTATCTAATCTTTTATCAAAGATGACTGGCCTTCTAGATGTTAGAATATTAAACTTGGATGGAATCGTCTCAATGTCAAAAGTTAAGGTAACTTTATTATCTTTTGATTTTGATTCGCTATGTTTCGTTATTTATGAATCCAATTCTTTGAGAATATTAATATTAATTCCAATTTGTATGACAATTATAGGTGATTGCAGTGTTCTTCATGCGGGCAACGACCAATAAGGTGTTTAGAAGAGTATTGTTTTGATCTATGAATAATGTGTCACACAACTAATTCACTTTAAGTTTTAAACTAATTTTAGTTCTTTTGAAAAAGAAAATTATGACTTTTGATTTACGCGTTCATACGGTGATTAAATTTCCTTCATTTTTAATTGATATTTTCTCCATAAAACTTGCCTTAATTGGAGGTCTTTTAAAAAAGAAAACTCGTTTGCGTAGAAAGCACGTTTGAAAAAAAGAAAAGAAAAGAAAAGAAAAACTTGCAATGGAAGGAATCGAGGGACAGCCACAGTACTAATAATTCCAAACAGACCAGAGAATGGTTGGTTATAAGTTTGAAATTTATGTCCTATTAACATAAAATAAGAAAAGAAAAAGTAATTAACTTTTGAAAATGCCTTAGCATAGCAAGAGATATTGTGAATCTGACAAAGATTTATGAAAAGGAGATGACAATGACCAAAATGAGAGTGGTAATTTTTGTGTTTTCCTTTTATTCCTTGTAAAAAAGAATAAAGAAAAACAAAATGATCAAATTTATAGAAACAAAAAAATTGTCTTCATTGTTTTCTGGGTTTTCTTGTTTTTAATAAATTCGTCACTCTTTTCATTGAAATTAAACAAAAAACCAATTATTACTTGAAAATAGATGAGGCAATTAGCCAGGTGAAGGGTGGACCAAAACCAGGCAATCTAACTAACTTAACCGTCTCTTATGGCGTTGACACTTGACAGTATAACGACCTATAGCTAGTGGAAACGCAGATTAATAACAACCCATTAATTATATTGAAAAAAAAGTGATACATATTTAAATATACACACACACACACATGGCAAATTATATTGTAGAGCGAGAGATACTTACCAGGTGTACTATAGCAGCAGAAAACTAGTAATCAGCTGAAAGATTATATCTTGATCAGCAATCGATATCAGAGAAGAAGAATCACAGTAACAAGTATGGTCTTGATCAGCTGCAATAATATCACCGATTATAATTCGCTTGGCATACATATATATATTTTTGTTTTGTCGTTTGGGAACTAAAGAGAGAAAGAAGATGATGATATTGCTCACCAAATAAGGATTAGAATTCGATACCTAACCTGTACAAGAGGCAAACCAAACGTAAGGATTAAGATTGTCGTCTTTAAACTTGAAAGCTTTCTTCTCTTTCTTAGTATATATAGTACGTAAAGTTTATTAGTTAGCATTTCAGATCATTCATTCATTCATATATATACGAGTCAGTATATGTAGCCCTTAATTAGCTTAGTTACATCATTAAAATAGTAAAAATATAACCCAATGTGAAAAGATAATTAGTAGTGGAAAACACACATATATAATTGGTATACACACTCAACATATAGCTAATAGCAGAATAAAGTTGAAGAATAATTGACTAATATTTAAAGTGAAATAAAATAACCAAATATTCTCGTTGATCAGGTGTATATTCGCATATACTGGTGTCTACGAGCATATTATTTCAAAACCGTATAGCACGTGGAATAATATTAGTTATCAACATATATTCATGTAAGGTTAAAATTGACGTTAACATGTACAAAGGCTTTTGATGATTCTTCTAAATCTAATAAGGCGTTTGGGAATTCTATTCTAATCAAATGATTTAAACCAAAGTAATTCAAATTTTGTAAAAGAAAATATTCTTAACAAAATTAGTTTGAGCCACAAACTATAGTTTGAACCGTATCTCCCAAACATTTTATAAACTATACACACAGAGTTCGACAATTAAACAATATTTATATAAATATACTAGATAAAAAAATTATAAGCGGATATGTACAGCTGATCTTATGCATAGATTATAACAGCTTGTAAGGAAATTTGACACCCAAAAAGATCGTCACTCATAAAAAAGAAAAAAGGGGGAAAATTTTGGAAATTACTTGGATGCTTATATTTTTGCCAAATCTGATAATAACAACTTGTTAAGTTATCTTTTTTTTTAGCAAAATTCCATAACTAGCTTTCATTGATCCTTATACTGCCTGCTCCTTAAAATGCTAAGCCAGCTAAACTTGCTTACAATCTTACGCTTCTCATCATCTGTAATCTTCTTTTTTCCAATTACTTTAACATTTTTCCCCTCTATTTGGATGTATGTTTTAAAGCTTTGAAGCAAGATATATTTTAATAAATTAATTATACCTTTAATTTTTTGTTAGAATGTGAATAGGACAAGTACACATCCGCTTTTGAAAGTTAAAGGAGTTGCTAGATGCCCTTTTTCTTATAAGAGTGTGTGTGTGTTTTTATTTTTAGTAAACGACCTCTACTGTTGATAAAGACAGACAAAGCCAGCCAAATTATCTTAATTTTTGGTCCTTTAAAGCCATCACCACACCAAAAAGTAGGTAATTAAATGAATACTTGATATGCTACTCTAATCCTTTTAAATGCACTATATTCACCTTGTTTTTTCTTTTGACTAAGCTTTGAAAGCTATAAAAGTAAATTTTATTTTTAAAATAATATAAAAATTCAATTGAAATGTAGCATTTAAACAAAAAAATATAATAATCAGATGTCAAAATTTGACATATGTTTTATTTAGTGCCTTTGAAAATATTTTTGCACTTTTTAAAGATAAAAATTTTAAAAACATCTCAAAGTCTAGAATAGCTTAAAAAACTATTTTTGGGCTTATTTACTCTAAAAACTACTTTTTGACATGTTTTGATGAACCCTCGAATTTTTTTTTTTTTTTTTTTTGCCTTTTATAAGCACTTTTAGGAGAAGCCAACCATTTGGTGCTAATTGCTTATGAAAAAAGTACTTCTAAAAAAGCTTTTTATTTATATTTTTGACAATATATTTAAGAATAACAAATTGAAAAATCCATTCATATTTTTAAATTACACTACTTTTTTTCTTACTAATAAGAGTTTTTGATTTATTTAACCAAACATGTTTAAAAGCTCTTCTAAAACCAAAAAGCACTTCTTCATACACTGTACAAACACTAATTAAAAAGCCATAGTTTATGCCTCTTATTCTACTACTTAAAAGTAAGAGGAAATTGTAATAAGTAGCATTTTTCAAATATTATGAAAGGAAATAGGACATGTTTAGAAATTAAGAAAAATAACAATTTGAATAACTTTTCCTAAAATCCCTAAGCTACGCCTCCCTCTTTCTCTTCATTTTTTATCTCCCCTATTGTCCATGAGATTACACCATACATTCTCTCTCCTTCCTCTTCCTTTCTCCTGACAATGACAACACTGCTCCTCATGTGAGAACGACGAAGCCAGCGAGGGGCGCAACTCCAATGATAGTGACGATGCAAGCAATAGCTCCTCGAACAACTCCAGCGACATCTCCCACTCCTCACGTGATGACTCCGACGACAAGTCCTACTCTTTGCATGACTCCGGCAACGATGGGTGTGACTGTTGTTAGACATGAGGCCCTAAGTAATAAAATGTTATAATATATTTTTGGGGATATTTTATCAATAAAGAGTTTTTTTATTATTCATATACCAAATGTTGTCCTCTGAATGTATGATAAGCAAACAAAAGTCTGATATTGTCGGTCTAAACCTTTAAGAATCAGGCATATGATGGACAGATTATGCGAAATACATAATTCTAAAAGTGATGGTCTAAATCATAAAATCTACAATCAAAGGAATAAAGTTGGGCACTTTATTCATGCTAAGATTGTTATGTTGTCTACATCACTAACGGGAGATGGCTTGTCTTGGCCATCAGAGTGGGACTCCACAAGTAGAAACATTGGTACATTGTCATAGGTGACGATGTATTAGCTCGAGACATAAAGTTGAGTTGATTTGGATTAATAATTCTATTTGTGCAAATCAAATCAGTTTAGATAATCATATGTGTTGTATCTTAATCCTGAAATGACTAATAGGCCCGTTATCTTGACTTATATATTTTGATATCCCAAAATGTGACATCCTGGTTTTATGATGGTATGCATACTAGTACGTTGGAGACATGACTCTTAATAGCATAAACCTATTATTCATAGATATAGAGTCCATAACTCTTTTTGTAGAGTTAATGATATTCTCTTATATGCGTTATCCTATAATTGAAAACTGAAACGCTCAACCATTTCAATACATAGGTGTAACCGAATTGTATACTGTCTATGGATAGTAAGTTTTCTAATAGTGAGATAATAGAATGTAAGATAAAAATAATTGAGAATGTAAGACGGAATTTATCCTTAAGTCGATTATGAATATCCTATGGGGATACAACACATTATGATATGTCACGGACACTTAACTCATTTGGAGCTTCCTAATTTTATATAGTTCAAGAATGCAACTCTAAGCTTTTAGTAGAATAGCATTAGAGTTAATAATGATAAAATATGTATATGGGATATTGTATTTTATAATTATCGGAGCTTGAACTATGTAGGTCCATCAAATCCCCTTTGCTAGCTCATAATAAATCCTGTAACGATATGGCATGCTTTTCCAACAAATTGGTGACTTATGTTAAATTATTAGATTGGTTGAAATTCAGTAGGATCAGATAATTCATATGTGTTTATCGGTTGAATTAATTTTGTAAATTAATTCAAGATAAACATGTTGAATTATCAAGAATATTTTATTTTCTATGAGATTATCCAGATATGACTATTTTGATTAGATAACTTCTCTATTAGGTTATTTGAATTAAAACTGAGGCTCTATCTAAAGAATCTCAGGTAGGAAATAAAAAATTCTCAGAGATCAGATTATTATAAGTTAGGCCTGCTGATCGGTTAAGTTCGGCAGGCTGATCTGTTTGTTTGGATTGTTGATTTAACGATAATTTTATTACACGTTTTAGATGCGATTTTATCAAAAGTTGATCTAGATTCAAATTTTTTAGGCCTTATCTGATAATGATTAACCTCAGGTCCGACCTCTATAAATAGAGGGTGAGTTTTCTCACTTATTTAGATTAGTTGAGAAGTTTAGAATGAGTAGTCTAGTGTGAGAAACTCTAAAACTCCCTGAAAGCTATTGTTCACAATGAAGAACATTAGCTCTAGGTCTTCTCAATTGGTTGGAAGGAGAGTCACTGGAGGAAGAGTTATACGACATGTGCCCACATAGACTCCGATCATGGATAGAGAACAGCAAAGAAGACTAGTTGGTTAAAGCTCTTTTGGATCGTTGTTCTCTTCACTGATTGCTGGAGCTTTTCAGCATACAAAGGTTAATAAGATCAGTAATTAATTTATGTATATAGCATGTCAAACTTGTGTTTTGAAAAATTCTTTGACATAAAAATTTTTAAAATTCCACTACGTACTCGTTTTCCAACAACTATGCCACCGGTGGTGGAATGCCAAGCCTCAAGTTGTCTTCTCCGACGACGACAAGGCAATCTAGCGAACAAGGAGAGGGGATAGCATGGATATAATTGAATATTCAAAAGTTGTGTATTAAAATATGTTATTAATTTTTACCTCTAGTAAAAAATGCCATTAATTTTAAGTTTTCTCAGTTATTTAGATCAGTTGAGAAGTTTAAAGTAAGAAACTCTGAAACTCCCTGAGAGCTATTGTTCACAATCAAAAACATTAGCTCTAGGTCTTCTCAATTGGTTGGAAGGAGAGTCACTGGAGGAAGAGCTATACAACATCTGCCCACACACACTCTGATCGTGAATAGAGAATAGCAAAGAAGACTAGTTGGTTGAAGTTCTTTTGGATCGTTGTTCTCTTCACTGATTGCTGGAGCTCTTCGGCATATAAAAGTTAATAAGATCAATTATTAATTTATGTATATAGCATATCAAACTTATGTTTTGGAAAATATTTTGATATAAAAATTTTAAAAATTCCACTATGTAATCATTTTCTAACAACAGTGCCACCGGTGGTGGCCTACCCGGCCTTAAGTGGTCTTCTCCGGCAACGACAAGGCAATCTAGCGAACAAGGAGAGGGGATAACAAGGATATAATCGGATATTCAAAAGTTGTGTATTAAAATATGTTATTAATTTTTACCTCTAGTAAAACATGCCATTAATTTTTACCCCTCTTTAAGAAATGCTATTTTCCTACTTCTCCCTAAAAGTAAAAGTGCAATCTATCCCAAATGGGCTTTCAGCACCATTATCTAAAAATTTCCCTCCCCTAAAACAAAATCATTCTCATCTATTTCGAAAACACTACCAAACGGGTATTTGTGTGGAGAATATTTTTTCTACCTTATACTAAAATTTAGAATTGACATACTAAGTTGACACTGCACCGAAGATGCTATAAGGGATATGGTTTTGAATAATATTATTGAACATCAAATATTACAGGGTGTTGATGCTTAACAATGGGTGGTGCCAGATCAACACCATGTGCAGTTGCGTACGGTGCTCAGACTACTCTTCTTTGCTCGTCTCGGCCTGCTTGGACATACCTGCAACAAGAGGAGGGACACTTTGTAGGTAAAGGGGGACATTGGTGTGGTGCCAGACAATGGCTCTCTAACGCTCAAGGCAGGTACTGCTCGGCAGAGTATGGGAGCTAGTTAGTTGGAAAAGAGCACGTTGGCGTCAAGCTATAGTAAATGCGCTTTATTTATAGGCTACTACTCGAATTGAGTGTTAGGTGGGTTTCACCCATGACCCATATATCACATCAAGGTTTGTCAAAGGGCAGGTAACATGTGTCACGGCCTCCGTCGGTGGATCAGCCTCCATCTAACGGCGGAAGTGTGGCTATTTGTCAACTTTCAGTGGCGAGTGGCTGTCTGTTTGTAGGTTCTGACAATCTAATCCGAGCATGGGTCCTTCCTGAGGAGGCGAGGCCTTGCGTTGTGGCTAGCAGGGGCCCTGAAGAGCACCTCAGGAGGAAGAGCCGAGGTCAAGAGGTTAAAGATTGCCTTCCTGATGACTTCTGTCAAGTACAGTTGCCGAGCAGCCGAGGAGACGTTTCTAGGGGACAGCGTCAAGTACACCCCAACACAGGGTATAATCCAAATTAAGCATATGACCAACATAATCTTGTGCCAACATATAAAATTGTAGAACTCCTTTCTATAACATTAATAAATCAGTAATAATCTTTCATATAAATATGATTATTGAGACAACCTCCTCCTACGTACTTAAAATTCATAAGTGTATATTGATATATGTTATATATATATATATATATGAATATATCAAACATATATAATAGTACTTAAGTCTCATGCATGGTACATAACAAGGTATTCATAATCCAAAAGATTACTGGAGCAACTTATATCATTTCATTTCAATAATATGCTAAAACAGAAACATAACATTATTAATAACCTACTTTTCACTAACAAGAAAATGATTAATTGCCCCAGATATTCCCACTTAATTTCAACGTGCCCAATCTTCAGCGTGAGTCTCCGATAATAATTCATCCTTAAATATTTAATTCAGCCTGTTCTAGTATATTAAGACCCAATCTCAAATAAAAAGTTTGGAGAAGCATTAATAATATATATATATATATATATATAATATGTTCCTCATGATTACTTTGGTTTGATCCTCAACTATATATTCTGTGTGTTTTCGATCTTTCCAAGAGAACTACTAATATTTCAGTTGGTTGGGACAGATCTAGATCTAATTATCTTATGTGCCTAGCTACCTAAAAAGGAAAAGTTTTCGTGGAAGATAATGAGGGGGACTTTTCTGATGTATAATGTATGAATAAGAAGGTACTGTTATTAGTAACTGTTTGAGGTAGATCTAACGGTAGTAATGAAATAGATAATTTATCAAAAAAATTTATGACAATTAATAAAGTTGAATTTTTATCATACCATATCATCAATTGTTGTTACAATATACTCTTTTCAGAAATGCAATTATTGGATATGTAACCATTCCAAACAAGTGCATTTATATGTATATATATATTGGAATTTTAATCACGCATCCGTACAGGAATCCTGTTGGTTCTATGCGGCGGCCGACTTATGTTGATGGAGGTGTTGTATGGATTAACAGCGAATATCTCTGATGCCAAATTTTGGAGGGATAGTTGGATAGGCTTGATATTCCTCAGTCCTGTTGGGGAATTAGACGACTCCTAATTCCAAGGATCGTAAGAACGAACAATTGCAGAAAATAAATAGGAGAAAAGAAGAAAAGAGACACCAAATTTTATACAGGTTCGTCCAAAATTGAGACTACGTCCTGTTTCTGCCGCTTGCAGATTCCACTATGATGAAGGAGATTACAGATTATAAGAGCAGTTTCTCACACACTCACAAACTGTGCTTACCAAAACTCTCTTCTATCTAACACCCAATGGGAATTTTTCTTCTCTCAAGGATGGAGCTCTCAAGAATTTTGCCTCTCACAAAATTATGCCTCTCACAATTTTCACACACACAACCCTAGCCACCTTGTGTCTATTTATAACCAAAGGAGGAGAAAAATCGCAACTAATGGGAAACCCTAGTGGTTTCTCGTTTTTGGGACCTTTGAATTCGACTTTGATTCAAAAAACATCGCGCAGCACAGCGCGTCAGCGCCGCGGCGCTCAAAACGAGTGTTGCGGCGCTCCCCTGCGGCGCCTAGGCGCTCTTCTCCTGGCGCCTAGGCGCCATCCTCACAATGCCTAGGCTTAAAGCCCTTGGCGCCTAGGCGCTTGCCACATAGCGCCTAGGCGCAATCCACCTGGAGCCTAGGCGCTCTCCTTATGGCGCCTAGGCGCCCTCATCCCAACGCCGCGGCGCTTGCTCTCTGCCTTTGAGGACGCATTTTTCTCCCTTTTTCTTCCTTTTGCTGGGTTGTCGACTTGATTTGGCTCCACATCTGCAACAATCTCCCACTTGGAGACTAATCAATCACCATGTCTCCCACTGCAGCGGCATCGACTTCTCACGCCTCATGGAGAAGTCCAACTGAAGTTGCGCACAACTTCAGTTTCTCAATCGGAACCGTCTTGGTGAGCATATCTGCCGGATTCTGACTCCCAAGAATCTTCTCAAGTTTCAACACTCCATCTTCCAAAGCCGACCTGATGAAGTGATACCGCAATTGTATATGCTTCGTCCTAGCATGGAATGCGGGATTTTTTGCCAAATGAATGGCGCTCTGACTGTCACTATGTAATGCACCCCTTTCCTGCTTGTGACCTAGTTCTTCCAGAAACGACCGCAACCAAATCATCTTCTTGCTCGCTTCTGTCATTGCCACATACTCTGCTTCTGTAGTAGAGAGTGCAACTATCTTCTGCAGCTTCGAGACCCAACAAATTGCAATGCCACCCAAAGTGTAGACATAACCGGTAGTACTTTTCCTGCCATCAATGTCTCCAGCCATATCAGCATCAACATAGCCTTGTAGTCCCAAGTCTGTCTTCTTGAAACACAATGCTAAACCCGCAGTACCTCTCAGATATCTGAGAATCCACTTCACTACCTCCCAATGCTGTTTACCTGGATTACTCATGTACCTACTCACAACTCCCACTGCATGTGCGATGTCCGGTCTGGTACAAACCATGGCATACATAAGACTGCCTATAGCGGAACCATATGGCACCTTGGCCATGTGGTCTCGTTCCTGCTCTGTGGTCGGTGATTGCTCCTTTGATAACTTGAAGTGACTGGCCAAAGGAGTATTTACAGGCTTCGCATTACCCATGTTGAATATGCTCAGTACCTTTTCAACATATTCTTCTTGTGACAATTTCAGACTGTTACGGTTCCTCGGTATTCTCATCCCAAGGATTTGTTTTGCAGCACCCAAATCCTTCATTGCAAACTCCTTAGACAGCTCCTTCTTCAGCTTGTCAATTTCCTGTTTGCAACCTCCTGCTATCAGCATATCATTGACATATAGCAACAGTATGATGTAAGAATCACCAAAATTCTTCACATAACAACAATGATCTCCCTGACACCTCAAGAAACCGTTGCTGCACATGAACCCGTCAAACTTCTTATACCACTGCCTGGGAGCTTGTTTTAAGCCATACAAGCTCTTCTGAAGTTTGCACACCAAGTGCTCCTTACCTGGTACTTCGAATCCTTGTGGCTGCTTCATGTAGATCTCTTCCTCCAAATCACCATGGAGAAAAGTTGTCTTCACATCCAACTGTTCCAAGAACAAGTCCTCATTAGCCACTAGCGCAAGTACCATCCTGATCGTGGTTAGCTTCACCACCGGAGAAAAAATCTTATTGAAGTCGATGCCTTCTTTCTGCTGAAAGCCTTTTACCACCAACCTTGCCTTATACCGCTTGCTGCCATCAAATTCATCTTTAATCCGGTATACCCACTTATTGTGCAAGGACTTTTTACCCTGTGGTAACTTTACCAGTTGCCATGTCTGATTGGACATTAAGGAATCCATCTCATCCCTCATGGCTAACTCCCACTTGACCGAATCTCCAGCCTCCACGGCTTCATCATAGCTCTCTGGCTCACCTTTGTCGGTCAACAAGATGTAATGCAGAGATGGGGAGTATCTCTGCGGCGGTCTAATTGTCCTGCTAGACCTCCTGACTGGTGTGGCAGGAATCCTCTGGTTTCCTTCTAGAGCTGTGTCTTCATGGTCTTCAACCTCTGGATTTTGCACCTCCACTTCAGGAAGATCCTTCAATGGAATCACCTCAGGCTTCTTGTCTTCAGAACCTGAACCCCTGGAGTCTGTGCTGTCTCTGTCCTTGTATAGAACACCTTCGTTGAAGATCACATCCTTGCTCCTGATAATCTTCCGGCTTTGGTCATCCCAGAGACGATAACCAAACTCAAGTCCGCCATAGCCAACCAGAAAACACTTCTTTGACTTGGCATCCAGTTTACTTCTAGCAGCAGAATCAATGTGTGCATAGGAAACACAACCAAACACTCTCAAGTAAGAGAGATCCACCTGTTTATGGCTCCAGACTTCTTCCGGTAGCTTGAACTTCAGCGGTGTGGATGGACTTCTGTTGATCAGATGAGCGGCTGTGTTAATTGCCTCAGCCCAAAACATCTTTGGCAACCCCGCATGCAACCTCATGCTTCTAGCATGCTCGTTTAAAGTCCTGTTCATCCTCTCAGCTACCCCATTCTGTTGTGGTTTCCCTGGAATTGTCTTCCTCATCTTTATCCCATTCTCAGCACAGTACCGCCTGAAATCTTCACCTACGTACTCTCCCCCATTGTCAGACTGCAAGCACTTCACCTTCAAATCTTTCTCGTTCTCCACCATGGCTTTCCATCTCTTGAAAGCATCGAACACATCAGATTTATTTTTCAGAAAGTAAACCCATACCTTCCTGCTTGAGTCATCAATGAACGTAACATAGTAGTTTGTGCCACCAAGGGAAGTCACCGGCGTAGGCCCCCACACATCAGTGTGAACAAGCTCCAATTTCTTGGACTTAGGCTCTCTACCCATATTTGAGAAACTGACTCTCTTCTGTTTACCAAAGATGCAGGCTTCACCCAAACTGTGATCAACAGTTTTCAAACCCGGCAGTTTTCATTTGCAGTGAAGCACCTTCATACCCTTCTCACTCATGTGACCGAGCCTATAATGCCATAGCTCAGTATTGGCAGCAGAATCAGCAACTGCTAGGGTATCTCTGCAACTAGAGTTCATGTAGAGAG
The DNA here is from genome assembly GCA_025403435.1 of Artocarpus heterophyllus. Lineage (NCBI taxonomy): Eukaryota > Viridiplantae > Streptophyta > Magnoliopsida > Rosales > Moraceae > Artocarpus > Artocarpus heterophyllus. The sequence continues at coordinate 568,364 of CM046332.1, forward strand.
TTCCAGCCTTGCGTCCCCGAGCAATAACCATCGCTCCTTTCGTGACTTTCCAACCTCCACAATTGAAGGTTACTTTATGTCCATCATCATCCAGTTGCCCCACCGAAATCAAGTTGCGCATTAATTTAGGAACATGTCTCACCTTATGAATCTTCCATACCGACCCATTAGGCATTTTTAAACTGACATCTTCAATGCCAACTATATCCAAAGGTTCTCCATCAGCGAGATAAACCTTACCATGATTTCCAGCAACGTAGTTCTCCAGGACATGACGGTGTGCTGTGGTGTGGAATGATGCTCCTGAGTCTATCACCCACGAATCAAAAGAACTGTCGACAGACAAGATTAAGGCATCCTGTTGCTCTTCAGTGGCGGCGTTAGCTTCATCATTAGTCTTGTTTTCATTCTTCCTTGGAGCCCTGCAGTTCTTTTTCAAGTGGCCCGTCTTCCCACAGTTCCAACACTCCATGGTCCTACCGTTCCTTGACTTGCTTCTCCCATTCCTCGACTTGCCTCTCCTGCCATTATCCCTGTTGGATTGCCTGTCAAGTTTCCTGCCCCTATTATCAACATTAAGGGCCGAGTTCGACGAAGAGGCTTCACCTGAGTCCTTCCTGCGAACTTCTTCCGCCAGAATAGAGTTTCTGACATCGACAAACTTCAATTTTGCACTCCCTAGAGAATTTGTAATGGCCACCCTCATGGGTTCCCAGCTATTTGGTAACGAGGCCAAGAGGATTAGAGCATTGATCTCATCATCGAATTTAATCTCTACAGAGACCAATTGGTTTAGGACGGTGTTGAAACTGTTCAGGTGCTCTACCACCGAGGCACCTTCAGGCATCTTTAAATTGAAAAGCTTCTTCATGAGATGTACCTTGTTATTGGCTGAGGGCTTTTCATACATCTCTGACAGAGCCTTCATCATCCCTGCTGTAGTGGTCTCCTTTGCAACGTTGTGGGCAACGTTCTTTGACAAAGTCAAACGGATCACACCGAGTACCTGTCTATCAAGGAGACTCCACTCCTCATCCTTCATGCCTTCGGGCTTATTACCCAAGGGCAAGTGTAGTTTCCTGCTGTATAGGTAGTCCTCTACTTGCATCCTCCAATAGGAAAAATCTGAACCATCAAATTTGGTGATACCGGCTGCCATACCTTCTTCTCCAGTCATCGTTCTTGATCAAAACCTCCGCTCTGATACCAGCTGTTGGGGAATTAGACGACTCCTAATTCCAAGGATCGCAAGAACGAACAATTGCAGAAAATAAATAGGAGAAAAGAAGAAAAGAGACACCAAATTTTATACAGGTTCGTCCAAAATTGAGACTACGTCTTGTTTCTGCCGCTTCCAGATTCCACTATGATGAAGGAGATTACAAATTACAAGAGCAGTTTCTCACACACTCACAAACTGTGCTTACCAAAACTCTCTTCTATCTAACACCCAATGGGAATTTTTCTTCTCTCAAGGATGGAGCTCTCAAGAATTTTGTCTCTCACAAAATTATGCCTCTCACAATTTTCACACACACAACCCTAGCCACCTTGTGTCTATTTATAACCAAAGGAGGAGAAAAATCGCAACTAATAGGAAACCCTAGTGGTTTCCCGTTTTTGGGACCTTTGAATTCGACTTTGATTCAAAAAATATCGCACAGCACAGCGCGTCAGCGCCGCGGCGCTCAAAACGAGCGTTGCGGCGCTCCCCTGCGGCGCCTAGGCGCTCTTCTCCTGGCGCCTAGGCGCCATCCTCACAATGCCTAGGCTTAAAGCCCTTGGCGCCTAGGCGCTTGCCACATAGCGCCTAGGCGCAATCCACCTGGCGCCTAGGCGCTCTCCTTATGGCGCCTAGGCGCCCTCATCCCAGCGCCGCGGCGCTCTTCTGCCAGAGCCGCGGCGCTTGCTCTCTGCCTTTGAGAACGCGTTTTTCTCCCTTTTTCTTCCTTTTGCTGAATTGTCGACTTGATTTGGCTCCACATCTACAACAAGTCCGAGGTTCTTCATGTTAATTTTTAGAATCCGCATAAAATTCTTTAACTTTTGGGGTGCTAGTATCATCTCCACATTATTTGTTGATCATCAAGAAAATTACTTGTAATGAAATGGTTTTGAAAGGGAAAGATTTTCCTTACGTTCTATCCTTACTAGAATTTGGTCTATTGAAATTAGGGGGACTTGTAATTGAGACTTGCAGCTCATGGTGTTCATGCGGCCAGACTCTATTGAATGGTAGTTTTCTGCTCCCTTGTCTATTGTTTTGTTAATCAACAAGTGTCGAGACCACCTCATGTACACGTCGACTAATTCCACGAGACCTATGCACTCTGCCCTCGGAAGGGTTCTTTGTACAAATCAAAATAAGTCGTTCGAACCTTAAATTTTGGAGGTGAGCAAGGTCTTATGCACACCTCGACTAATTCCACGGGAACCATGCACTCTGCCCTCAGAAGGTTCTCTACATGAATCATAGTAAGTCGCTAGAAGGCAATGGCCTTGAAGGATCGATTTGTACTCAAGAGGATTCGAACCTTACATTTGGTAGGTGACTACTTGAGCTATCAACCCCTTCAAGTTCACACATACATGATCAGTTTGCTACTTCGCTTGTATCACGATTCACGTAGTACACGTGTTTTTATAACTACTCATCGTACAATGTTATTCTTGTACACTATTTCTTTAGTATCACCCATAATGGTACATATAAGCGTCGAATCTACAGTACTACTCTTCAAATCTTCAACCAGATTTGATGCATTCATGGTGATAATTAATTATATATTTTCAAGTCAAATCAAGATGATATTCTATATCTGACCTTTTGAATATCAAATTACACATATGCTTTAGTTGTTTGGTAAATGTGAAAAGTAAAAGTCAAGTAAAGTAGTGTGAAAAGAAAGTGAAAGGAGCGAGTGGAATATATACTTGCTTGTTGGAAAAGAAAAAGGAAAGCCCCAAATTTCATGAAATTCTTTTTTTTTTTTTTTTACAAACAAATTAAATTGGATAATTTCTTTTATTATTTGTTATTGGTGTTATTTTTAAAATACTCCTCCCCGAATTAATAAAACTGAAACCACAAAAGTATTTTGAAAACCAGGTTTACAAGTTTGGTCCTTTTCTATATATGCTATGTCTGCTAAAGTGCGGATCATTGCAACCCATTTCCCACGACGGTGCTATTCCTTTTAGAGACATTTCACGTTTTCCAAATGTGGGGAAATTACTAAAAGCCCCTTTCTGTCCTTTTCTTATATCTACAAATGATAGAAAATGTTCTCAGAATTTATTAATTTTAATTAGTTGGTTATTAGAAGGATAAAATCTTTTCTCATGTACATTACTATCTTATTTTCTTGTTAATTAGAATATTTGTGAGTGGATTCAAATGTTTCATCTTTGCTTAGTTCTCCAATTAATGAAGTAGAGTTGGAAGTTTGATATTGGTAGAGTTGCTTAGTAAGTACGGATCTATTTAAAACGTGCTTAGCTTATCCTTTTATCCATTTATAAAATTAAAACAAGCTTAAAAGCGGAAATTGTATATAATCAAACGCCTACACTACCCTCTCCAATATCACTTGGACGGAAGTTGTCTTGATTATTGGAAAGTCCAAAAGAGAAGGCAAAAGAAAAGTTAAAGAGAATGAGGAAAAAGGAAAAGATAAAAAGAAATAAATTCATTTTTCCCTTTAAAAAATAAATAAATCAATTTTAGAAATAATTATTTTTATTTGTTTTTAAAGGACAAGCTTGAAGTCTTGAACACGGTTTCTTCTTTCTGTCTGTCTACTGAAAAGGAAGGCTGGAACCCTATTGAAAGGCCTAGGCCAGGAGTGGGACCCGTTAGGCGATAGTTATGATAGTTCTGAGGGGTCTTTTTATTATCACAAAAAATAAAAATAAAAATAAAAATATGATCTTATTCGCTTGCCCCTAGTTTTGGAGAACTCGACGGCAGGACTCTTTTTTTTTTGTTAGTCAATCTATACTCCAGTCAACCTTTGAGGAGATAAAAATGATCTCTACGTGGAACTTCTTTTCTTATTTCTGTAAGAAATCTTTGGAACATAAAGTTTATGTTTTTTTTTTTGAATATTGTCACATTTTATATTTATTTATTTTTCATTATATATTAATCTATGAGGGGGGAAAGAGGTTTAAAGTGAAAAAATTAGAAAAGTGAGTTAGGTAAAGTGTAACTACTCACTACACACGAGCTTTTAAAAAGCGGGATAACTCTAACTTCTATACCTAGTTGGAAAAAATTTCAATGGTTACGTTTTTTTAACTATTATTGATCAAATTTTAAAAATAAGAACATATCTTAATTACAAATGATGGTATTGTATATTATTTATGTTAATTATCTAACTTATTACAACCGTTGAATTCATATCATACAATAAAAACAATAATATACCGATGGATAAATATTAAAGTAACCATTAATATGTATTAAAATAACCATTAATATGTACGTGCATCTAAACAAACAAAATCAAAACCTAATTTTGTTGGGGAGGAAGAGTGTTTTTATAACAAAGTATAAATTGTTATGAAATATAGAAAATGATACCAAGAGAACAAATTTCATGGACTAGCTAATGGATGGGTCATTAAGCACCTTCATCTTCTCTTTACTTATGTCTAGATTTACACGTTATGTCCCCTTCATTTTTTCCTTTTGATGGCAAAATTACTGCTACTTAAATATGAGTGGGTGCTTTCACGAAAGCTATGTTTGGTGGAAAAAAAAAAAAAAGAAGCTATGTTTGATGAGAGGAAAAGGAAATTGAGAAGAAAAGAAAGAAAGACATACAAGCAAGGTGAGTAAAAAAAAAAAGAGGATGAAAATGACCTTTCTCTTGTTGTGTTTGATATAAATTATCTTCTCTCACTTCTTTATATTTAGACAGATTATAAAATTTAAATTTCAAGTCCTTGAATTAGTTTTTCACCCAATCTAGTCGCTACTTTTCTCTCTCTTAAAAAAAAAAAAAACAACAATTTCTTAATTTCAGTAATTTGTTCACCTCTCTTGGTCCTCAAAATCAAGCTCTAATTTCATTTTCTAGCATAGGTCACCAAAGTTACCTTGTGGATCATTCCCTAACCAAGGTTAGCCAAGTAATCACCGGAAAAAAGAAAAACTAGCTATAGTCAAAACTCTAGTAATTAGATCTCAGACTCCCTGGCCTGAGGCAACATCTTGTCGGAGCATCAGCTACCAGAGGAGATAGAAGGAAGAGAAGAGAGAGTATATTACAAAAAAAAAAAAAAAAAAGAGTTTTATAAAGATATATTTGAGACCGAATTTGATAAAACTGCATAAAAGATCTCAAAAACGAGTTAAAAACATTCATTTAGCCAAACTCTTTAGAATTAATTGAATAGAACTAAAATAAGATGCATTTCTAATTTATCCTTTTAATTTTTCTTTTTTCCCCCTATGTTAACATTTACTCATGCCATGAAATAAGATTAATTCATCACAAGTATTGATTTCCAAAAGAAATCAGAAAAGCATACCTTATTATGTAAAGGAAAAAGGCATAGGAAGGCTCCAAGAAAGTTCATTGTGGAGCAAAAGGATTAGTCATCCAAATTGACTTTGAAAGCCTCGAATCTTATTCCTGTCGTGCACCGCCAGATGAATATATATATATATATATATATAGTAATAAACCCAATTACTTTTGTTGGATGAGGATGCTGATGATAATAAACCTACTTGGATAAGCACATGTTCGATGCGATCCAGATATATGAATGCCTTGAACAACAAGAAACAGATCAAGAAATGAGGAGGAAGTTGCTACAAATTAAAGATAATGCATATACGCATGCATTATGCATATATATGTATGTATGCATGTGTGTGTGCATATATATATAATCTTTCTCAGTGGGGTTTGACGACTTTAGAAATTCGGTGGGAGAAAGAGCATGGATCAAGTTATCTCTTTATGTCACGCAGACACAGAAACATGTTACATATGATATTTATGAAAAAGAGGTCATCAAGTCAGGCCTTATCTTAGAAGCAATGAAACCTCCAAAACCATTCATTTCATATGGGTCTCTCCCTCAAAAGTCATAACAACGTCACATGGTGATGGTTGTAATGTCATATTGCAATTTCTTTGCAAATACTCGTTAGAATATAAGTTGTACTGGCTAGAAAAAGTTGGCGCGTAATTATTTTGAGTGCGAGGGACATCATAACAAGATCACTATCTTTGTGGATAATTCGTGACAAGATGATGTGTCGGTGACAGGGTGAAACTTCCAGGAAATTTGTTAGTGTACCCCCATTAATAGACCATACACCAATATATATATATATATATATATGCATGAATGATTCTACGGATATATACCAACTTCAAGTAACGATTTCTTGAGTTATTGTTAAGTTATTGGCAGATAAAATGTATTGATGTAGCAATATTTTAAACATATATCAAAACACGATAACGACTTATAAATTGATGTACAAGATTGAGATTAAAGCAAGTGTTATTATTATATGTATAAATATATAGACTGATCATCACGAGCTATATATATTAGAAGTGTTAGTTGGGGGAAAAGACAATACACGCCAAACTAGTAACTAAACAAGACTTTTTTCCAGACCACTGTATCTAACTGCATTTTCTTTGTTCCAAGTCTTTGTTTATATTCCTCTCTTTCCTTTACTTTCGCTTTTGTTTTTCCTTTTAAAGGATTCGGTGGGGGTCTAATTAAATACTCTACCAGTGACATACGGTTAAATTGTACTCAAATGATCATCTTATAATCATATCAAATTAAATATATACATATGACTATTTAACGAATTATTTTGTAAAAATCAGATAATTGAAAACTATGTCCTATCACTCTAATATTTTTCATACCCCACAATCGAAATTTTCATCTTTTTTTTTTTTTCAATTACAACCTATAAATAAGAATAAACTTAAAAGGACAGGAAATTGCATCTAGAATAGCGGGTTCCTCCAATTATCGAAGCTAGTTGCAGCAAGAACCAAAAAAACATTACACCTATAACCCGTTTAAGTTATTCAAATTAGTTAATAAAATTGACTTCGTTGACTGCTTGGCTTTTGTGCTGGCAGAAAAACAACATTTAACAACACTTAAGACCGACATTAAAACATTTCAACGGTTAGAGTGTGTTTGCGAAGCTCTAAAAAGCTATATAGTAATAAAAAAAAATAAATTATAGTCTAAAGCTGTCACATACTACAGTTTCAATTTAAAAGTTTTAATTTTAGGTACACTTTTCAAACACCTTGACAGTTAGGACTATAAATTATAACCAAAACACTGAAACATATGATAGCTTTATAATGTGCTACACTTTTACTTTTACAATATAATATACTTTTACGCTGTAGCATACTAGTATGATAGTTAGAACTAATGTGTTTGACAAAAGTGGTTTTCACTATTTTTTTAGTTATAAACAATATAAAACTCTTACATGCTACAGTAACAATTAAAAAAAAATCGTTACAGTGTAAAGCTCTCACATGCTATGATAAAATTAATTATAACCAACGCTTATCACTACCCTGTCAAACACGCAATAAATTGTAAAATAATAATAATAAATCGCACAGCGTGATCTAAGGGGCACGTGATAGCTCCTGTAGTCTCTGACGCAAGACTTGGAAAATTCGAAAACACATTTGTTTGGAGTGGGGAGGAAGGTAGTGCTCGGACCAATAGACAAGAGAACCTTTAGAAACGATCGCCAAATTTGCATCATTCAATTTCAATCTACAAAACAATAAACTGAAGTATCTGGAATTTATGCTACCGTTGGATTGTTAGAGAGGCTTGTATTGTAGACAATTCTTGGCGTTTATTGATCCTCTTCTCTTTTAACTGGACAACATGGAGTCGTATAAAGCCTTAAGGTCTACATTTTTGAACACTACTATATCATGGTTTTTCATCTGTTTCAAACAAAACAATCAAAACACACAAAAATCAAGCCATTTAGATTAAAACGAGGAAAAGTTTGAACAACATAAATGGGGGGTAGGTAGAATTAACCTATTGTTGAATCAAATACATTTTTGGAAATTAAGTTGAACACATTTGTTGAGACGCACTAGAATTCTTTTTTTTTAATAAACAAATAACTGCAAAATTTTATTGAAAAACACAAGGGAACAAAACAGGGGAAAACGGGGACAAGGAGTCCCCTACCCAAAAAAAAAAAAAAAAACAAAGACACAAGACAACATAAACAAAAGCAAGACTAAAACAATCATTGTAACAAAAATTCCCAGCCCTTCAATAAATCTGACAAAGAATACATGCTAAAGCCTTTTACTTGAGAAATCCATAAAGCTTCTATCCCAAACACTCAAAATATAAAAAAATTCTAGCGTTCCGTTGGTGACCGAAAGCATGGCTACATTCCAAAGCTTCTTACTGGATCTACTTCCCCCCATCAAAATGTGTCTATTGAACAGATCCTCAACCCTGGCAGGGATAACCCACAAGAAATCCGAAAGCCCCCAACAACCTTATACCACGTCCTCAAAGAAAAGGGCCAAGGAAGAAACAAATGATCAATATTTTCACCAGCCTGCTTACAAAGAAAAAACCAACCGGAAGAGAAATAGAGAAAAGGCTTCCTCCTTTATAATAAATCATGAGTGTTAAGCTTATTAAAAACCAAAGGCCAATTAAAAACCTGAACTTTAGTGGGAAAATAGACCGGTGTTCCGAGTTTGTACGAAACGAGCCGAGGGATGATGGATTCGGGTAGGCAGTTAGGCATGGGAATGAGTGCTTACGGCTAGAAGGAAAGAATAAGAGAAGAAGCAAGGGAGCATCGAGGGCATGATCACTTTAATCTCATTTTTATTTTTTCTTTTTCTTTTTTCTCCGTTGTGGCGTGCAAGGCTCTCTCGAAAAGCCTCTATCCTTACTTTTTCCTGCAACAAATCAACAACACAGTGATCTCTTCAATTTTTATCAACTCATAATTGCCTTAATACTCTTCTTGTTTGAATCAGAACCTACTAGGGAACCGTGGCTTTCCAAACAAAGTTGCAGAAATTAAAGGAAGGAGAGGAATGGTCATCAATAAGGAAATTGAAAAAGGATTTGCAAGTGAACAACCCCCAACTATCCAAATCCCACACCCAGCAATCAGAAACATAATCACACAACTTAAACCCCTCCAAACAACCCAAAAGCTCCAAAAATTCCCCCAATTCTCTCTCACTAGGATCTCTATGGAAACAAAAATTCAATTAACACCAATATCATCATCTAGATTAAAAAAAAAGAAAAGAAAAGGGATAGAAGCATTCTTTAAGGACATTAATCTGTAAACACTCGGAAATCTAGAGGAGAAACAAACATGCTTTAGCTTCTCCTTTAATTCAAGGAAAAAAGAAAAGATTGCATTATATATCAGGTGTGTGGAGTAGTGCTGTACCAATGAGGTGAAGGCATGTCCTTGTGAAGATGAAAACATTTTAAAATTATACCTTAACATAAATAAACGCCATATTAATGAAGAACCATTAGTTTTTGTATTTAGCCACACCCAAAAATATATATAACAGGGAAACTGGGAGTGACTGTCTCTCCATGTTAGGTTTTCAAAGTTTTGTTTAGAAATGGAACAATATGAGAAGAAACAATAGTGACCCCAAAAATGCCATCTCTGTTCCATGAATAAATGTTCCACTTATAACATGTTCAAAATGCCCACCAATGTAGCAAAAATAAACCTGCTGCAACCAGAAAAAGTTCCAGTCATTCATCGTCGGAATAGTTGAACTTGATGGAATGTGATTGCAGATCGATCTGACCTCCCCGGTAGCTTCCACGCTTCTTCTTTGTCTTTTCATGCCGAAAATCTCTGAGAAAGAGAACGCGAGTTTGGATTCCATTACTTTTTGAACCTTTTTTTTTTTTAAATAATAATAATAGATCAATGAAAGGAAAGACTGTCCAAGATGTGTAAATAATAAGAATGACAAGAGGGATAAAAATCTGACGATACACGTTGTGTCAATAATAAAGCCGAGAGTTGTAGTGAATCTTGCAGGGAGATTTGTGAAGGTTGAGGATTCAGTAAAAACGAAGGGTATAAAAGAATTTGGAGGCAATACTACAAAAGGGTTTTTGGTGATAAACTCTTTCTTCAAGGTGTTGGGAATAGGACTGATGATGTTCTGTTTCTCTTACCGATGATTTGCCGGATTTTGGTGAATGGAAGAAGCTTCCTAGTTCTTTGTTAAAATTCCATCAAATAACCCTTTTGGTGTTAGCACGTGATTCCCACATATTAGTTTAACAGAAAATGGTGGGAAGGATGGAAATTGCAACAAAAACAGAACATAAGAGACTTGGATGCAGCTTTAAGGCAACATTTGTGAAAGATTGGGGGGACCAACGGCGCTAATAAGCCAAGAAGAAATTAATAGATAAATAACAAGACAGCCAGGATGATAGCTTCTTGTTGAAAATCCAAATGATATAAACTTGTTATCCCAAATTTTCTGCAAACAAGAAATATGACATAAAAATGCAATTACTATATGATAATAAATACCTGCCCCTGACTTGCCCAAGAACTTCTTGCGCTTTCGCACCATAACCAGTCTCTGCACCACCCTGCATTGAATGAATAGTTTAATATATGTGATAGCCACAGTAAACAAAGTCTAAAAATTGAGCAGAAGAAAATGTAAAAAACAATATTTGGTCTGCTCACCTTTGACCAGTAAGAATTATCTTTAAGCCTCTCATCTGTAAACACCACCTCATCAGCTTTCACTCTTTGAAATGCATTAACAGTCTTTGGCTGCATGAAACATATGCAACATTGAGCGCAAAGTATATTTTTGTTCCTTTTTATTTTTAATAATAGCCAAACAGTGTTATTGCAAAGAAAAGTACTGTACTACAGAGTTCAATACAATGAAAATGTCCCAAAATATTGGAGATCAATATATTGTCAGACGGACAAAACAAAGATGCCCACAAAAATCACTGGTCCACTTCCATGTTTTTCCGTAGAAGTGACCATGTATTAAGAATGTCCTTTTGAAACTATACCTCAGCTGAGCCATTACGTGGTTTCTTCGTCGATTTCTGCATGGAAGACTTCTCAGCACTTTTATCTACATTCTCATTTTCAACTAGACCTTCAATCTTTCTGCGTTTAGATTCTTCAGTTGCTATTGTATCTGCAGGCTTCAAATTATTTTCATCAGAACCCAATCTTTTTCTCTTCTTAGAACCTTTGTTATCCTCCTCAGTAGCATCCACATCAGACGTTTTGGAATCATCCCCTGCAGAACCATTTACAGTTATATCCTTTACATCATCCTTCTTTTTCTTCTTAGTTTTTGACTTGGAACTTGTCTCTTCCACTGGGGTGTCATTTGTATCCATTGCAGTAGAACTCACAGCCCTGGAATCAACATTACCAATAAGAGAATCATCTGCCGACGACTTCTTTTTCTCCTTGTCCTTAGTTTTTTTCTTATGCGTCTTGAAACCAGTGAAATTTACTCTCTCTAAAGATACATCTGCATTTTTTTCTTCAGCTGAACTGGGCTTTGATTCCGGTTCAGAAATTAACTTATTTTTCTTCTTCTTTTCGTCCTTAATTTTACCAGGCTCCTCGGGCTGTGGTTCAAGCTTCTTTTCTTCTTCCATGCAAACTAGCTTGTCTGCAAATTCAACGGTTTGGGAACAAGATCAAGATCTATCATCCACAGAAAGCATTACTCATGCTAGTTTCAATAAGCGTATATGCGAGTATATTTCCATAGAATGCACCCAAGCATGTACACACATCCACACACAAATCACAATCAAGTACAAAATATTATATGCACCAATATTTTGAAAGAGGCAAATACATAAATGAGGCGCTTTCATTCAAAAAAGTCCATGAACTGAGAAAGCTTATGTCTCAAGAAAGAAGCAAAAAAAGAAAAAAGGAATGAAGCAGCAACAGAATCGCAAAAAAAAAAAAAAAAAAGTCTTTGACATAATAGCACCTGCCCCAAGACATAACCCATGTTGGGCTTACTTGTTAGCTGCAAAAGTACAATTATTCTACTTTTCCAAACATTTTAAGCTCAAACAGACAAAAGACTGTGTCACTCACACAAGGCATCAAGTCTTGTAACATCTACTATTTATGCATGCAACACATAGAGAGACACGTCTTTGGCTCACTTACCTTGCTCCTTCTGGCCCTTGAAATTTGTCTTGGCTTCATCACTGCATTAACCAGGAGCTCATGAGATCATCATGATGCGAATTAATGCTAGCATAATTAATAGTACAATTGAAAATCGAAAACATAAATTCCCTTTTGCAATTTAGGGAGAACACATATGTGTGTTTGAGTGATCTGGCCAGAAATGAACAAATAAGTCTATGGCAATAAGTTTCTGGATGTTAACACTCATGGGAAAGCAATATCTTCGCATCTCTATACCGTGACTGGTTTAAGTTGGAAGGGTTAGCATAATCATTTTCTTTTTCTAACTAATCGTACTTTGCTTTTTGACATGAAAGATATCACCTCGTTTGCCCAGTATTCTTTCTCTTTCATGTCTTTCTTTAAAGTTTGAATTATAATAGTACTAGATAGCATAATCGCCAAAGCATAACAAAACCACAGTTTTACGAGGGAAGCTAAGACTACCTTTGAGTGTGGTAGTGAAAGCAAAAAAAGGCCAATAAAAAGCTAACATAGTAATTTGACAAGTTTAGAAAGATAAAATTGAAATAAAGATAGACATCTCAAACTAAAATCTTATAGTCAGAAATAACAAGCCAACATATAAAATATCACATTGTAATTTAGAAAGTTAAAAGAAATAATTTGAAAACTAAAAGTAACAAATAAACAACAAATAACAGAGGCCATCAAAACTCATAAAAATCTCATCTTTACTTACCACATTTCAATATACTTGACATAAAGTTCCTCCAAATCCAACAAAGAATCCTTCAAAGTATCTATCTGCATCAAGAGCAATAAAATTTACATGGTCACTTAAGGCCCATATTTTAATTTTTACTATTATCAATAAATAAGCAAGAAATCTATATACTTCAAAATGAATCAAAATACAGCTGGGACAAACATAAGAAGAGAATTTTGTATGTGTAAATTCGTAGGTTTTCTCGGCAGCCAAGCAGAAACGGGGAAGAAGTGATTTACCTGAATATGCGACTCAGAGCGAAACTTCTTGAGAGTTTTGGAGAAGCCATTGCGGTCGAGAAAGCAAGCGACAGAGAGAAGAAGAAGAGCCTTTTGCTCGGAATTGAGGGTAGTTTTTTTGGTCATTTTCTGGTTTTGGTTTTGGTTGGAGAGAAGAACAACTTGGCGAGGTCTTAATGCGAGAAGAGCAGGGTTTAGGATTTCGGGCATAAGAGGAAAAGAAAAGAAGCTCCTTTTAATTTTAGGGTTTAGGATTTCTTACATTAGGGTCTGCGTTTGGGAGTGAAGGAATTTTGCTTGTTTTTTATTTTATTTTTTTATTTTTATTTTGTACCTCTGTACAGCGACGGAGCACAATTTTATTGCTTTTTTTATTTTGTTAGAAACTAGCTCGAGCTTATTTTTTGGGTATTTAAAAAATATAATTAAAATTAAATTTTTTTAATTGAAAATTATAGTATATGAGAATTTATACTATAACAATTAAAAGTTTTAGTTATGACTGATTTTACTAAACATTTTTTTGTTTTGACACTTCTATTTTTGACTGGGGAATTAGGTTGAGTGGCCTTTTTAATGGTCTATTTAAAATGATCATACTTTTTCTAATTTAGGCAAATAATCCCTCCTTATTAATTTAAAATCAAAATTACAAAACTAACCTTCATAATTATTAATCAAATTAACCTTTGCCAGCGCTCCAATGGCTAGCCTAACGGAGTGTGATGCCAACAGTGTATGGAGATGTTGTGCAATAAGAAAAGAGGGAGAGGGAGACAGTTAGGGTTTGGGGGATTTTTGTTAAGGTTTGTTATTTATAGGTTTATCAGTGATGCACTAGGGTTTATTACTGATATAATATGTTTTATTACTAGTGTACTTGTGCTTATCATTGATGTACTATATTATATCACTTATGTGTTATATTTTATATAATGACCCTACTTATGTAACCGTTATTTAACTACATTATCTTATACCTAAACATATTTTATCATAAATTGCTTAGATTTGCCAAACAAAATTTTTTTCAACGTGACAATAATTACATAAAACAGATTCCTTTAAAACATTACTTAATTTTAAATAAAACTTTTAAAAACATTTCTAAGATTAAATATCGATATAATTTTTCTTATTTGAAACTTACGTATATTTATTGCAGTGTATGTTGCAACATATTAATATTAAAGCTTTAAAGACTAAGGTCTGTGTGACTAAACCTTAGTCTTCAAGACACATTTGCGTATTTCTATTTGAACACACACACACACACACACATATATATATATATATATTTTAATATAATTCATACTGCAAAAATTACATTTGCTTAAGCAGTATTTATTCCCATTTCCACCATGCATCGCCACTCAACACTGTCCATTAAGTATTGTTGATAGATTTCTTACCTATAGCATAAATATAACTGAATAAGCTTTTACTTAGCAAGTAGGAACTTGAAAAACATAGCTTAAAATCATTTATCATAATGCATGAGCTTATTATGCTTCATTATGAGCATATCTTGTCATACTGAATGAGCCTGAGTGTTCATGCCGGTTGTGCACGATCCTTGAGAGGTTAGGTTTCGCGAGGTCCTAACAACACTTAATAAACTAAACTAAATGCTTCAATGTAGGTCTAGAAGTTAGTACGACACCTTTAACTTGTCTTGTCTTATTTGTTTCACTTATATTATTGTGTGTATACTACATAGCATCACATATCGTATATCATAAACATGCTTAACTTAAAGTGAGTAAGTAATATAATTTAATAATGCATATATCACATACTGCGTATGACATAATCATAATATAATATGGCATAAACATAGCATAGCTGAACTTAGCGATCATATCATGACAATACATGATATAGCATAACATGATACGCCATGGCATGACATGTTATATCTTAACATGGTATCGTTTAAAACTGATTATGCATTTCATAATTTTCAGAAATTATGTGAAATCATTTTATTTGGAAATTATTCATACTATAAGCAAAATTTCTACTTAACTAATTTTTAGAACAGGATCTACTAACTTGCCAAGTTTCCGATCCATTACTCTTATATTTTGTAGAAAAACTCCCAATGAGAGTGTAATCTTAGCTGGCCTTATGCTTTTTAATTTAGCATAATCGTAAAAGGAGTTAAATCATTTTTCAGAATACATTTTCCTTTGTTAAAAGATTGTATATTCATCAAATTTGTTACAAAGATTAATTAATCTAACCCTTATAATTTAATTTCCTTAATTGGCTTTAATTATTCATGCTAGAGTTGATAATTAATTAATCAATTTAATAATTAATTAATTATATTATCCATGAATTGAGTCTAAATAAGGTCCTTTTATTACTCTTGTTGGGCTAATAGTTGCATAAAGGTCCACTTCGAGGTACTATTCATCTTCATAAGCCCATATGGCTCACTAAGTCTAGAAGTGTCTACGGTATGCTAAACGCTAGACTATAGGAACTTTGATCCAAAAAATGGTTTTTGAACTTGTGCGGCTGTTGGCTCGTATTTGGTATCGTAATGTTGTGGGCCTACTTGTTGGGTTTCTGCTAATCCCGTTTAACAATGCATTTGAAAACTATTGAAGTTTGTAAGGAAACCCATATTCATACATATAAAGTTTCTTGTCAAAAAAATCATATTTAAAATAGAGTCGGAATTTGATAAAATTGTAAATTGTAGACTTTTATAGTTGTGTCGAGTGCTACAAATCTTTTGTTGGTCATAAATTATAATTCTGTCACTTAATAGTCATTTTGCTTAAAACTAGTATCGAAATATACTTTTTTTGGTTAATTTTAAAGGTCAACATATAATAGTACGTTAAAGAGTTTTCTTATTATTATTTTTTTTTTTACAAAAGTTCCTCGTTTTGATGAGGTTTAAAACTTTCATATTTTCCAAAATTTCGTTTTTCTATCTTTAACATGTTTGTTTTCAACGATTTTTGGAAACTTATTTTATGTTAAAAGTTTATATAGTTTTTACAAATCCATTTTAAACATTCATCAAAAACAAAAATTGCATTGTTTTATTGGAAAAAAAAACTAGAAGTTTTCTAAATCTGCCCGTAACAATATTTTAGAGGCAAAATCATAAAAACATTTCTTTATGAAAGTTCTTTTTCTCGTCGAGATCTAAAATTTTTATGCTTTGCAAAAATTATGATTTGGCCTTGAAGAGACCCATATTCGTCAAAAACAGCTGCTGTCGCATTGTTTATACAATTTGGGCAGTTTTTTAAAAATGCTCCTAAACTTCGTCTTAGAGTCAAAACCACGAAAATATTTGGTCACAGAGATTTGCTCAAAATATCAAGATCTAAAAGTTTAATGCTCGAGAAAATTCCAAAATCAGCCTCTAGGGGTCTGTTTTTTATGCAGTAGATTTTTTTTTGGAACATAAACCACAACCCAGTCTTAAACATATTCACATCAAATCTTGCATGACTAAAGTCATCACAACTTAAACTTACACAAAGAGTAATAAACACATCACTAAATGCTTATTTAAAAACCAACATCACAAAAATTATAAACTTAAGCCACATGGTGGATATACTTTTGAAGACACACTTGAGTGACTCCTCTTATATCTTCTTTTATTTAACTTTTTTGCCTAGTGATTTAGTAAATGGGAAGGGAAATATTTGAGAGAGAAAGGGGAGAGTGGAACTGGGATTTCCCATAGAAAAATGGTAGAGAAAAATATAAAATAAGTGGCTTCATGAAACACAAGTACCTATTTATAGACAATTTATTAATTATCCTTAACTCCTTGATTATGGTTCATTGAGCTTCTAAACTAGCTTATTTAAGTTAAAATTTAGGTTAATTGCCCTAATATTGGCACCATTTTGGAGGAGAAAAGGTGGAGGGAAGCATCTCATAATCACTTCAATGAGACAAATCAAATCAAGTGCTAATCAAGGTCATTCTTAGTCCTTTGATATTATCCCTTTACACTCTCATAAAGATTCCTTAAAAAGATACTTTACTATACTGGTTGGAGGTGACTAGCTAGCTAATAGGAGATTTTTGATTCCCATCTAATCCTTTATAATTCACAGTCTAACACTAATCTCTGAATAAATCGATACAGACATGAATTCTTAATTGCATAATAAAATTGAAGTGTTTTAAATCTTAAAATTATTTCTAAACTAAATAAAACCTAAACTTGACTTTACTTCACTTTGCTTCAGTAATAACATAGTCTTCGATAGTGTCACTTTCCGAGCTCAATTAGCATGTTCTTATCAAAAATGCTACTCGCATAGTTTTGATTTTTAACTAATAGGCAATAAAGACTTGCCATGTGTTAGAGTATTTTAATTGCACATTGCTAATACCATACTACACTTGAAATTCTTATACATCGAATTCTCAAGTTATTTATAGGCTAAAATTTCCCCGCCTTATTTGTTTAGACTGCCGATTTAACGATAATTTGATTACATGTTTTAGATGCAATTTTATCAGAAGTTGATCTAGATTTAAATTTTTGAGGCCTTGTCTAATAATGATTAACCTCAGGTCCGACCTCTATAAATAAATGGTGAGTTTTCTCAGTTATTTAGATCAGTTGAGAAGTTTAGAGTGAGTACTATAGAGTGAAAAACTCTAAAACTCCCTAAGAGTTATTGTTCACAATCAAGAACATTAGCTCTAAGTCTTCTCCATTGGTTGGAAGGAGAGTCACTGGAGGAAGAGCTATACGACATGTGCCCAAACACACTCTGATAGTGGATAGAGAATAACAAAAAAGACCAGTTAGTTGAAGCTCTTTTAGATCGTTGTTCTCTTCACTGATTGCTGGAGCTTTTTGGCATACAAAGGTTAGCAAGATTAGTTATTAATTTATGTATATAGCATGTCAAACTTGTGTTTTGAAAAATACTTTGATATAAAAATTTTTAAAATTCCACAACGTACTCGTTTTCTAATAACTATGCCACAGGTGGTGGACTGCCAAGCCTCAAGTCGTCTTCTTTGGCGACGACAAGGCAATCTAGCGAACAAGGAGAAGGGATAGCATGGATATAATCGAATATTCAAAAGTTGTGTATTAAAATATGTTATTAATTTTTACCCCTAGTAAAACATGCCTTTAATTTTAAGTTTTCTCAGTTATTTAGATCAATTAAGAAGTTTAGTGTGAGAAACTCTTAAACTCCCTGAGTGCTATTGTTCACAATCAAGAACATTAGCTCTAGGTCTTCTCAATTGGTTGGAAGGAGAGTCACTAGAGGAAGAGCTATACGACATGTGCCCACTTACACTCCAATCGTGGATAAAGAATAACAAAGAAGACCAGTTGGTTAAAGCTCTTTTGTATCGTTGTTCTCTTCACTAATTGCTAGAGCTCTTCAGCATACAAAGTTTAGTAAGATCAATTATTAGTTTATGTATATAGCATGTCAAACTTGTGTTTTGAAAAATACTTTGATATAAAAATTTTTAAAATTCCATTGCGTACTCGTTTTCTAACAACTGTGCCACCGATGGTGGACTGCTAGGCCTCAAGTCATCTTCTCCGGCAACCACAAGGTAATCTGGCAAACAAGGAGAGGGGATAGTAGGGATATAATTGGATATTCAAAAGTTGTGTCTTAAAATATGTTATTAATTTTTACCTCTAGTAAAACATGCCATTAATTTTTACCCCTTTTTAAGAAATGCTATTTTCCTACTTCTCCCTAAAAGTAAAAGTGCAAACTATCCCAAACGGGCTCTCAGCATGATTATCTAAAAATTTTCCTCCCCCAAAACAAAACCGTTCTCATCTATTTTGAAAACACTATTAAAATGGTCATTTTATGAAAAATAGCCAAAATGGGCCTAAAATGCCCGATATTGGAAAACGCTCCTTCACGAGAATTTTTTTCGTAACATGTAAGTAATAGAACGATAAAGTTAAGCAATGAATTTTATAAAGTTACGAAATGGACAAAAAACCCGTTAGGGGCAAAGTCGTCATTTTTAAGAAAACGGTTAAACCGGAGTTGAATACTCCAAACTAGCAAAACGTTCTTAGACAAAAAATGTTCTATAATATGTTAAGTAACAAAACCACCAATGAGACAGAAAATTTAACTAAGAGACGCTTAAGAACAAAGTAACCCGGTAGGTTACAAAGTTAAGTAAAGAATGAGGTAACCTGATGGGTTACCGAGCTAAGTAGAAAGAATGGTAACCCGGTGATTATATAATTAAGCAAAGGGAAAGGTTGCCCGATGGGTTACAAAGTTAGGTAAAGGAAGGTAAACCGATAGTATATAAGTTAAGTTAAAAGGAAAGAATAGTTAATATTTATGTTATATTATCAATCAAGTAGATTGATAAAAAAAAAGTTAATTAATGAGTCGGCTGTCGCTTGATCAGGACACAGAGGCCGGCTAATGAAAGGAAAAAGAACGAAATAGAGAGCGCTAGAGCGTAGTCTAGGTAAGTTCAGACGTCACCTATAACATGAAGTAAATGATTTTCAAATGCTTATATATATGTTTGCAAATGTGTTTGCAGTTGTGGTGCAAATTGTTTCTAAAATATGTTTGCATTTGTTATACAAAAGGTTTTAAAGTTTAAATCAAGATTTGCAATGTATTTGCAATTATTATGTTTAAAGCATGATTACATTTAATATGCATAAAGTTTAAAAGATCAAGTAAAGGTTTGCAATGTATTTACAATTATTGTTTTTAAAGTATGATAGCATTTTGTTAATGTACAAAGTTTTACAGTTTAATTTATAAGTTTATTAATTGCATTTGTTATGCAATAAATGTTAAAGAGAAACATTTATAATTTGCAAATGTGTTTGCATATAATGTAATTAAATTTGATATGCTCACTAAAGTTAAAAAGAAAGTAAGAGTAAAGGAACGGAATAGAGAGCGCTAGAGCGTAGTCTAGGTAAGTTCAGATCTCACCTACAACATGAAGTAAATGATTTTCAAATGCTTATATATATGTTTGCAAATGTGTTTGCAGTTGTTGTGCAAATTGTTTTTAAAATATGTTTGCATTTGTTATACAAAAGGTTTTAAAGTTTAAATCAAGATTTGCAATCGTTTTCAAATGCTTAAATATATGATTTGCAATCGTTTTCAAGGTTTTAAACCTTGATTTAAACTTTAAATCAATGTTTTAAAGTTTAAATCAAGGTTTTAAATTAAATGATTTGCAATTGTTTTCAAATGCTTATATATATGTTTGCAAATGTGTTTGCAGTTGTTGTGCAAATTGTTTTTAAAATATGTTTGCATTTGTTATACAAAAGGTTTTAAAGTTTAAATCAAGATTTGCAATGTATTTGCAATTATTATGTTTAAAGCATGATTACATTTAATATGCATAAAGTTTAAAAGATCAAGTAAAGGTTTGCAATGTATTTACAATTATTGTTTTTAAAGTATGATAGCATTTTGTTAATGTACAAAGTTTTACAGTTTAATTTATAAGTTTATTAATTGCATTTTTTATGCAATAAATGTTAAAGAGAACATTTATGATTTGCAAATGTGTTTGCATATAATGTAATTAAATTTGATATGCTCAATAAAGTTAAAAAGAAAGTAAGAGTAAAGATAATAAAAAGAAAGTATCATACAAGCCTCCTTGTTGTGAGGTACTAGAAGTAAAGTTAAAGTTGTGACCTCCTAGATGTGAGAGACACAAGTAAAGTTAAAGTTTGACCTCCTAGATGTGAGGTATACGACCTCGATGTTCGATGATCTCAAGTCTTCTACAAAGGAAGCATCATGTTTATGATCTCATGATTAATAATGTTGGTACGAACACTAAAGTAAGATAAGGAAAGTTAAGGAACAAAGATAGAAAGTTAAAGTAAAAAAAGAGTGCTCATAAAATGCTCATAACTAAAGGTTCATAATTGAGCATAAATAGAATATACATTTTGATTTTGCTTGTTTTTCTTATTATGGAATATTTATATTTTATGGAAAAAATTCTGAGAAATATTTTACGTTAAATGTTTATGAAAAACATTTTCGTGTTTTCAAGAAAATGTTTATGAATGATGTTTTAAGAAGAAGGTTCAAGAAATGTTTACAAAAAATGTTTATGCAAAATGTTTCAGAGATGTTTTATGAAAAACGTTTTTAGAAATGTTTATGAAAAACATTTATGAAAAACATTTTAAGAGAAAGGTTTTTATGAGAAAAGTTTTTAAAGCATGTTTTAAAGTGAGTTTATGTTTGAACTTACTAAGCGTAAGCTCATAAAAAGTTCCTTCATGCTATAGGTAGTCCTATAGGTGACCAATAGAACTTGTTCGAGGAGCTTGGTGCTGCGGAGGGCAGATGCGAATATTTGGGTATGGATACCACTACGGTATGCTTCCACTGTTCACAAGAAATGTTTTTCAAAGTTTTAAGAAAATCAAAATTTTAAGAAATATTTTCAAAGTTTTATGGTGTATTTACAAAATGTTTGATTACTTATAAAGTTAAGTTTTAATTAATGATTCAATAAGTGTTTCTTAATAAGTTTTAAGACACGATTTGAAATGATTTTAAAGTCAAGTGTTAAGCAAGGTCTCAACTTGAGTTATGATAGAAGTCGCAATAGTTTTAAGAACGTTTTAAAGAATGTTTAAAGAAAAAAAAATTATTTCAGTATTTTTCTTACTAAGTAAGTAAGATTAATGTTTTAAAAAATGAGATTTAAGAAAGTTAAGTGACTACCCGAAAAAGCGGATCGTCATAATTTTAAAGGTCAACGTATAATAGTACATCAAAGAGTTTTCTTAAAATTTTTTTCACGAAGTTCCTTATTTTGATGAGATCTAAAACTTTTGTAATTTCCAAAATTTCATTTTTCTGTCTTTAACATATTGGTTTTCGATGATTTTTGCAAACTTTATCAATTCAATAATTTTATTTGAAATGTTTATATAGTTTTTATAAATCAATTTTTAAACATTTGTCAAAACCAAAAGCTACATTGTTTATGGGAAAAAAAAAAACTAAAAGTTTTCTAAATCTGCCCGTAACAATATTTTAGTGACAAAATCATAAAAACATTTCTTTATGAAAGTTCTTTGTCTTGTCAAGATCTAAAATTTGTATGCTTTGCAAAAATTATGATTTGGCCTTGAAGAGACTAGTATTCGTCAAAAACAACTGTTGCCCCATTGTTTATACAATTTTGGGCAGTTTTCAAAAATGGTCCCAAACTCTGTCTTAGAGTCGAAACCACAAAAATATTTGGTCACAAACATTTGCTCAGAATCTTGAGATCAAAAATTTAATGCTCGAGAAAATTCTAAAATCAACCTTTAAGGGTCTGTTTTTTATGCTCAAAGTAAGCAGTAAATTTTTTTTTGAACATAAACCACAACCCAGTCTTAAACATATTCACATCAAATCTTACCTGACTAAAGTCATCACAACTTAAACTTACAAAAAGAGTAATAAATACACCAATAAATGCTTATTTAAAAACCAACATCACAAAAATTATAAACTTAAGCCATACTTAAAAATAAAGAGAAAGGATAATGGATATACCTTTGAAGACACACTTGAGTGACTTCTCTTACATCTCCTTCTCTTCTTTAACTTTTTTGCCTAATGATTTAGTAAATGGGAAGGGAAATATTTGAGAGAGAAAGGGGAGAGTGGAACTAGGTTTTCCCACAAAAAAATGATAGAGAAAAATGTAAAATAAGTGGCTTCATGAAACACAAGTACCTATTTATAGACAATTTGTTAATTATCCTTAACTCCTTGATTATGGTTCATTAAGCTTCTAAACTAGCTTATTTAAGTTAAAATTTGGGTTAATTGCCCTAATATTGGCACCATTTTGGAGGAGAAAAGGTGGAGGGAAGTATCTCATAATCACTTCAACAAGACAAATCAAATCAAGTGTTAATCAAGGTCATTCTTAGTCTTTTGATCTTATCCCTTTAGATTCTCATAAAGATTCCATAAAAAGATACTTTACTATACTGGTTAGAGGTGATTAGCTCGCTGATAGGAGATTTTCAGTTCCATCTAGTCCTTTATCATTGATAATTCACAATCTAACACTAATCTTCGAATAAATCGATACAGATATGAATTCTTAATTGCATAGTAAAGTTGAACTATTTTAAATCTTAAAATTATTTCTAAACTAACTAAAACCTAAACTTGACTTTACTTCACTTTGCTTCAATAATGACATAATCTTTGATAGTGTCACTTCTTGAGCTCAATTAGCATGTTCATATAAAAAATGATACTCACATAGTTCTGATTTTTAACTACTAGGCAATAAGGACTTGCTATGTGTTAGAGTATTTTAATTGTACATTGCTAATACCGTACTACACTTGAAATTCTTATACATTGAATTCTCAAGTTATTTACAAACTGAAATTTTCTCGCCTTAATTTGTGGTGAACAATCATAAATCAAATTATTTTACTCAGAAGAGCTATAAAATCTAGCTCTAATATTAGATGTGGAATTCTGCAAATTACTTTATAATTCCACAAATTCTCCAATCGTAAAACATGGGATTTTTTAAGAAATCTCATACCTAAGTATTTAAATTTCAATATTAATTTCTAAGGTTTTCGTGGTCATCACAAGCACTAACCAAGTTCATAACGCTTGTAACACTAGTTGCTTGATCTCATTAACATGAAATTCTCTAAATTAAGTAAGGGTTAATTAACGTCATTTAACCGCATCTGAAGTGTCTATCCGTACATTGTTAATGCTGTACTATGTTTTGAAATTCTTATCTATTGAATTTCAAGTTTCTTATTGATAAACTCCCGTCATCAATGTTATTGTTTATTTTGCTTGTACAAGTTTGTCATCTATTGATGATGTTGATGAGTTAGAAAAAATATATATGATGAATCAAATTTAACACAAATGGAAGGTGAATGAATAATATGTATTAAAAAGACTAAGAAAAAACTTAAGAAAAACTCAGAAAGAAACATTAATCATTAGTACATGCTATTTTTAGATATTTTCTTAATAAATTATTATCCTTTTCTTTTTACAGTATACAAATAACATTTCAGACTCTTTTTTATTGTTTTCTAGTTTAAGTAACAAAAGAGATACTTAATAAAATTCTAAAAATGATTTATTTTTAAGATTATTTTTTTTAAAAAATAAAGATCCTTAGTAGAAGAACAAAACTATTGATATTTCCTTACCTGTTCCCGCCTTATGCTAATAAAAAGAAAAATTAACGCGTTGCATATATTGAAGGGATCAAAACAATGAGCCCTAATACTCTCAACCCTAAAACTCTCGCTTGACAGTCCCTAGCAACTCCTCCTCTTCCTCCTCCTCCAAACTCTACACACCATATGCCTCCTCCACAGTCATTGCCCCTCCGTCAATCCAGCTTCCCATAGTGTAGTACCCAAGAAATTTCTATGCACTATATGCGAAATATTTAAGGATTACGTTAAGTAATATAAGTATAAATTTTGTGAGCTAAATTTTATGCTAAAAAATTTGTTAAATATTTAATGAGCGATTTTAGCATTATAAGGATTATCGTTTTAATTTGATTTTTATGATAAATTCTATAAGAGTGAATATAGAATTTATAGGTGTAAATATCATGCCATTGTCTCAATCAAAGTATGAATTATAAGCAAAAATAAGCTAGAAAGCTTAATTGTTGTAACATATATTGTAACAGGTTTTAGAATGGAAATGCTATATAAAAAAATATTGTATAGAAATATGAAAATTATATAGTATAAGAATTTAGCAGTATAGAAATTATATAGTATTAAAATAGTACAATATAAGGACTATACTAATAAAGCTAAGTAGTATAAAAAGTACATTGAATAAAGCTAAGCAGTATGAGAATTATACTGTATAAAGCTAAGTAATTTGGGAATACTGTGTGGAGGATATGGATGAGTATGGGATGTTGTGCAAGCTTATAACAGTATAGGAACTATTAGTATAAATTTAAACTATATAAAAGTGTGTGGGACCCACCAAAGTGACACTCCAAAGGAGGAGAAATTGCCATATCTTGCCAATAGAGAACCGGTTGGGATAAGTGGATGGGAGCACTTTTTTGTTTGCAAAATGGTCCCTAAACTAAGTTAGTTTCACAATTGAAGGCCTAAACAATAAGGCTGAGTTTTGTCTTCATCATTTTTGCATGAACCATGCAAAAATATACTCGTTTCCACTCTAAAGAAACCGGCCACTTCCCATTGTTTCTCTCAAATATTTTTCAAAAAATACAACTTCTAATCAAGCTTCGAATCAAGTTCAAGTGTTGCTGATCAAGATTAGTCACTTTTGAAGGTAAAAATCCAAAAAAAAATTTATAAGTTTAAGTGATTTTCTTGAGTCCATGCACTTAAGTGGAGGATGAAAAAGCTTGGGAAAATCCTTGAGTAAGATTCTAAACACTAGCTTTGAAAAGTTTGTTATTTTCATGACATGTATGTACGGATTGTAAATTTTATGGACTATAGAATGTAAAAGGACCATGTAGCATGTATTAAGAACACTATGGCATGATTATGTAATGTTTTTAAGGTGTCATGATGACATTGGATGCTAGGAATTAAGGTTATAATGTTCAAAATGAGAAAGTTTGTCAAACTTAGTGTAAAAGCAAACTTTTTATTTTTTTTTTTTTTAAGATTTTGACTAGTTTAGAGATTGATTTGTTTTCCACACACAATGCAAGATTTGTTCCAAACAGTGAGATAAACAACTTTTGTGAACAAAGTTTTATAAAATTTTGGAAGGACCATATTGAAAAGATTATTTTTAGCTCGGCATAATTGAAAATGAGCCAAAACATCTATTGTAACACTGGAATTTGAGAAAAGTTATAAATCTCACCGAAACTACTAGTTATTAAAGACAGATTGTGAAAATTCTGCATGGGTTATGAGCTATGGATTTTACAAGATTTAATCACGAAATTTCATAACAGCAAAATGAAGAAAACATTTTGAAATTGTTTGAATTTGATCAAGGGGCTTATTTAAGTATTAATCCTTACAAAAATTGGAGTATAAGACGGTTATTTTTGGTCCCGGGGGTAAAAATGTTAAAATTTTATGTCTTAGGCCAAAATCGTAGAACCATGTGGATTGAGAATTTTCATGATATAAAGATGGCTTTCTATATGGTTACGATCACCAAGTAAACTTATGTTTTAAAGCCCAAAAGAATTTGGAAATTTTCTTAGAAACGTACGTTAAGGGCAAAATGTCAAAATTGTTGTATTACAGGTCAAAGCCGTAAAGTTTTGATAAAGTAGATTTTTTTGTGGAAAAAACTTATGTTTTGTTTTTCGCAATATATGGTAACAAAAAAATGTAAGTTTTGTTTAAAACGGGGTCTGAAAGTTTTTTAAGACCCATCAAGAGCAAAATGGTCATTTTTTGTAGTGCCAAACCCCGAAATGTCCGAATTAGGAGAACATCCCTTATTGGGGATTTTTTTGTAACTCGTAAGTAATGAAATGGTAAAGTAAAATAAAAAATTTAAGTCATGTGACATAGAAAAAAGCCGTTAAAGGTAAAATTATCATTTTTTATAAAATGGCTAAACGGAGCCTAGGAACTTCAAATTAGAGAAGCACCCTTAGAGGAAAAATGTTTTGTATCATATTAAGTAACAAAACCATTAAGTAAGATGAGAAATTTGACTGAACAAGCAGGTTAAGTAATAAAGA
Organism: Artocarpus heterophyllus; assembly: GCA_025403435.1. NCBI lineage: Eukaryota > Viridiplantae > Streptophyta > Magnoliopsida > Rosales > Moraceae > Artocarpus > Artocarpus heterophyllus. The sequence goes on from CM046332.1 coordinate 595,344, forward strand.
AGTAAACCGATAGTACAAACTCAAATAGTTAACTAATAGTCAGGTTTGTCATCTGTATAGGAGATAGAAACTGAATAATAAAAGGAAAAAGGAATGAAATAGAAACGCTGAAGCTATGTCTAGGTAAGTTTCAAACCTCAACTATGGGATGAAGAAAATGATTTTCAATTGTTATATTCATATGGTTGCAATATGTTTGTATTCGTTATGCATATGATTTTAAAGGCTAAGTTATGATTGCCAATATGTTGCACATGTTTTAAAGATCAAGTCATGTTTTGCAATATGTTTGCATTTGTTATGTTTATTGTTCTAGATATAAAGTTATGTCATTCAGTATGATCACCAAGATTACAAGACCTATCGGTAATATAAACTCTCAAGTTAAGATAAGTAAGTATCGTACTAGCCTCCTTAATGTTAGGTATACAAGTTATGTCGAAGTTACGACGTCGATGAATGATAGTCTTAAGTCTTTCACAAAAGAAGCATCATGTTATGTTAAAGTTATGATCTCATGGTTGATGATGCTGGTACAAATACTTAAGCTCATAAAATAAAGAAAGATAAGTATGATGATAATAAGTTCATAATTAGGTATAAATGGAATCATGTATTATAATATTGCTTGCATTACTTCTAAGAAATGATTTATTGAGGAATGTTTCATAAAAAACGTTTGATGAAAAATGTTTTATGAGAAAGGTTTATGAGAAACCTTTTATGAAAAAAATTTTATGACAAAGGTTTATCAAAAACTTTTTATGAAAAATGTTTTACGAGAAAAGTTTATGAAAACCTTTTATGAAAAATGTTTCACGAGAAAGGTTTTAAGAGGAAAGTTTTATGAAGAATGATTTTTTTTGTTTTATGAGATTATGTTTGAACTTTCAGAGCAAAAGGTCATTACAAGTTACTTCATGTTGTTGGTATTTTTACAGGATATTAGTATGACTAGGTAAAGAGCTTGGTGTTGCGGTGACAGATGTGATGACTGGGTATGGATATCATTATAGTAAGTTTCCGCTGTTTAAAAGAATAATAATAGAAATATGCTTTAAAGAGTTTAGAGAAAGTAAATGTTTATATGAAAAGTATTTTATAAGATATATCTTTATGAAATGTTTTGATTAACTACAAAGTTAAGTTTTATACTTGTGTTTTAATGTACGTAATAACAGAAGTCGTAATAGTTTTTAAATATGTTAAAAGAAAAAAATTGCTCAGTATTTTCTTACTAGTAAGTAAGAATAAGTTTAAAAAATCAAGTTTAAGAAAGCTAAGTAACAGCTTGAAAAGGCAGGTCGTTACACAAAGAGTGGCTTGAACCGCCGTCCTAAGCCCGTTAGCTGCGCTCGAACCTTCGCCCTCAACCACCCTACATAACTGCATTAAACACCATCAACAAGTGACAAAGCTAGAAAATTTGTTCGAGGGAAGCCTGAGTTAAATAAAAATTTTAAACTAAATTAATAGTGCAATAAATACTTAAAATCCTATAACATTTTTTTCTTAGTATTTGTTTTTTATTGGTCAATATATATATATATATATGTATTTCCTTTAAATATAAATTTAAGTAGTATTGTATGATATTTTTTATTTAGAATATTTTTTGTTATTATCTATACAAGAAAAAAAATGAAATAATAAGCTATAATGAAACGCAAAAACCAAGAGTGTAAATGAAATTTTTAATACTATTTGGTTAAATTTAAAATTATGAGAAAATAGGTGGATGAAACTACATAAAATAAATAGAAAATTATAAATTTAAAATTAATAATAGAATAATGTTTGCAATTAAAACAATTAAAAAAAAGATAGAAGTAATAGTAAGATTTTTGTAATGTCCTTCGTCCCTGCCATCAACCATAGTCGCCGCCTTCAGCTATGCGCAACGCCACCAACCGTGCTCACCCAAACGCAGACTTGTTGCAAGTTCGTCGTCCATGGCTTTAGTTGGGGCTTATTTAAGGTTTTTCTTTCACTTGCTTAAAACTCATGATTTTTTAGGTATTTTTCTTCCTCCAAGAAGAAGATGGAACAACACCTCTGTTTCATTTGATTTGATGGGGGCGAGCTCGTCCTGTGTGGTACAAGGTGAATTTCATTTTTTTATGTGATTTTTTTTAATGTTACTTTAATAATACTTAGTTTAGTTTCTTCTGTTTGCTTGTCTGGAGGTCTGTTAGTTATTTATGGAGTTTTAATTTTTATATGTTTAGGTTGGCACCTCTGTAGTAACTGTGGGAAGAATGCATGCTACATGTGTTACATTTGCACCTTTTCCTTGTGTATTAAATCTGTTGTCATATTCGTATTATGCTGCAAAATTACAAAACAAAATGAACATTTCAACTCCATCAGAACAATTTTTGTGCAAAACGCGTGCAATGGTTTTATGGCCTGACTTCTTCTATGTGTTTCTTATTCTTTTGTGAGCCATTTGTTTTCCTTAATAAAATAATTTTGGCCTAGGCTGCAAGTTTGTGCATATCAAAGGAATTCTTACAGTAGTTAGTAAAAAAAAAAAAAAATCTGGAATGATTGTCTTTGGCATTTTAGTTAATTTATTCTTCTTTTTATACAGTGCTCAAGGTGTGGATCTGCCACTGACTTTGCTTCATCATCTGAACAAGAGCTAGGGTCGCCTCCACATGATATACCGAAACTCGATCATAGTCTTCATGATACCGTAACCCATACTTACTCATTGTCGCATCTCTGCTCCAGTCCTCAAAAGCCAAACAAGCGAGAATCCTTGAAGACTTCCTACTAAGCGCGTCCGCGACCACATTAGCTTTCCCGGGATGATACTGCAATGCAAAATCATAATCCTCCATATATTCTATCCATCTACGCTGCCTCAAATTAAGATCCCTCTGAGTGAACAGATACCTCAAACTCTTATGATTGGAGAAGACCTGAAACGACGCTCCATGCAAATAACACCTCTAAATCTTCAACGCATGAATCACCGCCGCGAGCTCCAAGTCATGTGTAGGATAATTCCGCTCATGAGGTTGTAGCTGTCTCGATCTATATGCAACCACACGTCCATGTTACATCAACACGCACCCAAGTCCGCATCCTAAAGCATCTACGTAAACCTCATACGGCTCGTCACTGCTAGGAATAACCAACACTGGAGCTGAAGTCAACCGGTTCTTCAATTCTTGAAAAGCAAGCTCACATTCTTCATCCCACTCAAACCTGACATTTTTCTTGATCAATCTCGTCAATGGAGCTGCAATCTTTGAAAAATCCTTTACAAATTTCCTGTAATAACCGGCAAGACCTAAGAAACTACGAATCTCCGCTATATTCCTTGGTCGTTCCCCCTCCACTATGGCTTCAATCTTGGACGGATCCACAGAAATACCATGCTCCGAGATGACATGACCCAGAAATTTAATCTCAGTCAACCAAAACTCGCACTTTTCCCTCTTGGCATACAACTAGTGCTCCCGCAGAGTCTGGAGCACGATCCGAAGATGCTCCTCATGCTCCTCCCAAGTCTTAGAATACACAAGAATGTCATCGATGAACACGATCACAAACTGTTCCAAATATGGCCTAAATATCCTGTTCATCAAATCCATGAAAGTTGCCGGAGCATTCGTCAACCCAAACGACATAACCAAAAACTCAAAATGTCCATACCGAGTCCTAAAAGCTGTCTTGGGAATATCCTCTTCCTTAATCCTGAGTTGATGGTACCCTGAACGTAAATCAATCTTTGAGAAGTACCGCGAACCTCCCAACTGATCAAACAACTCATCGATCCTAGGCAAGGGATACTTATTCTTCACTATAACACGATTCAGCTGCCGATAATCCACACACAACCTGAGAGTCTCATCATGTTTCTTAGCAAACAAAACCGGTGCTCCCCACGGAGATGTGTTATTCCGAATATACCCTTTATCAGCAAGCTCCTAAAGTTGCTTCCTCAATTCTTTCATTTCTGCCAGCGCCATCCAATAAGGTGCTATAGAAATCGGTGTTGTCCCCAGAAACAACTCGATACCAAACTCAATTTCCCGATGTGGTGGTAACCTAGGCAACTCATCGGGGAAGACATCCTCGAACTCATCAACCACTAGAATCGCTACACTTCCTCTCAAAGCATAGGGCTCGCACTCTAGGTTCGCAAAAAAAGCACAACAACCCAGATTCATTCGCCCTCCTAGACACGACTTCATGAGACGCTCACTCATTAACCAATCACCACCACCCTGGTAAGTGATCATCGTCCCCCTATCAGACACTAGGGTCACTTTTCTAAGTTGGCAGTCTACAATTGCATTATACCTGGACAACCAGTCCATCCCTAGAATTACATCATATGAGCTCATGGGGAGTATAATCAAATCACTTTTCAAAATCTCATCCCCAATCCTTATTTTACAAGATTTACAGACACAATTCACACACACCCGCCCCAAGGGATAAGTTATGACTGGGGGTTCATTAAACTCTTCTATCTCTAATCCCAAGGCATGTACAAAAGAACTCGAAATGAGAGAATGAGAGGCACCGGTATCAAATAAAACGCGAGCTAAAGATCGAGAAACTAAGTTCGTACCATCGACAACCGCGTTACCAACATGAGAATCTGAACCTCCAGATGCCATTGCATGAACCTGTACTGGTGCCTTTCCTTTTCCTCTACCAACATTGCTGGGTCTGGGATTATCCTACTGATGCTACTGGGATGGAGACGACTGCACACTAGCTGCACTCGATGCTTGATACTGAGGGATGCTACGCTGGAAATGCTGCAGCTGCTGCCCTCGTACCGGATACGAAAACTGCTGAGGGGAGAACTGAGGATACTGCAACTGCGGGTACTGCTGAGGCGGAGGTAGGGTCTGAGGCTGAGATTGACGACTAGCATCCTCTCCGGTCTGAGATCCAAGATGGGCACTCCTCATCGGGCAATTCCTCTTGATGTGTCCGGGCTGCTGACAAAAATGACAATGGAAGCTGTAGGGATTGCTGCGCCCGCTACCAGATGAACTGCTACTACCACTGTTCGCGCCACCTTGCTTGCTCTTTCCCAGAGTCGGACGGCTACTGGTGCTTTTCCTACCGCTCCTCTACGATCCTCCTGAAGCCTTTGCACAATCCTCACAATACTGCACATAATCATTCTCCACGGATATTGCTGACGATACAAGCTCTCCAAAACTCCTAAGTCACAGAGCAACCAACTGTCGTCGAATAGGACCCTTAAGCCCTTCCTGAAACTTAATGCACCTATCACACTCCGATGCCGCTGCCGATGGAGAAAACCTGGCCAACTCATTAAACCTTGCCTCATATTCCCGAACTGACAAATCACCCTGCTGCAACCTGTAGAACTCAGCTGCCTTCTGATCTCTATACCGCAGGGGTATAGAACTCAGCATGCGTCTATCCAACTGCGGATCCCCATTACCATCAAAAGTCAGAATAGATGCACGCTGAAATTCCTTAAAGTACGTATGCCGACGACCAACATCAGAATCCTCCAGTCTAGCCCTGGCTGCCATCTGTCAAAAAGCCGCAAACATAGACCTCATCATGCCCTCATCATTTCTAAACCCGGCGTTAGCTGTCGAACGACATCTAGGTGCCATTCTCTCACTTCTGAAAATAAAATTTTAGACTGTCAGAGGTATTTCATTGTCAAACCTATGTGTGCACAATTACCAAGGTTCATAACCTTGAGCTCTGGTACCATTTTGTCATACCCCAGAGTACGAAAAGTGACGTGGCGGGTTAATTAAATTAATTAAAAGAGAATTTAATTAAAATAAAGAATTTTAGGGATTAAATTAAATAATAAAATGTGAAGGTTCAAGAAAACCATTGCATGAAAAATAAATAATAAACGTAGCGAGTATGGGTCCCACTGACCCACAACTTGTGCACACACATGGCATTGACAATATAATAATACAACTACAATCCAAGTGCAAAGAAAGTTAAAAACATTATATGCCTTGTTTAATTTATACAAACAGTCTAATAAATCCTTCTACTGCTCCTGAGTTCAGTCCGTTGAATTCTCTTCGAACCTAAATGGGAAACCACCTAGAAGGGGGGGGGGGGGGGGGGGGGGGGGAATTTAAAAAAAAAATAAAGAAAATGTGAGCGAAAGGCTCAGTAGGACAGTATTTTATCAAATTATTTAAAAGAAACATTGAATAAATAAATAAATTTAAATAAAACCGTCCTTACCCAAAACAGTTTACTTGGACAACCAGAAATATCATTTTCTTTTCCTAGGCAAACCATAAGAATATCACCACCGTAGTGGCCCAGCTGGGTTTCGGGACCTGCCCCCAAGGTCGATCGCTACACGACCCGATCTCTGATATGGCATCATGCCTATGTGTTTGTTTTCATCATCATTCAAAACCCATTTACCGAGTATTGTTATTTACATTCATTATGAAGTTCATTTCAGTTCACGGTATATTAAAATATAACCGATAAATTCATTTTCAAACAACCGTTGAAAACATTTTGATAGAAATCCTTTTCAAAGCCAACTCATTTTAAAAATAGGCTACCAAGGAATGGGGTAGAAGTCCTACCTCGATACTAGTGCCGGTGTCCTACACCGTTATCCCGGTCCGCTACATGTTAGCTCCGCAAAACCATGAACGATCCTAGATACACACTAAGTCGATCAATATCTAGCTCGAGACATTCTATGTTACTAAACCATTTCATGATGTCCTAGTGTGCCATTTGTATCTTTAAAATCATTTTACAAGGTTGGAATTTAAATCGGGGTTCAAAACAGTGAAAACGGGTGAAAAATCACAAAATTTTCCGTGCCCGGCTGCCCTGCCGGACTCCCTGCTTTGGCCGACCGAACTGTGCAGTTCGGCCTGCCAGAAACCAGGTCCAGTCGGCCGGACATTCCCCAGGTTCGGCCTGTCAAACGGTGCAGTCTGGCCTGTCGATCCCTTGAATCCGGCCTACCGAACTGAAAAAACCCAGAAATTTCAGCCACGGGTTTTCGATCCCTCAAAATCCAAATCTTGATTTTAACTTATTTTTCTCAAATCTCAGGCATGGAAAACAATCATAGATGATAGAAAAACATACTAGAATACTTTTGAACTCATTTAAACAAGATTCAAACACAAAAATCTCAAAAATTTGAAAATGGGGAAAAATGAGGAAAAATGAAAAATCTTGAATCTAATCCGTTTTTCTTCAATCTAAGCTTAGATTCTAGTTGTTCTAAGTTCATTTAACTCAAACCAAGAGTTTTCTAAGCTCAAACGAACTTAAATCTCAAAAATGCACAAAATTAAAAATTTTGAAAAAAGCTTAGAAATTTCAAAACTAACCTCGAATCGAAGCTTTAAATCCACATTTTTGGTTGCCAAATCTCGTTCCCGAGCTTCCTTCTAGCTAACCTGAAGCTTGGACTCGAATTTTGTTTCAAAAATTTGAGAGAGAATTGAGAGAGAACGAGAGAAACCGAGAGAGAAGAAGAGAGGGGGCTCACGGGCAAGAGAGAGAGGAGAGAGAGAGTGAGAGCTGAGAGTGAAGAGAGAGGGAGAAAAGAGAGAATAAATAGAGAGAAACAGTGAGTGGTTTTACTGTGCGAAAACCAAATGCCACCTACGGTTTTGTAAAACGGAATATTTTTAACATTTTACAAATTGTTGTGTTTTAAAACTCAAAACATCATTTTAAAACAAGAAGAAATCATTTGAATTTATCAAATTAACAAAACAACCAAAAATTCAAAATTCAACTAAATAATCAAATTAATATTGAAACATTAATTATGGCACACTAATTCATCACTTTACATTACAATAACTTTAAATAAATTTCAGGGCGTTACAAGTATCTGCATGGGAAAGAAATACGTAGGATTTGACACGTATACCTTTGCCAAAACCGCCAAATGCCACTCCTAACCACCTTTATAATTTAGGATAAGGCTAACGTTTCATATCATACCATACAGATCAAAATTGTTGCCATGGTTGTTTCTCTTTTCTTTTTTCCCTCTCTCTTTCTCTCTCTCTCTAAGCAAAACAAAACAAAAGAGTGATTTTTTAGTGTTTAAAATTAATAATGGAGGGAAGAGAGAAGACGCTGGAGAAGGATAGGGACCGGCAGATGAAGGGTTTTGATGAAAGCGAAAGCAGAAGATCGAAGAGGAATGAAGAGCACAACAAGGCATTAATTACAGAAGCAATGAAATCATGAGGAGAAGAGGGGCCCAACACATGATGATCACCGGCAAAAAGGTGATTATAATCATAGTCATCATGATGAATTAGCACAGCACCCTCACGATCTCCTTGTACTCCCTCGTTCTGCTCATAAAAATCGACTCTTCACTCGAATAGATTTCCCCCTTTTTTTTTTCCTAATCTGTCATAGAATTTTGGCATTTTCTTATTTTATAATTTTATGCAAAAAAAAAAGTGCCAGCTAGCTGGTGCGGCTACATGTGTTTTTGTGTTGATATTTGTCAAGTTTTCTTTATTTTTGGTATGATATTGTATTTTCTATTTTATAAAGGGCTGAAGACGTATAGCACTCCTTGAAAAAAAATGTATAAAATCCTACTACTCAAAAAGACGGGCAGAAAATTATTAACACATTTTGCTGCAATAGTGTTTGTGGAGATAGCAAGTATTAATGTACTAGCTAGATAATCACTCGTACTTCAACAATGCCTCATCAAGTCATCGCCAACACGTCTTTATGTTCAATTTGAATATCTGTGACATTGTTTCTCTGAAAAATTCCTATGATTGTGATGTTGTAAAATGTTTGGGGAATTAATTGATGAAGTTGTGGCTTCCATTTCTCTTATTGATGATGTCCCAAAAGCTACATCGTACGTACCATAAGAGGTGGGGAAGATATGAAAAATATTTTTCAGAGAACTAATAAAATGAATATGGTTTCAAACTAAGAGATTCATTTGGTTGTTGGAATGGAGTTATTAAAATTTGCTCACATCTTACTCAAGAGTATATGAATTAATTTCCGAACGCAATACAAAAACTAGAGATATATAAAGCAGCTTAGAGGACGAGCAAGAATGGAGCAAATCTATAATGAAAGTTACAAGTTATCAAACAACAATTTCCGATGAATTTACACGTGTAACAGAAACAAGTTAAGGAAAAGGATTGGGAAAATATACTAGTTTTGTTAACTTGAAGAGACATTAAAGGGCCATTTAAAGGACAACTTTTATAGGTCATAGATTGTTCTCAATCATTAATGAACGGGGGTGTGGCTAAGATTTTTATACTGTTTGCTTTCAAGATTATTGTTTTTTTTAAGCATCTATTTTAGCATTGTTTGCTTCATTCCCGACAAGAATTTATTTATGTTTTCATATGCAGGCTGGTCCATTTTTTTTGGGTTTTATTTAATATCTATAGGCCTGCATATTTAAGTAATAATTATGTTATATGCTGTCTAATTCAATAGGGTTAAATAAGTGATTTATTATTTTAGGCTTTAGAGATATTTATTACGTATGAGTTTTAAATGTGTAAAAACCTAATATTAGTCAAATTAAGAATAATGAGGTTCCGTTTGTTTTTCTCCTCTTGCCCCATTAAAGAGAGAATATTTGAGCACTAAAAGAGATTGACTATAGAAAACTTCCTTCCTTTCAATTGCTCTCAATTACATCACCATGATTCAGGTACGTATTTTCAATTATTATTCCTAATAATTTGTCATAATGGTTCTTGGGATTTAGGAATACAATAGTAAATCATATTTATAATTAAATATAACAAGCAGTATTAGAGCGGTGATCATAAATATAACAAGTAGTATTAGAGCGGTGATTAGAGCAGTGATCATAAATATAACAAGTAGTATTAGAGCAGTGATCATGTTGAATTATTGAGAGTTCTTTTTTTCTTATTTAAATTTTCGGTTGATGTTTTCGGTCAAAACAAATTTTGGGATATATATATATATGTATAAACGTGTGTGTGTGTGTATATATATATATGCAATATTGGTTGAATTTGGTATATAATCGCATATTTACGTAAACATTTATTGAACGTTATACCGTTATCATTCCAATTAATTGTGATACTGTTTATGAGTCTTACACTTATATTAATTTACAGTTGTCTATATTGTTGGTTTTTTTTTTTTTGGGTGCTATATTGTTGTTTACACTCCTATATTATACGTTTATATGGTATATGTAAAATATAAATATATATATATACATATATATATACATAAACGGTTTTAGATTATAATAACGTTTCGGTACAACTTTTTGGAAATTTTTGAGTATATGTACATATGTATAAAACATTTATGCATCGGTCTACACATTATGTATGTATACATACGAACTTTCAGGGAAAAAAAACTTTTTGGGATTTTTTTGTGTATGTCTGATTTCAAAATAAATTAATGGAAATAATATGTTGTCAAAGTAATCTTTATTATGTAAATTTATTTATTTTGGAATATTAAGATGTGTATGTCAATTGTTTATGCGAATAATGACCGGCCTAAGGAAGGTTATTTTTTGGGTAAATAATAGGCATACTTGTGGTAGTAAATATATGATGATTATTGAGTTTTCCATGTGAGCAATAAGTTAGTCCAAAGAAAGGCTTATTGTTTGATAGGATTGTAACACCCATAATTTAATGAGGCAAGATTAGTAAGTTAAAGGGTGAATTAGTGTGCCATGACGTAATTTGAACATAATTTAAATATTTGGTGACATTTTCAAATTAAAGTGACTTTTAATCCCTTTTAACCACTTTTAATTATTTTCATTTGTCATCCTGGATTTTTAAACAAAACAATTTGTTAAGTATCCAATATGTCCCTTTTGGAAAACATGTGTTGGAACATAGTTTTTACTCTACAAAACCATCTTTTTCTCTATTATTCTTCTTCCCCCCTCCTCTTCTTCACTCACTCTCCCTTTCACTCTTTTAGCTCTCTCTGTGCGTTTCACTCTCTCTTTCTCTCTCTTTGATTCAAAATTTTGAAGCTCAAGCTTTGATTCTCAGCTAGATTGGAGGCCTAGGAACGTGATTGAGCTTCCACAAACTCGATTTCAAGCTTGGATTCAAGGTTGTTCGTGATTTCGTGGAGCTACAGTATAGCAGACCAGAATCCAGGTGTTGAGTCGCAATGCAGAGTATCGAGGTAGGACTTCTATCCCTTCTCCTTGGTAGCCATGTTTTTAAACGGTTTTGGCCACAAAGCGTTTTCTTTTAAATGTTTTCAAGAAATGAAGTTTATTACTTATTTTCATTATTGGCTAAATAATGAATGATCATAATGAACGTAATGAGAATATCTGGTAAATGAGACATGATAATGATATGACATTAGACGTGTCAGTTAGTACCGTCTAGAATGATAAAATAGAGCATGATGCCATGTACAGAGATCGGGTCGCGCTACGTCTGGAATGATAAAATAGAGCATGATGCTATGTACAGACATTGGGTCACGGGGAGTGCGACCTTGGAGGCAAGTCCCGAAACCCAGTTGGGCCACTTTGGTGGTGATTTATATGGCTTTGCCGAAAACATGATAATGAGACTGTCTAAAGATGAATAAATGATTAACCGGCATAAATAAATTTAATGAGCTTCAGTTTGTTATTTGTTTATTTATTTATCTGGTTTTAAAAATGAATTACATGTTTAAATTAATGTTTTCTAAATTTAGTCCTACTAAGCCTTCCACTCATATTTCCTTATTTGTTTTAAAACCTTTTTCTCTAGGTGGATTACAGCTTAGGATTGATTGGGAGGCAACAGGGCTGACATGCGAGTCGTAGGAATAATGCTTAGGTTATTTCTTTATTTTAATCAAAGCATGTATTATTTAAATTTTTATCTCTCGTATTGGACTGTGATTATAATATTTTATTGTTGATACCATGTGTGCGCTCTAATGTGGGTCCGGTGGGGCCCGACTTATGTTTATTTATCTTTATTATTTTGTTTCATGATTAACCATTTCAAAATAACGGTAGTTGTTTTAAAATGTTTTTAAACTATCACATTTTTCTAAATACCCCCAAAACATTTAATTGGTGTTTTAATCAAAAATCTGGTTTAATTAATTTAATCAATTCACCACATCATTATCCATACTTCGAGGCGTGACAAGGATTTATTGTCAATATTTGATTATTGCATTGAGAGTACCACTTGCAGTTGATGTTTTTGTTCAAAGACTAGATATCAATGTTGTGTTAGGTATCTTGTAAAAGGCCTCCCAATTCTGTTTTGATTATGTCATTTGTTTGCTATTATGATTGATTGTGAGTATGTTGTTTTATATTGTTCTCTATTCGGTTTCTATTGGTACTGCTACAAATGTTTCTGCTTAAGTCAACAATATCCCCATGTTGAATGGGACAAATTTTAGGTTTAGAAAGAAAATGGAAATTGTTCTTGGCTGTATGGACTTAGACCTTGCGCTAAGGGTGGAGCGACCCAGTTCCACTGCAAAAAAACTCAAATGAGACTAAAGTTGAGAAGTGGGATCGCTCTAATCGCATTTGTCTAATGATTATGAAACACTCTACTCCAGAGGCGTTTCGGGGCTCTATTACTGAAAGCATTAATGCTAAGAAGTTCCTTGAGGAAATTGAGCAATATTTTACTAAGAATGAAAAGTCAGAAACAAGTAACCTTTTGGTTAAATTTGTTTCCATGAAGTATAAAGGAAAATGGAACATAAAAGAGCACATCATAAAAATGTCTCATCTCGCTCTAAAACTTAAGTCACTAACATTAGAGCTGTCTGAGGATTTGCTCGTGCAGTTGGTTTTGATTTCTCTACCTGCACAATACATATAATTTAAGGTGAGCTATAACACCCAAAGAGATAAATAGACTCTGAATGAGCTCATATCTCACTGTCTGCAAGAAGAAGGAAGGCTTCAACGAGATAAGACTGAAAGTGCTCACTTAGCATCAACCTTTTAGAACAAGAAAAAGAAGAGAGCTAAGGATGCTACAGAAGGAACACGTTAGCAAAAGAAACAAAAGAATTAGAGTGAGGAATTTAGCTGCTACTTTTGCAAAAAAGGAGGACACATGAAAAAAGAGTGTTCCAAATACGCTGCTTGGCATGCAAAGAAGGGTAAGTTTCTTGCTTTAGTTTGTTCAGATGTTAATTTAGCTTCTGTATCTAAAGATACTTAGTGGATGGATTTTGGTGCTACTACTCACATAAGTATGTCTATGCAGGGTTGCCTGTGGAGTCGACCACCAAGTGATGATGAAAGATTCATCTTTATGGGCGATGGTAATAAAGTTCCAGTTAAAGCTATAGGAAACTTTAGATTGTTATTAAAGACGTGTTTATTTGGAATTGAAAGAGACTTATATTGCACCGTCATTGAGATGGAATTTAATTTCTATTTCTAGTTTGGACAAATCTAGTTAATTCATGTTCTTTTGGAAATAATAATTTTTTTTTAGAATTCAAATGTTAATTGTACCGGTTTTAATTGATAATCTTTATATGCTTGATAATGTTAATTCCTATAATGTAATTTTGCTTATTGGAACACGTGGTTCGAGGTGCAAATTATATGAGGACTTCACCACCCTATATTACAAGTGTTTAGGTCATGTCCCTAAACAGAGAATTTGGATACTTGTGTCTGACTGAATCCTTGACCCTTTGGATTTGATAGACTTTCAAGTCAGCGTTAAGTGTATCAAGGGAAAACAGACAAATATAAGGAAATTAGATGCCGACAAATGCAAATACACCTTAGAACTTATGCATACTAATATTTGTGGTCCACTCCCTACGGCTTCTTGGAATGGCTAATAGTATTTAATTACGTTGATAGATGACTACTCAAGATACAGTTACCTATATTTAATTCATGAGAACTCTCAATCCTTGAATGTTTTTAAGTCATTTAAGGCTGAAGTTGAACTTCAACTTGGTAACAAAATAAAAGTTGTCAAATCTGATTGTGGTGGTGAATACTTTAGTAGATATGACGAATCAGGAGAACAATACCAAAGACCCTTCAGCCTCTTCCTAAAGGAATGTGGAATCGTCCCGTAATAAACAATGCTGGGGAAACCCAGCATGAATGATGTTGCTGAAAGATAAAACAAAACACTTAAAGGATATGGTGAGAAGCATGATTAGCCATTCTTATTTGCCTAAATCGCTTTGGAGATAAGCATTAAAGGCTATAGCATATATCCTTAACAGGGTACCAAACAAAGCAGTAGCCAAAACCTATTACGAGTTATGGACAAGTAAGAAGCGTAGCATTAGTCATTTACACATTTGTGGTTGTCTTGCTGATGGCTTTATAGGTCAAATAAAAAGAAACTGGACTCAAGAATGGTTAGTTGCTACTTTGTTAGGTACGCTAAGCGCTCTCGGGGCTTTAACTTTTATGATCCCACTACCAGGTCTTTTGAGACAGGAAATGCGAGATTCTTTGAGGATGTCAAGTTTGGAGGGGAAAATAAAGTAAAGAATGTTGTCTTTGAAGAAGAAAGTGCAATTGAAAAGGGATAGGCTTTAATTCCTACCATTGTTTAAGATGTAACTTTGATACAAGATAACAATGATTGGGCTCCTATTCCTAACATTGTTCCAAAACAAGATAACAATGAGGTTCTTCCTAACGCACCAATAGAGCAAGCTCAACAACCTCAAGAAGTGCCATTAAGGAGATCCATTACAGATAGGAGAAGCACGATTCTGGATGACTATATCATTTTTCTCCAAGAACATGAAGTTGATGTAGGCTTACCAGAAGATGATCCAATCAACTTTCAACAAGCTATGCAAAGTTCTAACTCTCAAAAGTGGATTGATGCCATGTAAGATGAGATGAAATCCATGAAAGACAATGATATTTGGGATCTTGTCAAGTTGTCTAAAGTAGTGAAACCCATTGGTTGCAAATGGATATTTAAAACCAAAAGGGAGTCGAAAGGTCATGTCGAAAGATATAAGGCTTAACTAGTCGCCAAGGATTTCACTCAAAAGTAAGGCATAGATTATAAAGAGACTCTATATGGTTTTATTGAAAGAATCTTTTAGGACAATAATGACATTTATGTCTTATTTTTATTTTGAGCTACATCATATGGATGTTAAGACAACATTTCTTAATGGAAACATTGATGAGTAGATTTATATGGTCCAACCAAAAAACTTTGCATCTAGAGATCCAAAGTCTATGGTCTGCAAGTTAAAGAAATCCATCTATAGTCTCAAATAAGCTTCTCATCAATAGTATCACAAATTTCATCAAGTAGTTACCTCGCATGGTTGCGAGGTGAACGTGGTTGATAAATGTGTATATCACAAGTTCAGTGAGAGTAAATATATTTTTCTGATATTATATGTCGATGACATTCTACTTGTTAGTAATGATGTAGGCTTATTGCACACCAATAGATTTCTGACAGAGAATTTTGAGATAAAAGATCTTGGGGATGCCTCTTTTATATTAGGCATACAGATACTACAAGATCGTTCTTGAAGTATCCTTGGATTATCACAAAAGAGCTATATTGAGAAGGTTTTAAGTAGATTCAGCATGAAGGATTGTTCATTAGGAGATACGCCATTGTTAAATGAGACAAGTTTAGTCACAATCAGTGCCTTAAGAATGACCTTGAAAGGAAAAAGATGCAAAAGATTCCTCATGCACTGACAATAGGAACTCTAATGTATGCTCAGATTTGCACACGCCCAATCATAGCATTTATAGTGGGAATGTTAGGCAGATATCTAAGTAAGTCAGGAATAGAACATTAGAAAGCAGCCAAACAGGTTATGCGTTACTTGCAGAGAACAAAAGGCTTCGTACTCACCTATTAGAGATCAGACAGTTTGGAGATCATCTGGTATTCTGATTCTGATTATGTTGGATGCCAAGACAGTAAGTGTTCCATATCAGGCTATATTTGTATGATGGCTAGAGGAGCAATTTTCTGGAAGAGTGCTAAACAGACACTTATAACTTCTTCGACCATGGCTGTAGAGTTCATAGCTTATTATGAGGCATCTAATCATGGGATATAGTTGTTGAACTTTGTCACTATGCTGCGTGTGGTAGATGGCATTAAAAGACCATCAAAGATATACTGACAATACTGTGTTCCATCAACAAAAGAAGCTCTACAAAGTCAAAACATACTGACATCAAGTTTCTAGTTGTTAAGAAAAGAGTACAGAGTGGTCAGATTTTCATAGAACATACATGGTCAAACTCCATGCTAGTGGATCCACTAACTAAGAATTCACCACCCAAGGCCTTTCATGAGCACACTGCTTATATGGGTGTTGGTTCATTTGATGATAGTTTGGTTTTGTGGGAGTTACCATTGGATGTTCTATGTTTTGCTTAAACATTTATATGTTTTGAGTTTCTGTAGAATAAAGTTGATGGTTTATGGTTTATCTATGAATTTGTTTATTTTCTACATGCAGTTTTGCATTATGTTTAAAGATTTTAGATTGATCTCATTAAAGATTAAAGTAGAACCAGTTGAAAATAGGCATGTTTAAGCTCACATTGCATGTAATTTACATGCTACGCATCCATACTTAATCTATGTCATTGAATATGTTGGTGTAGTGACCACTGATGGATCTAGTTACGATTTTATGTAACGAAGGTCGCTTTGATCCAATGCCAATATAGTAGATGGACCAGATTGTGACTAAGAAGATATTTTAAGTCAAGATAGCATAAAATTACGCGCCTAAGGAATTTATGATATAATTGTTTGAGGAAACATATTTAGCCTAAGTAGGAGATTGTTGGGTTTTATTTAATATCCTATTTGGGTTTACATATTTAAGTGACAATTATATTATGGGCTATTTAATTTAATAGGGCTAAATAAGTGATTTATTATTTTGGGCTCTAGAGATATTTATTGGGTATGAGCTTTAAATGTGTAGAAACTAATACTAGTCAAATTAGAAATAATGAGATTCTATTTGACCAAAGTCAAATCATAAATATGTACAATTTGCTCTCCCTTTCCTTCCTCATTAAAGAGAGAAAATCTTTAAGCACTAAAGACAGATTTAACTGTGAAAGCCTTCATCCCTCTCAATTTCTCTCAATTACATCACCATGGATTTAGGTACGCATTTTCAGTTGTTATTCTTAGTAATTTGGTGTGATGGTTCTTGGGATTTAAAATGCATTAATAAATCATACTTATGATTAAATCTAACAATTTCAACTTTCGTATTTGACCAGCTGAGTTAGCGGGCTTGGTCGGGTTGGGTCGGATAGTGTTTTATCTCCAGCGGCCCAGCCCATATATAGATAAATATATATACACACACACACATATATATATATATATATATATATAAAACACCATGTAATATGCTAGAGAGTTCTTAGCGCTGGATACCAATTCAGTATATAATTACACATCATCGCTCAATGTTAGTTATTTTGGACGCTTCTGAACATTCTCAATAATTTCTACTTGAATCCTCCTTGAAATGATTTCTTCAATCTTATATTATGTGCACTTGAAGAGCCGTTTATTATGAATCTGACTCATCTTTCAAGACAGAAATGCAATAATTTGTTCATATAATATACATATATATATATATATACACACACATACTACCATTCATGTAATATATATATATATATATATATTTGTCGTTTTCCTGCCAACCTTGGACACGTATAAGAAAATATGAGCCCCACATATCATACACCAATCCTTGCACCTTTCAGACGTCCGAGTACACTTCATATTATTTTCCATATATTTTATTGGATATGCAGTGTATTATTTATGTGTATTTAATTATTATTATCATATCATTCGACCACGGGAAATATATTCTTCATATTATAAGCAATTGGAGGATAAGCTGAATTTGTGATCAGATATGCTTTTGTCGGAAATGAAATTATTTATTTTTGAATTCTTGTAGCTCATAGCTGTATGTTATAATGAAAATGCAGCAAATGTGTGATGTGTATAACGCAATTCTACAGTTGGCTTTTGGCAGCTACGTAAGGACCCTACCGTTATGGGTTCTTCTTCTTCTTCTTTTTTTTTTTTAATTTTTAAGGGAATACCGTTATGGTGTTTTGGATCATTAAATAACAAAACAATATCAAAATATATGTAAATTTATCAGAAAATTAATGAATATTTGATGGTAAAATTAAACGCACAATCAGCATTATAAACTTTAGAAGAAAAACCCTACTCAATCCAACATCGCTGGGTTGAATCGGGTCTTTTATATTTAAAACTCTCCAAAACAAAAACACACACACACACACACATATATATATATATAAATGCAATTATAATCTCTGTTGGATGTCAAAATCCTAGTTTCCGAACATAAGGGACATTAACAAGGACACACAAGTATGTAAGTTCTCTTTCTCTTTTGCTTTTGACAGAAAGGCGTTCTGTAATATGTGGTCCGTTGGAAGTAACAATACAAAAACATTTCGCTTTCAAGGGATCATGTGTTAGATTTGAAAGATTGCTACGAAAGAATCCTAACGCCACATATATCATATATAGGTCATTAAAGAAACAAGACTGCACTCAATAATTATTGTCTAGAACCATGCAAATATACTGGTGATAAAATTCAAAATTTTCCCCTTTTTGGTAGAAATAGTATGACATTATAATGCTACAGGAGTAGCTATTACTTAAAATATAACGAAGGAAAAATAGTATTGGAAAAGAACGGGGAGAGAAAGAGGAAAAAAAAAATTAAAGTTTGTTTGCGATTGTTTTCAGTTGTATGTTTTCTTTTCTTCTTTTGTTTTTTTTTTTTAAAAAACAAGCTTCTAATTTTTTTTATCGTTTTCAATAAAGGTGTTTGGCAATGTTTCTAAAAAAAATTTCAAGACAAAAAAAAAAGGTGTTTGGATAGAAAAAAATCATTGTTATTCTCCAAAAAAATTTTTTTTCCTCACGTTGAAAATAGGCATAATTGACAATTGTCGTTAATAACATGAAATGATTGCTCTCAGGGTCAAGCTAGCCAAGGGGACGAGCTCGTGGTCTAGATTGTGCCAATAGGCTAGGATCACCCTAAAAGGTTTACCGATGGGCCAAAATTGTTGGTCCAATCAAGTCGTAGGTTTAGACTGGTCGTTCCAACTGCAACATGGGTCTTGGCGCATCTGTCTGGTTGTGACATGGGGACCAAGTTGTTAGTCTAATCCCAATGCAAGCCCTAGCTTGTTGATTCTATCCCTGCTAAGGTATCATCCTATTGGTCGAACCTCAATATTAATGTGGGTCTTGACCTATCAATTTGAT
Source organism: Artocarpus heterophyllus (assembly GCA_025403435.1). Taxonomy (NCBI): domain Eukaryota; kingdom Viridiplantae; phylum Streptophyta; class Magnoliopsida; order Rosales; family Moraceae; genus Artocarpus; species Artocarpus heterophyllus. Next base: position 614,690 of record CM046332.1, read on the forward strand.
CATGACGTTTCAGTCTCCTGATGCTAAGGTATCATCCTGCTAAGGTATCATAGGTCATAGCTTGTCGATCCAATCTCGATGTGAGTCTTGATGTTTCAGTCTCCTGATGCAGGTCTTGTCCCATCAGTTCGATCCATCCCTCAGCCTGATCAGGGTATAGTTCCTCGTCGATCAGGCGATCCCTACATAGAAGGAAACAATTTATTCAGCGTTGACTAAACTTTTATGTTGCTTCGACCAGATTTTTATTCAAAAGAAAAAAGTTAGCTAATTTCTTCAAAATTTGTTTTTATACTTGTGTTTGGTAAAATCAGTTTCCTTACACAATTTAAAGCACTTACATGCTTTAACAAAGCAAAAGTAAGCTACAGCATTATAAAACTCCTATGTGTTATAATACTTTCAGTTCAATCCCTCAGTTTCAAATAATTTCCCAAACACCCTATAATTAGTTAAAAGCAAATTGACAAGGTACATTTCAACCATTTTAGAAAAATTGGGTTTGTCAATCAATTAATTCATATCAGAGGGAGGTTTTTGATTTAGATAATTGTTATATTTACCCCCAAACCATATCGCTTATGCCACTTTGCTACCTAGATATTAAAATAAACCACCCTTTCCTCTCAACCTTTGCTCTGTTAGAGGGAAAAAAAATCCTTTCATCCAACTTCTGTTAGTTTTTGTTGACTTGGCCACCTGATTTATGGGTTATTAAAAAAATTGACAATGAATGCTCTTCCTTTAAAATTCATATCACCAACCAAATTTTTTTCTTTTGTGTTGCCATAGTGTAACAAACAGTGTCTTTTGCGATGACTTTTTGTTGTCACAAAAGATAGAAAGTCATCACAAATAATTTTTTTACAACGACATGTCGTTGCTAGTAAGTCGTCACTAGAAACTAGGCCGCAAATAATTTTTTGCGACGATAATGTCATCGCATTTATATTTGTCACAACAACTAGTAGCAAAAATGTTGCCGTAATTATGTCATCGAGCTTGTAATTGGTGTGATGTGGCCAACATTTTTAATGATGACAATTTCAAATAATGTCCACGTAATTAATTGAACTGATGCTGACGTGGTATCATTATTTGCGACAATTTTTTCAAAAATGTTGTCACAAAAATATTTTGTTTCTTCTTTTTTGCAGCGAAAATGTTGTCGCAAAGAGTTTTTTTAATCAAAATTTTAATATATTTTTAGTATTTTTAATACTTTTTATTAAATTTTTAATAATTTTTTAATAATTGTTATTAATTTTAAATAGAAATAATAGAATTATAATAATGAAAATAAAAATTTAATATTAAAAAAGCCAATTGATAATACATTGTTCTAATAATAAAATAAAGACCAAACCAATCATAGTGTGTCGAACAAAGACAATCTAATCCCTTAAATTTGTAGCATCGTCAGTGCCATCATTATTGTCGTTAGTGGCGTCTACAGGAATCAGAGGATCTGGGCGAACAAAAGTTGGAGGAGTCATCAAGAAGCAAGAGTTGGACTCTAGGGAGCAACTGGCCTACCAACTTCATCAACGTCCTATGGCTCTGGTACATATTCATGTTGTATTCAATCGATCTTCATAGAAAATCTTCCGCATATAGGGTCAATAGGCATTGAAGATATTATGTCTGACCTAGGATCTAGAGGATGAACCAACACCAGAATAAATCATCTGTGGGAGTGTAGGGCCTAGTCTAGTCCTATGTCCTCTACGTCTGCCTAGGACATGCTCCAAAATTCCCTCATCGTTAAGCATAGGTGCAGCTGAGGAGGAAGCAAATTGTATCATCTGAGTTTGTCTCTCCCGCTCCATCGTATTCTACACAAATAACAATAAACATATATTTTAACTACACAGAGTAATTTGAACAAGAGAAGATAGTATTGAAAATTAAAAGTACTTACAAAAGTCTTCTAAGCTTTGGAGTTAACCCAAGTCTCCCCGTGACGGTGCATGTCTGCCCAGTTGTCTATGGCAGACATTAGCTGTTGGGTCACCGTGTCGGCTTGTCTAGCAATTTGAATGTATTAGAATAATATATTCTTTGATAACTTTTAAGATTGCTTGTAATTAAAAAAAAAATCTACTAACCTTCTTGTCACGATATTGGGAGATGGATATTTGACTGTACAAACTTGACCACTTCTGGTTGGCACGATTGTTTGTATTTATTGCTGACTTTTTTAGTTTATAATATTTTTTAGCATTAGCAATATTGAAATTAATATGTATAATAAATAACTAACTTAGCATTACAATTACCTAAACTTTCTTAAACATGAACTTATGGGGACAACAACCCCAGTGTTCTTGATTCCTAAAATTCTTTGGGGGGTTTGCCTTGATGTGTGCCTCGTTTGTTGATCCTCTAAGTGCTTTGAAACATTCGTGGAGGTCGCTCTTCTAGTCTTTGTAGTACTTGGATGCCTCCCTGTCAACTACACTATGGGAGATACCATCCAGGTACTGGTAATCGAGAACAAACAAATCCTGTAACATATTCAAGATCATGATTGTTACTTTTATTATGTTTTATAATAATTATGTTCTATAAAAGTGAAGTTGAATGAACACCAACATGCGCTACTAAATCTGTCTCTTATGCTGGGCATTTACATCTTTCCAAGTATTATGGAATGGCTCACATGCATCCTGAGTGTGAACATCAACAGCACTTTCAAACCATGAGCCAAACTGCCCAAGTGCCTTCTAGGTACTGCCAGCCTCATCAAATGTGACAGGAATCTTCCCATAGTTCTCCACATTCCACATATATGGCGATCTCATGTCCTTTTGCCTTTCCTCGATTGGAACAGTGGCGAGGTGTGGCATTTGGTGCTGTAAACATCAATCAACATTTTAGATTAAAATTAGTTGACCGAATAAACTTGACAAATCTATAATTGGTTGTAACATAGACTTGACAAATCTATAATTAGGTTGTAACATACCCAACTGATAGTGTGATGGAACTCTATACGAGTTGGGTGGACGCTGTGCTCCACTTGAAGATCTGACATATATAGCAACTTGTTCATACATATCTAACTATTGATAAATAAAAGGTTTAATATCATAATTTATATATTTATTATATGAGTACTATAAACACATGTTTAATTGTGATATTAAAATGACATATATATGAAAAACAAGGGCCGGTATACATAAATTCTATTCTTCATCACTACTAACGTCTTGAACGTTGCCACCATCATTAACGTCATCATCTTCTTTGGAGTCATCATCTTCCACTTCAACATACTTCTAAAGTTTCATCCTCCTCTTCTTGCAAATCCTAGTCATCATCTTCTTCAAGAGACTTGTCTTTTAAGATTGCATCAATATCAGATGTGACAATATTAGATGATAAATTAGGGCGATTCCATGTCAAGGTCTCAATATCTGGTAGTTCCATTACTAATTCAACATTTGCAGATTCTGTATCTTGAACTACTGTCACGTCGTCCACATCTGATTTGCGAAGATCCCATATATGTCGTTGTCTAAAGTGTTCAACAACTTTCTAGTTTGGACCATTAAACAAATAATCTATATAAAACTTCTCTTTCCCTCTCCTCTTTCTTTCTTTCTTTCTTTCTTTTCTTTTCTTTTCTTTTTGGTTGAAGGTTAAAAGTTAAAACCTTTTAAGGAACACTAATATGCATTATTTAGCTCTTTTTTTAAAAAAAAAAAAGTTTTGAGATGTGGAGAAACAAACATCAATTAAGCACTGTTAATCAAACAACCATTAAACTTATGGCCTTTTAAAGTAGCAACAACATAGCAACATATAGGACTAAAGTATCATTAACAGATCTATATCACAAAATCAATAACAAACCTTCTTTTGCGCTCCAGTATTAAAATGTAAGATTAATAATATCTAGCCACAAACAAAAATTTATCCAAAAAAAAGTTATCTTATTTTGGAATTTCAGAACTAGTAGAACTTCCATCGCCTTGGGCAATCCTCATCTCTAGTGCTTGAGGTCAAGAGAAGAAAACTTTCACATTAAGTGGTTGCAATATGTAAGATAAGGATCTGTTGTTTTAGATTTAAATTTTAGGGAATAGTTTTCTGGGTTTTTTTAGCACCATTTCATTACACTTACTAGCTAATATTAAATGACTAATACATCCTCTTTTAGTTGATTATATTACAGTCAAATAAGTAAAAAATGGTCAAATTTAATAGAAGTTGGATGAAAGGAGGCTTTTTTACTATAAAATAAAGTTTGAGGGGACTAAATAATGCATTTTAAAGGTTAAAGATAAAGTGATATAAGTGACATACTTTGGAGGGTCAAATATGAAAATTATCCTTTTGATATTTCACATGATTTGCATATCAAGATGTTGTTATTTTCTGAAATTATTTATTAGTGGCACTATATGGGTGTGTGTATACATGTTTCTCAATAGATTGAGACCAGGGGCAGAGCCAGAAGATTTTTTAAGGGGGGCATATTAGAACAAAAATTTTGAGCTAAAATTACAATGTAATTGTATTTTTTTTAATTAATCCATGTTTTTGCTATTGTTTTGTCTATTTTATTCTTTTATTAAATGAAGTAAGTATATGATAGAATTCAATTCACTTTTATAACTTGAAGCCCCCAAAATTTTTTTCATAGAATTGTATATATATGGTTTCTGATTTATTTAGGGTTTTAAGTTTGAAATATGAACATCTTTCAAAACAAAAGCTTGAGATATAATTAAAATATTTCTAAAAATTCTGCATTCATAATGCAATTTATAACATTTCAAGGGAGGCAATGGTAAAAATATATTTTTAAAGGGACAAAATTAAAAAGAGCTATTAGGTTGCCCCTGGTCTAATGTAGCTCGGCCTCAAATTGAGACCATTTGGTATACCCACATGCATATATAAAGAAATTTTTATTGGTTTGTTTTTTCTAGGAAAGGAATGTGATGTGATAGTGATTGGTGGTAAATTTTACAGTGTTAGTGGCGAAATTAATGAGAAAATGTAAGATTGTTGTGTGGCCATATTTTATTTAAATATACACACAAACTTAAATATACATATAAACATTAATTTAGATAACAATTCGAATCATAAACTCAAATCTTAATTCAAATCACATAACTATATAGACCACGTTCATTTTCAGTAATTTTTACTTTAATTATGTCTATAATAGCTGACAAGGGTTTTCATATAGCTGTATTTTACCTCAATGATGCACGAAGAATGTTTGTGGACCACTTTCATTTTCAGCAGTTTTTACCCTCAATGTGTCTAACCTCTCACCATTAAAAAAAAAAAAAAAAATCAATCCTAATTTGTACGATAGAGCCCCCTGGGAAACTTAGTTACTGTTTTAGCTTTCAGATATTTGCTTTTGACAATTGAGTTTAAACTTTAGAGTTTAAACCATAAATTGTATATAACTCTCACATACTATAATACAAGATAAAAAATAAATTACAATATAAAGCTCTTATATATTATAATATCTAAGTTTAAACAATTGCCAAACACCTATAAAGTGGTTTTTCACTTAATTAGACTTATGAATGGTTTTTTTGTTTTTGTTTTTGTTTTTTCTTTGTTTTTCTTTCTTTCTTTCTTTTGGTACCAAGTGGTCCATCTGACATGTTGAAGTAAAACATACTATTCACTCACGTTACACTCAAAACTTGCCACAAAAAGTAGGTACACGTTACATGCATATCTGTTTGGGTAATTTTCTATCTCGCCAGACAAATCCCTAAACTAAAATTCTAGAACTCTCTACGACCCAAAAAATAAAAAAAAAAATACAATTCTCTTAAGATCAAGTGAATTTCTGACTCTAGCATCTCTAACTAGAATTCTGCAAATACCCAAAAAGTCTATTTTCATCCTATTAAGTCCTCTATTTATAGACGTTAGGACAGTTCAAGACCTTCTTTGATCGCAAACAATCAGATATCACTCATTTCTTTCTGTACCGTCCGATCTGTCTTCTAGTGTGGCGACCTTTTTAAGTTAGTGTCAAGCTTCCATCGGCTTTTTCTGACCTCGAGCTAATCTACTTCTATTTCTGAAATATTGTTATTCTACTTTTAAGACGTTATCGTTCATTTGAAGTCCAACGACACTATTTCATTTGGGATTTCCCGTCTCTTTAACTTCTTTGTTGAAATGGCATCATTTTATAACTAATTTCTTTTACTCCCTACAGTGTTTTGTTATAAAGTTTGTGTTCTAGATGCATTTTATAATGGCCTACACATGGCTAGATCAAATACAGCTAATCAAAACCATACTTTTAGTCGATACTTAATTAAAATGTTTTCATATTTAACAGAACTCGATGCAAAGTAAGTTTAAGAGACCAAGTACTAGCTTAGTAATTAATACTGTCTAGTAAAGACTCTAAACTACTACTATACGAGTCCTACGACTGTTGTTTTCCCATTACCTAAGTCATGAAAGAGAGAACTTATGAAGACATATACCGAAGACAATGCCATTAATGGAGAATGGATGGCTACGAGTTTTTTTTTTTTTTGGGCCAAAACTTAATTAAGTTAATGTTTTAAAGCTAGTAATCGACAATGCTAGCTCTACTATTCCGGTACTTGCATGAAATTTCAACAAAGACGGCTTATTATTATTATTATTATTATTATTAATTTGAGGCAATTCATTATGATTATTGTTAATTAAGTGAAATCATTTTTCAGTCTGGATCAACTACATATACTGTGTCAAAAAGAAAAATCATTTTCATCCCCATAAGGTTAAAATCTTACTATTTATAAAACTATAGATACCAGTCTAATATGTAGTGTATCATTTAGATTGGATCCTACTGTTTTGTTAGTAGGAAGATTATAACCCCGTAAGGTTAAATAAGATTACTCTTTCAAAAAAAAAAAAAAACTACATCTACCATTTGGTCTGTAATTGACAATCATGACCTATATAAGTTTGACACTAGATGGCAGCCTCTTTGGATTCTGGTAGATCATCTTTTATTTAGGTTGCCACTAACAATGGAATTTCTCCGATAAGAATCCATATAGATTGTGTATGTTTTCAAACTGTTAGATCTGATTAAAATCATTTTTTTATGGATCTGATGACTGAAAAATAGATACCTACCGATTGGTATATCTTTTGTTCCCACAAGAGAAATTATCTATTTTGTTAGCATTTGAATTTTTTTTTTGAAATCGTCTTTTATAACAAATATAGATACATACGTATCATTAAAAATTAAAGAAAAATAAAAGGAAGAAGAAAACACAAAGACTCAGCATGGTTTCCTAAATAGATATCTTCTAAATAAGGATCTATTAATGGGTTTTATATAAATATGATTTATAATTATAGAATTGAGCAAGTTATCTAAGACTTAAAGGCATTTTCTAATTGAAAATAAATGCAAATAAATTCAAAACTCCAAATGAAGATAAGTATAACAATATTTACTTTTACTATACATTCACATGATCTTCTTCCTATTTTGATGTTCACAACAATGTTTAATTAATCATATTATAATACGTTTTTTAAAAAATTTAAAATAATATTTAATTAACTTTTATATGCTTTTCATTAACGTTAAGATACCATTTGAAGCACAAATAAAGATAAGTATAACAATATTTACTTTTACTATACATTCACATGATCTTTTTCCTATTTTGATGTTCACAACAATATTCAACTAATCATATTATAATACGTTTTTTAAAAAATTTAAAATAATATTTAATTAACTTTTATATGCTTTTCATTAACTCTAAGATGCCATTTGAAACACAAAAAATTAAATAGAAAATTTTAGTCCCATCTCTAAAACAATCTACCATGATCTCTCTGTTTTTTCCCCCCTTAGAACGGGAGAGAAATGGTAAAGTTGATGTCCTGTGTTGGGGTTCTTTGATTCCGAAATCCATCTTTATATATATATATATTTTTAACTATATATCTTACAGAACCTTTTTTTGTCGTTCGATGTTATCAATGTGACACGATTATCTAATTTAGCCCTTGTGGCATAAAATATTAGGAAGAAAACAAAAACTAGAGAGAAGAAACAAGAGGAGAGAAAGCCAGTTGTAGCTCTTAGAAAAAAAGGTAATCTGCAAAAAGGTCGCTTTATACCAAGAAGAAGAAGAATAAAAAAAACCCAAATTATTTCTCCCCACTTTCTAAGTTTCTGTTTTTTTTTTCTCAGCATTAATTTTGCAAAAACAAATTCAATTATCGATCAACCCAGAAATACCTTTTTTTTAAAAAAAAAAAAATTGCAGAGATTCAGACAAATCCTTGATAAACAAACAAATCTTACGCCAAAAACAAGCTTGTCTGGACAGATAGGCATGATCCTCATCTGCTGAATTACCAAAGTGTCTTTTAACTCTCTCTCTCTTTCTCTTCTTCTTCTTCTTCTTTAGTTCTTAGTTCTTACCCAAAAACAAAACAAAACGGAACAGAAGAAGAAAAAGATCAAGAAAAGAAACCCCGTCCCCCTTCTTTATCATTTTGGAACAAAGGTCCCAATGGAATGTAAATTTGGAATCAGTTAATCAAAAATTAAACAAGAAAATAAGAATAGAAAAGTTGCAATCATCACAGCACATAATTTAAATGAACAACAAGATAACAGTTCATAATATTGATGTTATACATTTCTCTTTGTACAATACAAAAATTAAAACTAATAATAATTACTAAAAAGAAAGATCCAGATGAGATGATCATCAGAAATTAAACATGTAGCAGATCTGCAGAACAGATTAAGGAAAAAAAAACACTTAAAAAGAGTTGTTGAATCTCTGATGATGCAGCTAGTAAGACAAGACTAGACGCCTAGAACAAAGAGTACAAAAGAACTTTCGCTTGATCTTGAAGCACATAGGAAGAAAGCAAAACTTCCACTGAGTCTCAACATCCAAGGCTTCCACTTTCCCTCCGCAGTGTGGACATGATCCTGGCGCTTGCTGCCTTCCCAGTTCTCTTTCTTCTTCTTCGCATACATATACAAACCACATTTTCTCTCTCTTTCTCTTTGATTTTCCCTCCACCCAAACACAATTCAACACACTACAAATAATGAAAGAGAAGAAAAGAGCGGTTTTGTTTTTGCTTTCCTCCTCTCTCTCTCTGCCTCGGGTGGGGTTGGTGGTGGTGAAACTTCTGAAGACTTTTAAAGTTTAAGAGAGATAAAGTTTTAGAGAGAGAAAGAGAAAGAAAGTAATGTGAGTGTGATAGAGAGCGTCTTTTCTGTGCGAAGTGTGGGTCATTTTATAGAGAGAGAAGACGGTCCTTTGGGGTGGCTGGGTAACGAAGAAGAATCTTTCCTAATACCTTTTTTTGTTCCCCTTTTGAAGGCTAATACTTTTTTTTTTTTTCCTCTGATTGTTTTATTTATTTATTTTTAAAGGTCTCTGAGTATTTTAGAAGGATTTTGATATATTAGTTTTAAATTTAATATAGTTTGAGAATTTTAACAACACGTATGCATGGCATATCAGATATATTTAAGTTTTTAAAATTGCAATATCTATTTATCTTTTAAACGAGCTTATATAACATAACATATGGAATATTTCGGAAATAAGTTAAAGATAAAAAATAAAAATCATGGCAAATGAAACGAGTATTTTTATTTAGTACAATTTTAAAGATTTTTTTTTTTTTTTTCATATCCTTTTACCGCTCGCTAGCTCCTAAGGTCATGGCTGGTTTTTGCTGAATTGGTCTATTTAATGGCGGTCTTAAAGTCATTACATGGCCACATGTTATGGTAATAGAAGTGGAAAAATAATAAAATAAGAAGTGATCCAATTTGTCCACCACAATATTAAAAATTATTCAATTCTTTGAAAATAAGACTTTATATATATATATATATGTATATACATATATGTGTATACTTGTATATGTATATGTATGTTTATGTTTTAAGCCAAGAGTAGTGCTAGCTAGATTAGTAGTTAGAACTCTACACGCCAATTTATTGAAAAATAAAAAAGGAAAGAAGGAGGGTCAAAGAAATTATTATTCATTAAAGGTCTGTTTGATAAATGGATTTGAATTAGTAATTTAATTTGAGTTAGTGTGATTTGAAGTTAGGATTTGAGTTGGTGATTTGAATTGTTATTAGAATTAACGTTTGGATGTCTATTATTAAGTTTTAATCTGAGTATGAAATAAAATTAGAATTTGTGTTTAGAGAGTCAGTGAAGATAGCATTTGATTTATTAATAAATCTAATAAAATCTTAATGTTAATGATTTTAAGAAATATGCAATATGGATATTGATTTATTTCTCTCTTCATTTAAGAACATAGTGAAAAAAAAATCTCAATTGGATATCAAATAAAGAAGTTATGATTTTTTTCCTTAAATATAGGAGAGAGAATATTAGTTTTTACTGTAGCAAAGATATCCGAGTATCAAAAGTTTAAGGGGATGAGAACTCTGAAAACTTAGATTCTTGATACTCAAATGATTCAAATTTTGGGGGAAACAAACATGTATTCGAAGGATTCTTGATACTCGAATCTAAATTTGAATCTATTGAGTTCAAAAAATGCATGAAATAAACATACCATAAGTAAACAAAAGTATCTAAATTGCGCTATTATTGTATTGCAAAGATATTTATGCCAAGATAGTAGATTGACAACTTAAAATAGAAGTGTAAAAAAAGTATAATTTAAGACTAATGCCTACCATTTCTAGGAAAAAAGTAGGAAAAAAAACATCGAGCACTGCTATTTTTTTTTTTTTAAGTGATCTAAAGGTTCTAAGGGGCACCACCCACTCTCCCTTTGAATCTAAAGCCCGGCACCACCTCCGAGATGGTGGCTGGGTCTCTGATTCATGAAAGGGGAAGGCTAGTCATGGTAGAGGGGGGCGTAGACGGAAAGTGAGGTGGAGAACGGGCCGCGACTTTCAGCAGCCAAAAGTTGTTAAGGTCAACGAATTTTTATGTTGGCATGCTTGGGAGGAGATAGTTGTGGAGGGAGCCGGCAGGATCCATGAGTAGGATGTTTGGCTTCAATAGGGAATGGCAATTTTGGGCTGCGATCAGAAGAATCCAGGGGAGGAAATGGCCAGACGGTGCTCAAAGGAAAAGGCCGGTGTCTTTGTGTAGGCGAGGGAGCTAAAGGGAAGAGGAACTGTGCAGCAAGAGGAGGAAGGAATCGATGTAACCCACAGCTAGGCTAAAGAGGAAGAGATAGCAATAGCGGCGGCATGGGGTGACCCTCCGTCAAATCTTTACCTCTATGTACTTATTTTCATGTATATTTTGGCTTTGGTTTTGTTGTTTTAAGTTTATAATAATGGAGGTGATTTTTTCACCTCTGACAGTTAGTATGTCTCCTTTGCCCGTTGAGGACGGAAGGTGTTTAGATGTTTGGTTAGAAGGTGGTCTAAGCCTCGGTAAGAAGGGTTTGATTTGGGATCATTTGAGATTCGAATATAGCACTGTATGGTGAAATCATATTGTGAGAGCCAAGTACGAGCTATGCTGTGTTTTCGCATTTAGTGGCCCTTTATTGAAGCTCTCTTGGCTGATTATCAACAAAAAAAAAAAAAAAAAGAGGAAGAAGAAGAAGAAGAAGACTAACGCATACCCTAAAAAAAATAATGCCGCATTTTATATTCTAATCGTATGTTAACCAATGTGGTGGGCTTCACACGTGTGGTTTGAAAATTGGAGAAAAATGTCATGAAAGCTATATCACGTTAATCCATAAAAACTGTTTATGAGGAGGAATTAAGAATTAATTTCTTTTTAGTCCTTTTCTTAAAAGGAAAATACACTCAGTTAAGAAATGCAAATATTATAAATAAAATGTGCGGTCCACGTTCATGATTTTTAATGTGTATTATTCATAAAGCTATCTTACGATAACGACGTCAAATTAAATTTTGGAATGAAAATATATCTGTTCTTGGTGATGCGCAGTAATTATCTAGTGTACAGCACATTAAAACGATCAGATGCAAAGACAATTATCCTACCTAACAAAAGGTTACTTTTTTTTCTTACTCGTTACACACGTGTGATCATGCATCAACAAAGGAAACGAATAACATTGCTTGAATAGAAATAAAAGAGAATAAAAGTGAGAATGGGAATAAAGGATTCTTATTGCGAGACATGATTGGTACTTGTATATAGGAAAAAGGGCGAGGCTTAGGCCACGTAGTTGAAGCAAAACAACAACGTCAACATCTTAATGTGGCTAACATATCTGCATATTTCAGCGCCGCAAGCCCTTCAAGTAGGGTTGGACTTGGGGCTTTTACCATTTGAGTTTGGCCTCTGTTTGCCAATTTGAGCATATTCAGCGTCTTCAACTTTTTTTTTTTTTTTAAGGGTATCTTTCATACTTGCCGGCTAACGGCCATTCAATTCAATGGCCGACAACGTCGCAGGAGCCCACAGGATTCCCATTTTTTTTTGTCATTTTTATTTTTTCTATCAATTTTGTCAAGTATCCTGCCAAAACTTGACCAATCACGGCGGCGGTTATGTCGAGTACTCGATAGTCATTGTAATTCTTTTTAAAATTAATTTTACGGAGTAATATCTATGGACATGCATACGAATTTATAATTACGTACGTAGTGCATAGTTTTCTAACAATCAATACTTTTAAAATTGACGTAATTCTTGCAAAGATATGGTAATTTATCATACATAGTGTGAAATTATAAATTACAATACAAACAAAACATTATCTGTAAAATTGAATAAGTTGAAATAAATTTATATTTACAAAATTACATAAAAGATAGACCAAGGAAATACAAGCTTTATTCTTCTTCTTCTTCTTCCCATTTGCTTTGCGGCAGAAGCAATTTTCATGCGCTTGCTAAATTTGTATGAGGCTTTTTTTTTTTTTTTTTTTGAGAGACTGAGAAAACAGAATAACTCAGTCTGCTTATAAAATTCTCATAAACTAATTTAGTATATATTAGAAATCAAACAAGAAAATATAATGGATAAGATGAGAAGAGATAGCTTTAACATGGTTTGCCAATTAAGGGTCCATTTGGTAAATGGATTCGAATTAGTAATTTGATTTGAGTTGTATGATTTGAATTGTTATCTGAATTGACGTTTGGATGTGCATTTAAGTTTTAATTTGAATATGGAATAATAATAAAATCTTAATGTTAATGATCCTAAAAAATATGCAATATGAATCTTAATTTATTCCTTTCTTTATTTGAAAACAATGAAAAAAGAATAATCTCAATTGGATATCAAATGAAGAAGTTATGATTTTTTCCTCAAATATAAAAGAGAGAATTTAGCTTTTACTATAGCAAAGATATTCGAATATCAAAAGTTTAGGGAGGGTCAAAACTTTGAAAACTTAGATTCTTGATACTCATTTGATTTAGATTTTAGGGAAACAAACACTTATCTAAAGGATTCTTGATACTCGAATCTAAATTTGAGTCCAATTAGGTCCAAAGAATGCACAAAACAAACATGCCGTAAGGCAACTATGATAGGGACATGGAGGCCTGAGAAGGATGTTGATGTTAAGGAAGTGGCTCGGCATGTCTCCCCTTTTTCTTTTGAGGATGAGAAGGATAGAGGAGGCATGGTGTTTTGATCACTTGCTCCTAATTTTGAAGAAAGTTGATAATCTTGAGCAAATTGATTTTTATGGATTTCTGCTACACTAATTTTATTTCAGTTTTTCCTTAAAAAAATAAATAAATAAATAAAAGTACAATTTTCCATTCACAATGCTACATCATTCACATAGGGTAATTAATAATTTAGAGATTTATTTGTGTTTGAAGATAGTGTCTAGATATAATACATAACTCCATCTTAAAGTGTAGAGTTTAAATCTCTACCAATGTTTTTTAAAGTCAGAAATTTATTTCAGTGGAGGTGAGTTTGCATTAAAAAAAACCTGAATTAAATTTTAACAAATTGAAGATAGAAAGTATGATATTATTAATGACTTATTAAATCCAATGCACTAGTATTTGGATGTGGATCCTTTGTCTCCTTTTTTGTCTCCCGCTCTATCCCACCAATCAATTTAAGACATCTTATTAAAAAATGCCAACTTAATTTTAACCAGATTCTCACATAAAAAAATGCCAATTAGTTTCTCAAATTATAGTAACTGTATTTATTAATTAGGTGTCTAAAATTGATTAGGGGAAAAGAGTAGGAGATAGAGTCTCTAGTATTCATCGCGCACACTTGCAAATCTTTATCTGTCTTTAAAAGTCAACTAATATGAAGGGTATATACTAAATAAGACTGGTTACATCATGCTTGGCGTAAAATTCATATCTCTCTCTCTCTCTCTCTTGGTCCACGTGTCCACTCATCATCATTGGCTAGCAAGTGACTCGAGAATCAGTATCGACTGAAGAACAGTAGGGCCCACCCGAGATAAATGAGGAAAGGATTGTCCTTAAGATCTACGAAGATCAAATCAACAAAATCTAGAAACAATGACAAGAATCAGAGGAAGAACCTACCTCAAATCAATTAAGGAAATAAGCAAAAAGGAAAATCAATTAGAGCCAGATAAGGAACTATCATTTATTCCTATCAACACCATATCAAATGGTTTTCTATAAATACAAGATTGATACCATGAATTAAGGACCTTACAGCCTCGTTTGGTTTTCTTCTTAAAATTTTTAGAAATATTTTTGCATATTTTTTGAGGTAAAAAATTTAAAAACACTCTCAACATAATTCATAAACAATTTTCATTTTTTAAAATAAAAACATTTTCATCTATTTTGAAAACAATACCAAACGGCTTCTACATTTTGCTCTTTTATGTTGATCTCCATCGTAATTTTACAATGAGCATTATATCATGAAACTCCGTAGTTTTTATATTGATGGTAAACTACTATAAATCCTTGTATTCATTTATTTTCTTATACTTTAGAGTCTCGTTCTTATTTTTTGTTGACTCAAGATCAAACTATTCATCATTTCGAATCAACACTCCAGAGTGGTCATAAGCCCTCTAAATAAATTCAATTGTAGATTTCAATCCCTGCACATCATAAATGAGAGAGGCTCTCATTTTGCCCACTTTAGTTGTTGAAAACTGAATATTCAACATAGATATTTGTAAATTATTTTTCATTTCAAAATTTTAACCTCTTTTTTAATGTTAGAGAGGAAAAAAGGCTACCTTTCAAAACAGGACTCAAACCAAGCAACGAATACAAGCAAGTATGCCAACAAACAGCAAGGGAGCCTTTTAAAAAAAAAAAGAAAAAGAATAAAGGACTTTATATTTGTTGAAAAGAAGAGGAAAAATGTGTTTGTGTGTGTGTGTGTATATATATATAATTCATCCATCCCCATAATAACAGCAAACACCCCATATGTATATATGTAACATTGATTGATTGAGTAGGACTAGCTAATTGTGTTATAGATATTATAATATATCTCTCAAATTTTTTGAAGTCAAAGACATGTATGAAAATGAGAAAATATGTAATTTTTCAAGAGGCCGTTTGGTATTGTTTTCAAAATAGCGGAAAATATTATGAATTGTACTGAGAGTGTTTTTAAAATTTTTACCTCAAAAAATAT
The DNA here is from genome assembly GCA_025403435.1 of Artocarpus heterophyllus. NCBI lineage: Eukaryota > Viridiplantae > Streptophyta > Magnoliopsida > Rosales > Moraceae > Artocarpus > Artocarpus heterophyllus. The sequence goes on from CM046332.1 coordinate 630,304, forward strand.
ACGAAAGTATTTTCAAAAATTCTATGAACAAAAACAAACGGGGCCTAAGTGTTTGAATCAGCACCTAGCGTTGTGAAGTCACATCATTGGAATTTGTGCAAATACATTTTCAGGATAGAGACTCGGCTACCAGAGCGCCACTTAGTGCCGCAATGCCCGAAAGCTGACACTACATTAGCCCATATTTGCTGATTTTGAAATGTTATGCTTTCCAAATTATTCTGAATCGTTATGTTGATTGGTTGTATAGTTTCATGCAAAACTAAATGCCTATTACTAACAAATATTTGTTGTAATAATTGTATTGTTTTCCGAAATGATACTTTTATGTGAAAGCTTGCCTGAGTTGTAATGGTTGCACTGATTCATGAAAAGATATCCTGTACTTTAGTTAAATCTCCAAAATTTTTAAATTTTATATCTTGTTCTTGAATGTCATAATATTGCTAGTTATAGAGTTTTGAATTGTTGTATCTCAATGGTAATATGTTGTTATAACTCATTAGCAAACTTCGTACTGGGGACAAATAAAACCTTAAAAAAAGTATTCCTATACACCTTAAATCCAACCTTGTTTTCTAGATTTTCTAAATTCACCCAAATTCTCCAACAAGTTGTATATCAATCTTATAATTCATAGGTGGTTAGGGTTTTTTGTTTTGTTTTTTTTTTCTCTCTTGCTGCTTAACCCACTACAACAAATTTAAGATTATACGACCTCTATTTAATAACAGTTTCTCAAAAATCGTTGTAATAAGGAAAAAAAAAAACGCGGCGAGTTATGCCCGCGAAGACAAAATCGTCGTGGTATTGGCGAAAGCTACCAATTTTAAAAAACCGTCATCTAAGATTAAACCTTTCACGACGGTTTTTATAAAAACCGTCGTGGAAGGTTTTAAAATCTTTAGAAAATTTAATGTTTTACGACGGTTTTTATAAAAACAGTCATAGAAGGTTTGGATGTTTGAAATTTTTAGTATCCTACATAATTTAATCTTTCATGACGGTTTTTACAAAAATCGTCGTGGAAGGTTCTGCATGTTTGAAATTTTTAGTAGCTCGTCAAATTTAATCTTTCACGAAGGTTAAATTTGGGCGAGAAACTAAAAATTTCAAACATACAAATCTTCCATGATGGTTTTTATAAAAACTATTATGAATGGTTAAATTTGATGACATACTAAAAATTTCAAACATGAGAACCTTCCATGACAGTTTTTAAAAAAATCATTGTGGAAGCCCTTTTACGACGGTTTTTGTGGAAGGTTCTCATGTTTGAAATTTTTAGTATGTCGTCAAATTTAATCTTTCACGATGGTTTTTATAAAAACCGTCGTGGAAGGTTCTGCATGTTTGAAATTTTTAGTAGCCCGTCAAAATTTAATCTTTCACGAAGGTTAAATTTGGGCGAGAAACTAAAAATTTCAAACATACAAACCTTCTATGACGGCTTTTATAACAACCATCGTAAAAGGTTAAATTTGGCGACATACTAAAAATTTCAAACATGAGAACCTTCCACGATGGTTTTTATAAAAACCGTAGAGAAAGGCCTTCCACGACAATTTTTGTAAAAACCGTCGTGAAAGGCCAAAAACCGTCATGGAAGGAAATACCTTTCACGACGGTTTTTAGTAAAAACCGTCGTGAAATGTTCTACATGTTCGAAATTTCTCTAACTCAAACTCACTAAATCTCAAACCCCTTTCTCTCTCTAACTCCTCCCCCCACAACCTAGCCACTGATGAACCCAACCCCCATGGTGTTCCACTGACTTTGACATTCCTCAGTCACTCTCTCCACGACCCACCTAACAAACCCACGTCATTCACCACCGTTCATCCTCATCTTTTGACATTCTACCGACTCCACCATCGTTCGACTCGTCTTTTACCGTTCCACCGACTTCACCGCCGTTGGTAAATTTCAAACCATTATTTTGAGTTTTAGCATTATTGTTAGTTCTAAACTTAGTATTATTTGGTTATTTTAGTGTTATTTAGCTTTAGTTTTAGTTTTAATATTAGTTATATTAATTTGTTATTTGCCATTTAGTATGTGTTACTTGTATTTGGTGTTTGAAAGAACTTTGAACAACATGTAGCATTTTGGTGTGAGAATATGTTACTTTTTATCTGTTTGTGATGCCTAAGTATTATTGTGATACCCACCATATGTTTGATGAAAAGCTTCTATGATTGTTTGTTTGTATTTGTGTTTGTATTTTAGTTAATTAATTTTATTTTCATTATTTTTGTTAATTATATTTATTTTTGTTTTTCTTTCTTTACCTCACACATGATAGCATGCATGGACTTAAACACTAAAAATCCATCAAATGTTGTGCAAGTATGAAAAGAGTATATGACTTTACAATGTAAATATATATATGATTTTGTAAAAATTTTATAGTTCAATATAATTATGTGATTATGAAATTAGGTTATTGTATTAATGGTGAAAACATGAGACCATTCATCCCGTGGGAAACCAGAAATTCCGGTTATTTTTTTTTAACTTCATACCAACTTTTTCACGACAGTTTTTAGTAAAAACGGTCGTGAAACAAGAGCCTTACACGACGGTTTTCATAAAAACCGTCGTGTAAAGCATAGCTTATACAATGGTTTTCCTAGGATAAGTCGTGTAAGCTTAGCGTTTCACGACGGTTTTTAATGAAAACCGTTGTGGTAGCCTCGTCCTAAGATCTCATAACCCCACCAAAATAAAGAATCCACGATGATAAAAACAGTCATACAAAGTCTCGTTGGTACAACGACAGACGATTACACGACTGTTTTTAAACCGTCGTGAAAATATACCACGACAGTTTGTGTAATCTACAATTTCTAGTAGTGACCCAATCAAATTCATCATAAGAACATTTACAATCAAATAAATTCTACGGTGGAGGATGATGTTCTGTTTGCTTCCCCACCAGCTAGTAGGGAAAATCATTTGTGTCCAATTCAGTGCACGTTGAAAAGATTTCAGAATTGAGATCTCTGTGTCTAGTTGGTGTTTTTGTGATTTTTGTCTCACACCCGTCGGCATTTTTTTTAAACCTAGTTAGTGGGCCAAATGTTTCATTGAGGTAAGCCGATAATTAGTAACTCTGATAATTATATATCGTGAGTTTTAAGATTAAATTTCATCTAACAACTCAAGATTTTTGAATGATTTCTCAAGAAAGTTAGCGAATACTAAAGCATGAAGATGGAATTAATTCAAGATGCACAATTTGTAGCTTGAAAAGGAAAAGTACAAGACTTTTACACATTGGCTTAATTTCATGTTTTGTAGTCCTTTTTTTTTTTTTTTAAATACACGCCCTAGTCTTATGTTAATGTTTAAGAACTTGACTAGTTTTATGAAAAATGCTTTTAAATGATTATTTGGACTAAGCTCTGTTGCTTGGACATGACATATGTCTAGTTTTTGTTTTCTTTTGGTTTGTGTTTTCTTTTTTGTAAGCTCGATGGAATCTAGTTCGTTAAAAAAAAGTTCGAATTGAAAAATTTACTTTGGCGGGGGCAATTAATTGCTAATGACAATACACATCCACAGCAACAAAATTGCACCCTACCACGCTTTATCTGTCATCTTCTTCCTCCTCTTCCTTCTCTATTTGTGTTTCTCTTTCATGTAAAAACCAAAAAAAAAAAAAAAATTGTTTCTCTTTCTTACTTCCCACTCTTATTATTCATCTATTGCCTTTGAGTAGTGCATTTAAAATTATTCCTTAATACATAGATACATTAATTCTTTAATTGTCGTTGTCACTATTAATGCAGGGAGATGATCACCTGGAATAATTTCTTAAACATATCGTCGAGTACTCCCCAAGAATAGCATGGTTGATCGGCAATTACTAGTGATTCAGTTTCACGTAAGGACACAAATATCTATAAAATATTAGAAATTTCTATGACAATTTTGGTTTTTTCGAGGTATCAAATATCTTTCTATTGCAATAATGGTTTTGGTAAAATTTCAAAAAAATACCAGTAAATATAGGTACAAATCAGTGTTTGGATTCTATTGTGCAATTTGTTGCAAAATTTTGGAGAAATTTCAGTCATAGCAAAAATTATGAATTTTAGTGGTTTTTTTTAAATAATTTATTAATGTTTTATATTCTATGCGGATTACTAGAATTTTCAATTACCCTCATCCAAGTATACCTTTACCATCTTAGGCAAATAATTGGAAGAATTTGCAATTTCTCATTCATGGAAATATAGTAGGAATCAGTCAACAAACTTATATGTGATTTGTTCAAAACTATATTCACCACTATTCAAATAACTTATTATGACACTAATATTATTTCAATCAATATGAAATATTAACTTTGTTTGAGCCTCACGGATTTTCTTTTTGGTGTTGACAACTATAACATGAAAAGTTTTTTATGCACATCATGTTTATTCATGTTTTTCTAATGTTTATTGTATCTTAAAATATTAGAGTTGTATTCAATGTGAATTTTTGTTTTTAATTTACTAAAATTTCCACTAATAATGATAATATTTCCGAACTTTCTATAAATCTGAAGTTTCATTATTTTCACCGATATCGATATTTTTATCTTTGGTTTCATGTAGCAAAATTGCAACCTACAAGTCAACCTAATTAATATGGAAGGTTTTTTTTTTATATATTTTTAATAAGGATGGTGATCCTTTCATTTAAGTTCCTGTCTTTTGAGAAATCTAATTAGTAGATATTTACCTTTTTTTCAGAGAGTGATTTTGTAGAATGCACAACAAGTTCACAAATGAGAAAAATGCAGGATTTTTTTTTCTTCTTTTCTCTCTATAAATCCAGCTTAAAAACACCAATTTAAACTTGAACGTGTCTTGCACGTGTTATTTCATTGTTATATATTTGCATGCATCTGAGTGACAAGGAAGATTTTGATAAGCGCCCTTTTTTTTGAGAGAGAGAGAAAGAGAAGCGGGCCAATGTTGAGATTCAGAGAGATCTGCAACAATTATTAATGTCTTGCTGGACCGATATGATAGTTTATAATTTCGTTTTAAAATTAATTCTGAGCATTAATTTGTCGTTTTTGTATTATATAGAGCATGAGAGGAGGCATGCCATGTGCTTCTCATTGCGTTACGTTGGAAAAAAAGTAAATAATAAATAAATAAATGATGATTATGTTGAAATTAATCTAATATATATAGGTTCATATATTAAATAAATATATATTAAATGCTATTAGATAAGGTTAGTCCAAGTAAAGTGATCAATTTAGGTTTTAGGCTTTTAGTGCATCATTAAATGTAGGCCTCCTATGTGTTGAGACTAAAGTATAATTATTGATTTTATGATGGGTTAAATTGATAATTAAGGATAACTACTAGGGTTAGCAGTTATATAAAGGGATACAAAGAGATTACAGAGACATACTTTGAAGGAGGACTTACATACTAGACTTGAAAAATCCTCAACCTACAGATACTAAAGTCACATCATAATCAATAGATTGAGGTTAGCTTCTGCATCTTATTAATTATCTTGATAATTTGACGTGAATGATCTTGGTTGATGATGGTTTTTATCATAATATTTTGATCTAACAAATGGTATCTAGAACCTCTTTATGTTATTTTCGTAGAAAAATTCTCAAATTTAACAAACTATGGTGTTTTAAAATTTGAGAACAATTATTTGAAATTTTAGTTATATCATTCAGACAATACTTTATCGTGTTCATATAAATACATTTGGATTCAGTTTTATAATATATATATATATATATATAAAAGTTTGACATAACATTCGATACGAAAATAAGTATAAGTTTTGTTTTGTATTATATATATATATAACTATATGTATATTCAGGTTTAAATTTAGTTATATGCATTCATTTTTTTTTTTTTTGTAATTAGTTTTACAGCAGCCATTGCTGCCGAGAGAAAGAAGAAAAAAAAGGGGGACCTTGGGTGTTTGGCCGATGGTAGGCCTTGCCATCGTCGGCATCGGCCCTTTTTAGGTGCGGCTGTCAAGCTACAGCCGTGCCGATGAGAAAAGCCGCAGCACAAGCCTATGCGAAACCTGCAAAGCAGTGGTCATGGCTGTCGCCTGAGGAAAACGCCCAATCTTTTATTTCCTTAGAGTTTTGGGCCTCGGCCCAAATTTGAACATGAGTTATTGGGCCCGTGACCAAAAAGGATCCAGGGTTTACACCCTTGGGTGACTAGCAAGAAAAAAAAAGGATGTCATAGGTTGGGCTTGTGACACAAAGAAGAAGAAGAAAAAAAAAATAGGGTTGGCTGGTTTAGCATCTAGGTTGGTCCACCCGACTCGGTCCAGCCTCGACCTAGTAAATATTGACCAGTCAAGTTGACTAGTTGCTTTGACCTGTTGATTTTGATTGGTTGACTTTGATCAGGTTGATTTTTGAGCAAAATTTTTTTATTTTTTTTATTTTTTGTATTAATTTTGGTCATTTTTAGTGCAATTTTAAATTCAAATATTGGTATTTTATATATGTTTTGAGATGAATTAATTGAAGCAACATGTCACCAAAGTAGCGTCTCTTGTGGAAATTAATTTGGTTTAAGATATAAACGGTTGTGTCCATGTAACTAATGTTAATATTGACCGGCATAAAGGAAGGCCAATATTTGACAGAATTGCATGTACATCTATGGTGATAAACACATGATGATTATTCGGTTTTATATGTGAATAATAAATTGGCCTAAAAGAAGATTTATTTTTTCACATGTTCTTATTGTCAGTGTTTGATTGCTACACCGAGATATCATTTACGAGTTAATATTCCTGTCTAAAGGCTAAATATTAATGGAGTGCCTGGTATCTTGAGATGAGTTACCTTTATTTTGATTTATTATTGTTATTTTGGATTCTTATGTGAGCTTATTTTTGTTTGTTATGTTGTCCTCTAATTAAGCTACTAAGTCTACCTCAAACATTACTACAAACATCAATTCAATTCCTATGTTAAATGGTACCAACTTCAAATCATGGCAAGAGAACCTCCTTATAGTTCTCGAAATCATGGATCTCGACCTTGTGTTAAGGGTTCCTTTTCCTGCAACTCTTATAGATAACAGTTCCTTTGATGAAAAAAAGGATATGGAAAGGTGGGAGAAGTCAAATTGCATATGTATGATATCATGAAGAATGTTATTCCAGAAGCAATCAGGGGTATTATATTAGAAACGATAAAGATAGTCAAAGAGTTCTTTGGGACATTGAGAAGAGATTTGCCAAAGATGCAAAAGTTGAACAACAACACTTTTGGTAAGCCTCATCTCAATGAGATACAGAGGTAAAGAGAACAACAGGGAGTACATCATGGAGATGTCTTATCTTGCTTCAAAACTGAGAGTACTTAAGCTTGACCTATTTGAAGGCTTGCTGGTGCATTTGGTTCTTATATCTCTTCCCACACAATTTTGTTAATTCAAAGTGAGCTATAACTACCAAAAGGAGACCTGGTCTTTTAATGAGCTCATCTCACACTGTGTGCAAGAAGAGGAAAGGTTGAAGCAAGAAAAAAAGAAAGTGTTCCCTTGGCTAATACTTCCAAGGACAAAGGGAAGAAAAGAAAAAAAAGGATAAGGAAGCTGCAGTTACGGCACCTCAAAAGAAACAACAAAAGAGACTAGATGATTTGAAGGTACAGGTTGGTTTTTCTATGGAACTGAAGGATAGAAAAAGAAGCATTGCACCAATTATCACATTTGGCGTGCTAAGAAAGGTATACTTCTTAATTTGGATTGTTTTGAGGTTAGTTTAACTTTGGTACCTAAACACACTTGGTGGATAGATTCTAGTACAACCACTTACATCACTATGTCTAGGTAGGGTTGCCTTAGATGTCGAAAGCCAAATAACGGTGAAAGATATATCTATGTGGGTGATGGTAAGAAGCTTAAAGTTGAAGCAATAGGACAATTTAGATTTTTATTAAAGACTGGATTTTATTTGGATCTTGATGAGACATTTATCGTACCGTGTTTTAGATGGAATTTGATTTCTATTTTTGCTTTGGACAAATCTAGTTATTCTTGTTCGTTTGGAAATGGAAACTTTAGTTTGTTTCATGAGTCAAAATTGGTTGGTTCCGGCTTTTTGTTAGGTTGCGATAATCTTTATTTAATTGATACAATTGCTTCATTTAAGCAAACAAGCTATAAAGAGAAAATTAACTAGTAAAAATTTGGCTGCGTTATGGCACAAGAGATTAGGTTATATCTCTAAAAAGTAAATAGAGAGACTTATTTCAGACAAAATTGTAGACCTCTTAGATTTTACAGATTTTAATGTTTGTATTGATTGTATAAAGGGGAAACAGACCAAGAAAAGGAGATTTGAAGCCAATAAGACTTTGGACGTCTTAGAACTTATACATATAGGTATTTGTGGGCCATTCCTTATAGTTTCTTAGAATGGTCAATACTATTTTATAACATTCATAGACGATTTTTCAAGATATGACTATATATTTCTCAGTCATGAAAAGTTACAGTCACTGGAGGTGTTCAAAAATTATAAGGCTGAAGTTCAAAATCAACTCAGCAAAAGGATTCAAAGCATTAGATCTGACCGCGGTGGTGAATAGTATAACAGATATGACGGTTCAAGTGAAAAACGTCTAGGACTGCTTGCTAAATTCCTAGAGGAATGCGATATCGTCCTACAGTATACTATACTGGGTTTGCTCACTATGAATGATGTTGCTGAGAGACAAAATAGGACGCTTAAGGACATGGTGAGGGGTATGATCTCTCATTCTATCTTACCAAGATCACTTTGAGGAGACGCACTTAAGACTGCAGCATATATCCTTAATAGGGTGCAACTAAAACAATTGCCAAAACCCGTTATGAACTTTAGATGGGCAAGAAGCCTAGTTTAAAGCATTTACATGTTTGGAGATGTCTAACTAAGGCAAGGCCTTACAGGTTTAATAAAAAGAAACTGGACCCAAGGACGGTGAGTTGTTATATTATTGGATACTTTGAAAGATCCAGGGGGTACAAATTTTATGATCCCATGACTAAGTCGATTTTGGAGACAAGAAATGCCTGGTTCTTTAAGGATGTCGAGTTTACGAGGAAAGATAAGGTCAAAGACTTTGTCTTTAAAGAGGAATATGTTGATATTCTCACAGCTATTATTGAAATTGTTCAGGCTCCTAATCCTGACATTATTTTAAAACCAGATCCAAATCAAGACAATGTCAAAAAAATATTCCATTCTAGAAATTGTTCCGGTAGAACAAACTCTATCACCTGGTAAACCTATGCCATTAAGGAGATCCACTAGAGAAAGGAGAAGTATGGTGCCAGATTATTACATTGTATTTCTCCAAGAACATGTACATGACATTAGTATGATAGAAGATGATCTAATTAACTTCCGTTAAGCCATGGAAAGTTTTATATCTCAAGAGTAGATTGATGCCTTGAATGAGGAGATAAAGTCTAAGAAGGACAATGACGTTTGGGATCTTGTCCCATTGCTTGAAAGAGCTAAACCCATTGGTTGCAAATAGATATTTCAGACCAAGAGGGATTCGATGGAGAGATACAAGGCTCGTCTTGTCATTAAAGGCTTTACACAGAAAGAGGGCATCGATTATAGAGAGACTTTCCCTCCGGTTTCTTTGAAAGACTCTTTCAGGACTATAATGGCATTAGTGGCATATTTTGATCTTAAGCTTCATTAGATAGATGTTGAGACTGCGTTTCTCAATGGCGATATTTATGAAGCAATTTATATGGTGCAATCGGAAAACTTTGGATCAGGAGATGAAAAGAAGATAGTTTACAAATTGAAGAAATTCATCTATGGGCTTAAGCAGGCCTCTCATTAGTGGTATTATAAATTTCATTAGGTAATCATCTCATTCAATTCTGAGATGAATGTGGTCAATGATTATATATACCACACGTTTAGTAAGAGTAAGTACATTCTCCTGGTTTTATGTGATATTCTTTTGTTTTATATGTCGACAACATTTTGCTTGCCAGCAACGATATAGGTTTATTGCATGAAACCAAGAGATTTTCATCAAAGAAATATGAGATAAAGGATCTTGGTGACACCTCTTTTGTGTTGAGTATATAGATACACTAGGATCGCTCTTGGGGTATTCTTAGATTATCACAAAAGGGCTATATCGAAAAGGTTCTCAAGAGATATGGCATGTAGGATTGCAAACCAAGTGATACCCTTGTGGCTAAAGGAGACAAGTTTAGTCTCAATCAATGTCCTAAGAATGATTTTGAGATTTAGGAAATGCAAAAGATTCCTTATGTGTCAATAGTAAGGAGTCTAATGTATGCTTAGGTTTGTACGCATCTGATATTAAATACGTTACAAGGATGTTGGGTAGATACTTAAGCAGTCATAAAAAGGATCGTTGGATAGCAGCCAAACAAGTCTTGAGGTATTTACAAAGAACAAAAGATTACATGTTTACGTATCGGAGGTTAGAGCAGCTTGAGATAATTGGGTATATTGACCCTGATTATATTAGATGCAAAAATAGTATGAAATCTTCATTGGGCTATATCTACCTTTTGGCTGGAGGGGCTGTCTCCTAGAAAAGTACTAAACAGTCTCTTCTAGCATCTTCTACTATGGCGGCAAAATTATAGCGTGTTATGAGGCATCCAATCATGGAATATGGCTATGGAATTTTGTCACGGAGCTACGCATAGTGGACAATATTAAAAAAAACCACTCAAAATATTTTGTGAGAATAAGTTGGCAGTTCAATATTCTAACTGTTGGAAAAATAGTACGAAATGGAAATTTTAAAAATTTTAATCAGAGTATTTTCCAAAACACAAGTTTGACACTCTATATACATAAACTAACTAGATCTTACTAACCTTTGAATGCCGAAAAGCTCCTATAATCTGTGAAGAGAAGAACATTCCAAAAGAGCCTCAACCAACTAGTTTTCTTCGCTTTTCTCTATCCATGATTGGTATGTGTGTGGGCACACCACGTATAGCTCTTCCTTGGTGGATCTTCTTCTAACCAATTGAGAAAACTCAAAACTAATGTTCATGATTTGTGAAAAATACCTCTTTAGAGAGTTTCAAAGACTCATAGACTAGAGTGCTCACTCTAATTTCCAACTGATCTCTATAACATAGAAAACTCAGTCCCTATTTATGAAGGCCTTCCCCATGGTTGGTTATTATCAGATAAGGTCTTAAAATTTTGAATCTGGATTAATATCTAATAAAATTGTGTCTTGAATGTGTGATCAAAAAATTATTAGATCGGCAGGCTAATGGATCGGCTTGCCGAACTAGACCCATCGGTAGGACAAACTAACTGATTGACCTGCCAAGTATCCATGACATACTATAATGCATCATATTCCTATAGGATATCCATAATTGGCTTAAGGATAAATTTTGTCTTACCTTCCCCTTTATTTTTCTCTTACGTTCCATTATCTCACCATTAGAAGACTTACCATCCAAAGATAGTATACCATTCGGTTACACCTATGTATCCGAATGGTTGAGTGCTCTGGTCTTCGAATTACGGGATAACGCATATAAGAGGATATCATCCACTCTTAAAGAGGAGCTATGGGTTCTGTATCTATGAATAACAGGTCTACACTATCAAGAGTCATGTCTCCAATGTACTAGCATACGTACCAACATAAAATGTAGATGTCAACCTTTGGTACATCAAAAGACATAAGTCATGACAACGAGCCTACTATTCATTTTAGGATTAAGACATAATACATATGACTGCCTAAAGTGAATCGATTTGCCAAGATAGAAAAATTAATCCAAATAAATTCCACTTTAAGTTCTAATCCAATATATCGTCACCTATGATAATGTACCAATGTTTCTATTCGCGGAGTCTACTTTCGATGGTCAAGACAAACTATCTCCCGTTAGGGATATAGACAACATAATAATCTTTGCATGAATAAAGTGCCCAACTTTATTTCCTCGATTACGGATCTTATGATTTAGACTGTCATCTTTAGAATCATGTCTTCCGCATAACCTGTCCGTCATATGCCTGATTCTAAAGGTTTAGACCGATAGTCTTAGACTTTTGTTTGCTTATCATACATCCAATAACTATGAACGTAAAGAGGACAACAATTGGTATATGAATAATAAATAATTTCTTTATTGATAAAATGTCTCTAAAAACATATTATATTTTACTCCTTAGGGCATATGTCTAACACTAACAACAATAGGAGCTTGCCGAAGTCGAAGCATATAGACATCAAGTTCCTGGTTGTGAAAAAAAGAGTTCAGAGTGGACAGTTGTCTATAGAGTACATTGGTACAAACTTCATGATTGCGGATCCGCTTACTAAGGGATTGCCACATAAAATGTTGCATAAGCATACTACATGTATGGGTGTCATGTCTGATAAGAATATTTAGTTTTCGTAGGAGTTTGATTTTAGATGCTTTTCTAATATAGACATATTTTCAGTTATTTTAGTTTATAGATATTTTTATATTATTTTCTGCAGAAATAAAAGTTTTTGATTTATTCATACTTTGATTTTGATCTAGTTTGATCTCATTAAGATTATAAGGTAGACCAGTTGGAAATAGGCATGTTAAGATCACATTGCATAAAATTTCCATGCCACACATCCATGCTTGATCTTTGTCATTAGTTGTATTGGTATATGTGATCATTGATGGGTCTAGCTACAATATATGTAATGAATGTCGCTTTGGTCCTATATTGATATGATTAATGGGCAAGATTGTTGAGATGCATAAGGTTTTGATAGCAAAATTTATAAGCTCATGAGGTATAATTCACATTGATAAAGTTTCAGATATAGCCCAAATAGGAGATTATTAGAACTAATCCAATATATGGGCTAATATATTAAATCCATGTGTATTAAAGGGTATCAAATAAGGTTAGCCCAATTAAAGTGACTAATTTAGGTTTTAGGCTTTTAATACATTATTAAGTGTAGGCCTCCTATGTGTAGAGTCCAAAGTATAATTACTGATTTTATGATAGACTAAATTGGTAATTAATGATAACTGTTAGGATTAGTAGTTATAAAAAGGGATTATGGTCTCCAAGTTAGTACATACGTTATTTTTTTATCATCCATCTACAAAAAAATTATAGAGGCATTATTTGAAGGAGGACTTACGTACTGGACTTAGAAGATTCTCAATCTACAGACTCTAAAATCACATCATAATCAATGAAGTAAGATTAGCTTTCGCATCTTATTAGTTATCTCGATGATTTGACATAAATGACCCTGATTAATGATAGTTTTCATCACAATATTTTGATTTAACAAGTTCCTATTATATATATATATAGATATATGTGCTATAAATTTCTAAAGGGTCCACATTATGAACGATGGTGACATTTTTCTCTAACGTACAAAATAAGATTTTCGTCACTATGCGGTTTTGAACTGCCATATGATCCTTAGATTTGTACATTTTGCTTTTATATATATATATATATATATATATATATATATATAGTGGAAACAAGTTATTTTTAGTGCCAAATAATTAGTATAAAAAAATTTGGAACGATCGTTTTATTATGGAGGAAAAAAATTAAGAACAAAGAACATAATTTACTTACTGAGAATTGATAGAAAATTTAATATTTCTTCATGTTCTTATTATTACTAGGAGAGTAATTAAATAATAGAAAGGCTAAGATGCAATGTTGTGTAGGATCTTCCTTTTTTTCTTAACAAAATAAAGATTATATTTTTAATACAAAAAACTATAAGATGATTAGAGATCTCTTAAAACTCCCGGATTAAATACAATCAACAATTTATTTATTAGCAATCGCTTTTGTTAAACAACATGGAGGCTTTTCACTACTTTTTTATATTTTTTCTTCATCAATTAGTACGCATGTAACATCACAAGTGGCAAAAAATTGAGTTGTTCTTTCGTTCTTACTTGATAAAACTCTTAATCCTTTCAAAATTGAAACACATGGTTACACACTACCCACAGCAGGGCAAGAAACTAACATTTCTTAGTAAAAATCTAATTTCACACAGTTTTATGGTTTCGATCCGAAACATAAATATCTTGATATTTTTGCCCCTGAAACAAAATATAACTATTTTATGCCAAAAATTCCAGTTTTAACAAGGATTAAAACTTACAAAAGCTCCTTGGTTAAACTCAACTAATTTCAAAACATTTTTCCTGTATTACCGTTTTGAAATTTTGTGATGAAATTTCGTAAACTTCATAACTCAAAATCGGTGTAGAATTTTCATGAACCATTCGCGATGCTTATCAATTTCGATGAGTTCTATAACATTTGTGTTTTAACTTTCTTAAAATTCTAACTATATAGTAGAGTTTTCTACCATTTTCTAGTTTTGCCAAATTTTTATAAATCTTTGTAATGTCGTCCTCTCAAAATTTTACAAAATTTTGTTCATAAAAAGTGTTGCCCTTACAATCTTTTCCTTTTAACACCAAAAACCCTAATTTCTAACTTTCTATCATCATCATTATCATCATAAAACATAAACTAGTCATGCCATAAAGTCTATTTAACAAGCCATATTCTATATTTAGTGCAAAACATACTCATATTAGTTTCATGAAAACAATAATTTTACAAGGTAAAAGTCAAGGATTTTACCAAGGGTCCTTTTCCTTGCTTTGATTCTTCTTTGCAAAGCCCAAGGGATTGCTATTCTTTTCCACAAAAATCATGACAAAAACCCCATTAAAATCCTACTCCAAAGGCTTAAGTAAATCATAAAAACTCATAGGAGAAATTTATATTTTTACCTCCAAAGTAGCTTGAACTTGTTCTAGATTTGATCACCAATCAGTGAAACTTGTTCTTAAGCTTGATTAGGAGTTGGGGTTTGAAAAATATTTGAGAGAATCCCATGGGAGGTGTCGGTTTCATGGAGAGGAGAAAATGAGTATTTTTTTAATGTTTTACATGAAAAAAATGATGGAGACCGATTTGATTCCTTTTGTGAGGCTAAATTCGGTTCCTTTAAAGGAGGAGATGTGGCTAATTTCCTACCATTTAGGTGGCACCAAGTGGGCACTGCGTTATACTGAGAGTATTTTTCTTATACTGCTGGTATATTTATCATACTGCTAGTGTTTTTTTCTATACTATTTTTTATGGTCTATAAGAATCCACACAAGATAATTCTTATACTGCATAGTTTTACAAGTCTAATTTCTATACTGCATTTTTTATACAGTATAATTTTTATACTGCTTAACTTTATCAGTGTAATCCTTACATTGTATTTATTCACAAACTACATGATTCACATACTAAGTAATCCTTATACTATATTTCTGCCTTAAAATTTATTCCAACACATTCTGCAATCATTAAGTTTTCTAGCTTATTTTGATATCCTTTCTTCCTAGTTTTAAGACTTTGACATATTTTTTAACCTTGAAAATCTAAATTTTACTTTTATGAAATTTTTCGTAAAAATCGGATTTAAATAATAATCCTCTTGACACTAAAGTTACTCCTTAAATTCTTAACAAATTTTTGGAGCATAAAATTTAGCTTATGAAATTTGTTCATAAATTACTTAACAAAATCCTTAATTATTGCATTTAAAATGTACTAAAAATTCTCAGGTGTCACATTAAAGGCACTTTCAAACATCAATTCGGATAACAATTCAAATCACATAATTCAAATCAAAATAACAAATCAACAAAATTCAAATCTATATACCAAATGGATCCTTATTACACAATTTAATCCTTAAAGCACCTTGTCTAACAATCTTCCACTTGTCCTAAGTGAGTAAATGTGACATGTTTCGCATTTCCATAGCCTCTACATGCTTCTTGAATGCCCATGTTGGTAGTGTCTTCAAAAAAGGATCAGTTATGTTATCCTCTGATATGATCTTGCATATTGTGACATACCCACACTCTACGAAATCCTTTATCACATGATACTTTCAATGATTGTGCTTACTCCTATTATGAAATATTGGTTCATTGACATTAGTTATCACTGCAGTGTTATCACAATACAACATTATTGGTTTATCTATGCTAAGAACTAACTAAAGATCTCCAAGGGACTTATGGAGCCACAAACTTCTTTCGAAGTTTCACTAGCAACCACATACTCGGCTTCCATTGTTGAATTTGAAGTGTAATCTTGCTTGACACTTCTCTAAACAATGGCGCTTATACCTAGAGTAAACATAGATCCCGAAATCGATCTTTTCGAATCCAGACAGGGCCGAACATCCAAATTAGTGTATCCAAGAGGTGTTAAATCCTTACCAGAATACACTAACATGTAACCTCTAGTCCTTTTTAGGTACTTGAAAAGATGCACGACTGCAACTCAATGGTTCAATCCGTGATCCGACTAAAATCAACTCACTATCTTCACTGTATAACATATATCAGGACGTGTGCAAAACATATTATACATGAGACTGCCCACTACCAAAGGATAAGGCACCTTCTTCATGTATTCTCTTTCTTCATCAAACTTTGGACAATCTTTCTTAGAAAGAGTAATTTGAAACCTTGATTGTTGCATACCTTTCTTAGAATTCTACGTTGCATGCTTTTTAAAAATTTTGTCTATATATGAGGCTTGAGATAAAGCTATCATTTTGTTCTTCCTATCTTGAAAATTTTGGATACTTAGAACAAAATTAGCCTTACCTAAGTCCTTCATGTCAAACTGCTTGATCAACCAAACTTTGACCGATGATAGTGTTAGAAAAATAGTATGCAGTGGAAATTTTAAAAATTTTAATCAGAGTATTTTCCAAAACATAAGTTTGACACCCTATATGCATAAATTAATCAGATCTTACTAACCTTTTAATGCTGAAGAGCTCCTTACAATCTATGAAGAGAAAGGCATTTTAGAAGAGCCTCAACCAACTAGTCTTCTTTATTATTCTCTATCTACAATCAGAGTGCGTGTGGGCACACAATGTACAGCTCTTTCCTAGTGACTCTCTTTCCAACCAATTGAGCAAACCTAGAACTAAGGTTTGTGATTTGTGAACAATAGCTCTTAGGGAAGTTTCAGAGACTCATAGATAGAGTGCTTACACTAGATTTCTCAACTGATCTCAATAACTTATGAGTCTCACTCTCTATTTATAGAGTTCATCCCCAGGTTGGTCTTTATCAAATAAGGCTTTAAAAATTTGAATCTAGATTAATATATGATAAAAACATATGAAACTGCGTAATCAGATTCTCGTTCGGTCGGAAAGCCAAACTGGCAGATCAGCCTGCCAAACTTATTCCATCGGCATGTCGAACCTGAAGACCGGCCTGTCAAACTTATGATAAATGATCCCTGCAAATCTTTTATTTTTCACTTGAGATTCTTTAGATAAATCCTTAGTTTTAATTCAAATAACTCAATAGAAAAGTTATCTGATTAAAACAACAATATCTAGATAATCTCTAGGAAAATAAATATTTCCAATAATTCAACAAGTTTACCTTGAATTAATTTTTCACAAGATTAATTCAACCAATAAACGGACATGAATTATCTGATTCTATTGAATTATAGCCAATCTAATAATTTAACAAAAGTCACTAATTTATTGGAAAAGCATACCGTATCGTTATAGGATTTTTTGTGAGCTAGCAAAGAGGATCTGATAGACCTATATAGTTTAAGCTTCCGATAATTACGAAACCCAATATCCCAGATATACATTTCATAATTATCAACTCCAACGCTACTCCACTAAAAGCTTGGAGCTATACTCTTGAACTTTATAGAATTACGAAGCCCGCATAGCTAAGTCTCCATGACATATCATAGTGTATCATATCCCCATATGATAATCCATAATCGGCTTAAGGACAAGTTCTGTCTTACCTTCCCAATTATTTTATCTTACGTTATATTATCTCACTATCGAAAAACTTACCAGCCAAAGACAGTATACCATTCGGTTACACCTATGTATCCGAATGGTTGAGCGCTCCAGTCTTCCAATTATGGGATAACACATATAAGAGGATATCGTCCACTCTTAAAGAAGAGCTATGGGTTTCGTTTCTATGAATAACAAGTCTACACTATCAAGAGTCATGTCTCCAACGCACCGACATGCGTACCAACATAAAATGTAGATGTCAACCTTTGGTACATCAAAAGATATAAGTCATGACAATGAGCCCATTATTCATTTCAGGATTAAGACATAATACATATGACTGCCTAAAGTGAATTGATTTACTAAGGCTGAATTATTAATCCAAATCAATTTCACTTTAAGTTCTGATCCAACATATCATCACCTATGACAAAGTACTAATGTTTCTATTCGCAGAGTCCACCTTCGATGGCCAAGACAAACCATCTCCCGTTAGGGATATAGAAAACATAACAATCTTTACATGAATAAAGTGCCCAACTTTATTCCCTTGATTACGGATCTTATGATTTAGACCATCATCTTTAGAATCATCTCTTCTGCATAACCTGTCCATCATATGCTTGATTCTAAAGGTTTAGACCGACAGTATCAGACTTTTGTTTACTTATCATACATCCAATAACTATGAACGTAAAGAGGACAACAATTGGTATATGAATAATAAATAATTTCTTTATTGATAAAATGTCTCTAAAAACATATTATATTTTACTCCTTAGGGCATATGTCTAACACTAACAATAATAGGAGCTCGACGAAGTCGAAGCATAGAGACATCAAGTTTCTGGTTGTGAAAAAAAGAGTTCAGAGTGGACAGTTGTCTATAGAGTACATTGGTACAAACTTCATGATTGCGGATCCGCTTACTAAGGGATTGCCACATAAAATGTTGCATAAGCATACTACATGTATGGGTGTCATGTCTGATAAGAATATTCAGTTTTCGTAGGAGTTTGATTTTAGATACTTTTCTAATATAGACATATGTTCAATTATTTTAGTTTATAGATATTTTGCATGTTATTTTCTGCAGAAATAAAGTTTTTGGTTTATTCATACTCTGATTTTGGTCTAGTTTTATCTCATTAAGATTATAAGGTAGACCAATTGGAAATAGGCATGTTAAGATCACATTGCATGAAATTTCCATGCTACACATCCATGTTTGATCTTTGTCATTAGTTATATTAGTATATGTGATCATCGATGGGTCTAGTTATAATATATATAACGAAGGTTGCTTTGGTCCTATATTGATATAATTAATGGACAAGATTGTTGAGGTACATAAAGTTTGATAGCAAAATTTATAAGCTCATAAGGTATAATTCACATTGATAAAGTTTCAAATATAGCCCAAATAGGAGATTATTAGAATTAATCCAATATTTGGGCTAATATATTAAATACATGTGTATTCTATCACATAAGGTTAGCCCAATTAAAATGACTAATTTAGGTTTTGGGCTTTTAATACATTATTAAGTGTAGGCCTCCTATGTGTAGAGTCCAAAGTATAATTCCTAATTTTATGATGCGCTAAATTAGTAATTAAGGATAACCGTTAGTGTTAGCAGTTATATGAAAGGGTTGTGATCCTTAAGTCATTACACACGTTATTTTTTCTATTGTCCATCTACAAAGAGATTACATAGGCATACTTTGAAGGAGGACTTATGTACTAGATTTGGAAGATCCTTAATCTTCAGCTCTAGAATCGCATCTTAATCAATGAATTAAGGTTAGCTTTCCACATTTTATTAATTATCTCGATGATTTAACATGAATGATCCTGATTGATGATAGTTTTTATCACAATATTTTGATCTAGCATATTCCTTTTGCATATATATAGATATATGTGCTATAAATTTCTAAAGGGTCCACATTATGAACGAGGGTGACTTTTTTCTATAATGTACAAAATAATATTTTCTTCGCTATGCAGTTTTGAACTACCATATGATTCTTAGATTTGTACATTTTGCTTATATATATATATATATATATATATATATAGTGGAAACAAGTTATTTTTAGTGCCAAATAATTAGTATAAAAAAATTTGGAATGACCTTTTTTTTATGGAGGAAAAAAATTAAGAACAAAGAACATAATTAACTTATTGAAAATTGACAGAAAATTTAATATTTCTTCATGTTCTTATTATTACTAGGAGAGTAATTAAATAATAGAAAGGCTAAGACGCAATGTTGTGTGGGATCTTCCTTTTTTTTTAACAAAATAAAGATTATATTTTTAATATAAAAAAGTATAAGATAATTAGAGATCTCTAAAAATGCCTGGGTTAAATACAATCAACAATCTATTTATTAGCCATCGCTTTTGTTAAACAACATGGAGGCTTTTCATTACTTTTTCATATTTTTTTCCTTCATCAATTAGTATGCATGTAACTTCACAAGTGGCAAAAACTTGAGTTGCACAATAAATCTATCATCGACTCTTTCAAAACGATCTTCTTTTTTTTTTTCAAGTTTTTTCGATTGATGCAATAATGTATCTATTATCTATGTTGATCTTGGCATGAATTAAATTGTCCAAAATCTAACCTTCAAAAACTTTATGTTTCAACGATACAAAACCATATGAAAACATAAAACTTAATATAAAACCACATGGAGATTGAGTTTCTGATGAATGAAACCAACAATCACTATGAATGTATGAGATCAAATTAGAATATATCTTTAACAAAAATATTAAAATTACACAATAGGTTGAAAGAAAGAAAGAAGATCTTGGACGATATTCACAAGGAAGCAAGTCTCAAACAATAAAAAAATGTTCACAAGAGTGCCTTATTAATGTCAACTGTTTTGAAAAGTGTCAAATGAGGAAAACATTTTAACAACAGATGATAAACAAGGAAAGGATGGCCAAGTTTTGAGAGCTTTCTTCCAATTCAAATTCTTTTTTGTCTTTCAAATAGAACTTTAAACCAAGCAAATTATGAAATATGACTTGCATGAGCAGTACTATATGAGACTTTGAAAAAGTGATGTCAATTATGTATTTTTCAAAGGCGCCTTTATGTAATCAATTTGACAAAAACTTTTAAAAATTTTATAATTACTACAAAACAAAATATTGAAGACAGACATTACGTAAAGAGAGATACAACTAGAAGATAGAACAAGATGAAGAATCAATAAAATATTTCGATAAAAATTTTGTAATATTTATTTTCTTTTTCTTTAGAGTGAAACCATAATATTACAATTATTTATTATATTGCTTGTAGTTGTGCTTGATATGTTGCTTGTTTTTATTGTAATATGTTTTGCCATGCATGTTGATAACATGTCATGTAAAATAGGGAGCACCACTTATTGAAAATTATTCATGCATGCTGACATAAAACCTTTTTTTCTAAAATATTGAGTGGGAGAAGGTTTTTGAAGAGAGGATCTAAGGCCTCTATCGTTAGTTCATAGGTAACACATGGTGGCTCTGACCCCTATGAAACGATACAACATGTATCGGGTTGAATCTCCGAAAGGATAATTTGCTTTAGCATGTTTTATCGTTGTTTACCCTTAGGCAACGATTATAAACCATGTATAAAGTAATTGAAACGATGGTTAAACACTCAAGATTAATTATTTTATCAAGCGCCCATAGAAGCTATGTTAATAAAGTTAATGGCTAAAGAGAGCGATTATTAGTATATGCTAGACCATGACAGGTCTGAAATGGTATATACTAATCAGATAGGATTCGTGTTCCTAATTGAGTTTGACAAGTATCCCCTAGGTAGCTTGTTAAATTTTGAGTTAGAAATTATCATTGTAAGGTTGTGATTTTTTTCAAGGTTTAGACACATAAATATGTTGTTTGCTTACTTGTTTGTGTTATCTTACTAAATTGTTTTTGCATTTTTGCTTTTTTTTGGTATATGAATCTTTATTATAGATCAGAATGTCTAAATATGCTTTATCATCGACACTTGATAAAAACACTTTAATTGGCAATAATTATAATGATTGGAGTTGAGATCGTAAAAGTGTATATTTCTTAATGTTAAAATTATTTATTTACACTTTATTTCTTGTTAAATCCTTTAATTAATAGCATTTTCTTATTTAACACTATTTTTGTGTCTTAGTATAAAAATATGTTCAATTATGCGTACTTAATTTTTGGTAATTTTTAAAGTCGTTTTGTGTGTGTAAAATATTTGTTCTATGTCTAATCGGTAAACCACTAATTTTTACTCTAAAATTTTATTTGCAATTTTAAAGTATTTTATAATGTGTTTTAAGTTTATAAATATGTTGTAATATATTTTTAATGATTTTTAAAAATATTTTTATGTTTTAAGTAGTGTTTTCGGTATATCCGAATTAGCTCTGTACTATATTCTATATTAGTAAGTTTTTATCTGCCTTTAGTTTTTTTTATTTTAAAATTATTATAAATATTATGTTTGTAAAATAATTAATTTTAGTATATTTGTTAATCTTAGATTTGAAATCTGGAAGAAAAACAATGTAGAAACAAAGAAAAGCTGACAACAAATGCAAATGGTGCTTAAATCAACGCTACATCAACACGACATCAGCAACTAAAAATATTCAATCAACTTGCATAAGTTGATCTGCAAGAAGATAGCAACCTGTTATAGTAGTAGTAGTAGTACAAATATTAAATAAATAAATAAATAAATAAATAATATTAATTTACTATTTAATAATGCTCAACTTTTGGGCTCTAAAAGGGAGCTTCACCCCCCATTCTTTGACCCCTCCTCCTTCTTTTCTTAGCTTTTTTTAATTTTCAAGAGCTGAGTCTCCTGCTCATCTCAGTCCTCCTTTCTAGAGGAGATGTTACTAAAGCACACCTCCAACCCTACTTTTAATATTTAAATAATGTCTAAATTAATGTAAAGAATTTAGCGAGGTAGAGAAATGATCTTATATGCTTAGTAGCCTGGTATGGTTTTTAACTCTATATAGTGTTGTATTGTTTATATTTTATGGAATTATATTTTCTATGTTTTCGGTAATTATTGTTAATGTTGTTATGAAATCCATTTTTATATAAATTTAGTCATGTTTTCTTTATATAATTTAATTATGTTGTATAATTGATATTAATAATGATGAAATAATGCTTAATTTTATGGAATGTCTTTTACTGCAATATGCCTTGTTATATTATCGATTTAGGATGCTTCATAAGATGAGGTTCTACTAGAATTAATGCAATAATTTATTCTATTAAAATATATTAATTTTGATTTGTTATTATCTTTTCTATCTTAAAATTATGTTAGTGATAGCTGTTGTAATTATCATAGTTAGTGCACTAAATTACTAATGAGAGATGGTTATGTTGCTATTTTTTATAGGAAAATCCTTAGTGCATTATGGCTTACTATATTGTCGATCTCAGTTGACTTATAAAAATAGAAAATGTGCTTGTTATAATAAGAAAAGACATAATAAATCAAATGCTTTAGATAATTATTATTTACAGTTAAATTCCATATCAGTTACAAAATATATAAATGATTCTTGGAACCATACCACGTTAATTTTATGTTTTAAATTTTAAATAAAAAATCACAAAAATATTTCTATTATTTTAAATGAATCAATGAGTCTGCATTCTTGACTTGTGTTTTTTGATGTACCAAAGGGTGACATGACCCTTGTTAACGTAGATTTGTTATTCATTGATATGAAATCTATAGCTCTTTTATAGAGTTAATGATATTCTCTTATAGGTATTATCCTATAATTGGAAAATAAAGTGCTCAACTATTTGGATGTATATGTGTAACCGAATGGTATTGGTTATGATTAGTAAGTTTTCTAATGGTGAGATAATGAAACATAAGATAAATATATTGGGAAGGCAAAACAGAATTTATCCTTAGGCCGATTATGAATATCCTATGAGGATATTACACATTATGTCATGGACATAAACTTATTAGAGTTTCGTAATTTATATATAGTTAAAGAGTGTAGCTCTAAGCTTTTAGTGGAATAACTTTACAATTGATAATTATAAAATATGTGTGCCTGGGATATGTTATTTTATAACTATGGGAGCTTGATTTATAAATATCCATCGAATCCCCTTTGCTAGCTCATTATATTTTTATTAAAATGATACAATGTGTTTTTTCCTATAGATAGGTAACTAATGTTATTTATTAGATTTGCTAAAATTAGATTAATTAGATTTAATAATTCATGTTGGTTGGTTGAATTAATTTTATGAAATAATTCAAAATAAACATGTCGCATTATTTGAATAGATTTTATTTGCATGGGATTATTCGTATACAACTATTTTAATTATATAACTTCTCTATTGGGTTATTTGAATTAAAACTGAAATTTTATGAAGGATACCCAGGTCAAATAAAGTAGGATTTATCTAAATGGTTCAAATGGATGGATCAAATAAGTTTTAGAAGTGGAAAAAAGGAGTTAGACTGGTCAGGTACGACCAGTGAAGGCGGTCGACCGCCCACGCCACATCATTATTCCATGGCTCATGGGTTTTCACTTTAGGATTTTGATCCAAAATCAAATTTTGATGCCAAATCTGATAAGAAAGCCCTAATCCGACCTATGTATAACGGGAACAATTTCCTATTGTTTCTTATGTAATGTCTGATAAAATTCATTTATTTAAATCTAGAAATCACTTGGATTTAAATAATAAATTTTCTTTAATAAATCGTATTTTGTAAAATTACAATAAAATGAAATGTTTACTAATAACAATACTGATGTGAATTATGTTTGTAAATTCTGTGCAATTGGGAGTATTTTTAATATGCAAATTTTGTGAGTATGATTGCTTAAAAAAAATTTGCAAAATACTCTCAAGATGGAATTTATATCACAATAAATATAAATTTTGTGGTATAAATTAGTAAAAGAGATAAATGTTAATTAAAGTAAATAGTCATGCCATAGTTCAAGTAGTATAAGAGTGGTCAGTTGCTGGTTAGAAAAACTATTAAAAGATCTCTGTGTTTATAATTCATTACTTGATGAACACAATGTAAGAAGACACACTTTGGTAAAAGAGTACACAGTATAGTAAAACGATACTGATAAAGTACAAGTGCAGATATAAGAAATACTGTGATAGAGAATAGTTAATATGGGAAAAAGTAAGTCAGTGTAATTTTAGACTTTTAAAGATAATATCTATACAAATTCTACACTGACAGTATGGGAAGAATATAGTGTAGTGTTAATTTATACTGTGTAAGAAGATTGTGGGCCCACTAACTTTAACATAAAAGGATAAAATTTTGCCACCCACCCTATGGTGGCACATGGTAGCACTTAGTGGTGCAGACAAAAAAATTTTTATTTAATTTTGCCCCAAAATTTGAGAAAAAAACAAAATGGCCCAAAAAGAAAAAGTTGCAAAATTTTTTAAAAAAAAAAATCTTCATTTCTTCTTCCAACAAACCTGAAGGCATGAAACCCCATTCCCCAAAATTTTCTTCTAAATTTTTTTTCAAAGAAATAACTCTGTAGAAAGTTCAAGATTCAAGCTAAACAAGTTTTCATTGAAGGCAAAAACCATAACTTTTCCTCTTTTTTTGAGAGTTTCTTTTTGGATTTAGAAGGGGTTTTGACGAAAAATTTTCTATGGCACATGTCAAAAGATGTTGCTAAATCAAGTGTTAATGGAGGACCACAAAGGTCATCAAAGGAAATCTTGGATAAACCCTAAACAACGCATTGGAAAATATGTTTTCTATCAATAGTGTAACGCCCCTATATGGGGGTTAACAGTTTTTAATGAGATAAAATAAAAATAAATAATAAAAGTAAAACCTTAAAAATAAAATTTGCTCGGGACTTAAATGAAAACTCTCAACTCAAAAATAAAAATATAAACGATAAATAAACCACAGTTTTAATGTAGCACCTTAAATTTAATAATATAAACTGTTGTCATCATCATTTTAACCCTCAACACATTGTAATACAGTCACAGAAAGTAACAATTGATGCTTACATTATCATGAAGAACATTCTCAACAATTGAAGCAGTCCCAATGTAATATAGCTACATCACTTCCTCAACTATATTTCTCGTAGCCACCTCACACTTAGTGAGTCCTGAAAAGATAAAAATATAAGGGTATGAGCAACACTATGCTCAGTAGAGAAAGCCATTACTCACCTTTATCATTACCACATTAAAATCTGCATGGTTAGTAAGTTACATCATATTCCAGATTATGAGGTTTATTATGATCACATCTTATGGATACCGTAGTTAATCATTACCAAGTGTCATAATTACACATTTATACAAATATTACCAATCATCATTGTTCCTAGGTATCCATGTTAAATTGAGTATCACTCAACTCATCGAAACTCAAATGGGCGCACTTGATCACCCTATAAACATTCCAAGGGTGTTCCGGTGAGGGGACATCAAGCCCCGAGTCCTCACCAAATCGATTCCTGTACAGTGTGTTCTGGGACTTTCAACCCAAGGAAGCGTCATCGCCTTCCCCCTACTTTACCTTTTAGGGTATTCATGCCCAAGGACGTAACCGTCGCCCTTTTCATGTCTCACAATTTCTCTATATTAAATCATTATTAATAGAGTTAATTTTCCTAACCATGCTTCTCAATTTATAACATGTGTCAATTCATTATGTTCCTCGCCGTACAATACAAGACGAGTCCATGTCATAGTTTCATATGTGATACACATATAATATCAGTTCAACATAGATATATATATATTGCGGCAAAACAATCAATTTTAATTCTATAAAAACCTCACAAAAGATGAGTAATAGAATCCCTACCTTTTAAGCTTATCAACAGTCTCTTAATCCTGGAATCAATTAACGTTAGCTCCATACTCCCTTGATCCTAAGGCGTGCATAAGGACAATTAAAACTAAAGCACAACATACAACTACATTCATAAAATTTATTTTAATTTAATCTTAGAATTTCAAGAAATAACCACTGCCCATAGAGGTATTATAAAGTTTAACAATATAAATTTTCTGTCTAGGGCATATACACTTAGACTTCATACATATGCTCCAAAATAGCAACAAACATATACTTAGGTTTAAGAACGCAAATTTGAATAATCCTTTAGTATAAAAGAAAATTTATAAATGAAAGACTAAATTTGTTCATAAGATTCTAACCTCGGATTATGGTTAGTTGGAAGCTTGAAATGGCTTCAAAACAGGTTCCTTTACTTCGGTATGACTGAAATTCTTACTCAAATGGAGGTGATGGTGGCAGATTTTTATGGCTGCCTTAAAGAAGTTCTCTAAGTATTTTGCTTCAGCAAAGAAATAAGAAGAAGAGTGTGGGAACCGTGGAAGAGAAAGGAAGAAAAGATGAAGTCTTTGAAAAGAAGTGATAGAAACAATTATAGAGGAGACATGTTGAAGCATGTCACGGAGGAAATAAAGAAAATGAGGGTCAAGAGTAGTTGGAAAAGATATCCTTATGTCTCATCTAAAGACTTTAACACACATAATGCCAATATGACATTTTTGAGATTTATTAGAAGTTCTAAGGCTTTTTAGTAATCATACTAAATAAATATAGGAGAATTTTAGAAAATTTAAAAATAGATAAAAATAAATATTATAAAATAAATTTAAATGAAGCAATTTTTTTTTATACATTAAAAATTAATTTAATTACCTCAATACCCGTTAGAAGAATAACGGGTGTCACAGCTCTACCCCCCTTAAAGAAATTTCGTCCTCGAAATTTCAATTCTAGCAATACTAGTAAAAATTATGATTCCACTATGATTCCAATTCTGAGTCTAAACCGTTAATGTTGTTTGTCCTCCAAATTTAAGTTATCGTATCTCCACTTATTTACTTGCATAATAAATCTTACTCCTAAATCCCTCAATAAGAGTATTTCTGACAAGTTTCAACTTATAACACCATATAATAGTCTAAGAATCTGATCAGGCATACATATTGACCATATCATGATTCCAGTCCTTCATTGTCCATGGACTGTGATTTACAATCACATTTAAGGAGATTGCCAGAGAAATTTTATATACTTCATCTTTAGGTTCCTTTTCCTTTTTGAGTAAGGAAAAGTCAAATATATTTGATTTCATACCTCAACTAATAAACTAAAACATAATCATAAAACATATATCACAAACACTTATATTCAAAACCATACATTAAACTTATTCATAGAGATATTAAACGGAATCTCAGAGTTGCAAACATACCCGACATATTTTTCATTAAACAGCTATCCTCATGACACAAACATTCAATCCAAATAATATACTCATATTTCATATGGAATATCCCCATAACTGACTTTGGTACTTCCACATAATATTAACAGAATATTACACATTACAAACATGATACGGATACGTTTCGAGAGTACAAGGCACTCCGTATACCAGCTATCCATATCATGCATGCTTAGAGGATACAAAAACATCGATAAACAAAAGATCGGAAGTTAAGAAGGATGCGTTTCGAGAGTATCAAGTACTCCGTATCCAGCCATCCCGGCATTAGGCTCAATGAATCTAAAAGATTGAACAACAACGTACCACAAGAAACACATAATACAAGGTAAACGGTTATTCGTAACACACGAAATACGGACACACATGCCTACATGCCAAAGATAAAACAAAAAGATTACAGATGGAGATTCAAATCAATTGGCCGCTCCCGGCTTTCCCTTTCCCATTCAAGCTTGGATGTTGCAGTGTCGGATTCTGGATGTATGATTTGCATTTTATCTATCAATTCCTCAGCTGTTGAAGCAGTGACAAAGATTTGTCTCTCCGATTCTGTAGTGATGTTTTCTTCCACAGCGTAATCTAGAAATTTCAAAAGACCGTCATAAAAACCCTTTACGTTCAGCAGTCCCAAAGGTTTGGAATAAAAGCCCAACAATTGCCCACAAGCAACTATAAATATTTCCTCAAGAGTACCTAGACCACCAGGTAATGCTATAAAAGCATCAGAATTATAGATTATGTCTTTAAAATTTTTAGGGATACTCCTGACTCCTTCTCCCTTACCTATGGCTTCCTTACAAAGGTTTCCTTCAACTGGAATATGAGGCCAAATTCTTACATCAGTAGCGTCACTAGACCTAGCTGCTAGTGTCATATTTACCATCATTTTTATACTACCACCCCCATAGATTATGTTAATCTTCTTGCGTGCTAGGACTTGCCCTAAGTGATTTGCAGCTTCTAAATAAGCTTTATCTTTTCCAAGGCTGGAACCACAAAAGACACAGACATTCTTTATTTTCTTCGTGGACTGGGAGGTAGACATATTTGGTTTATAGAAGTGGTTGCTTAATGTCTGCTCCACTTAGACTTCGGGTTCTACATGAGTTTTTAAAGATGAGAAATATACAAAAAGGGCTAAAGAGATAGACAAGTAGGTAATGAAAAGGTAATCCAAAGATTTAAACAAAATCTTGTGCGGATAAGAAAGTAAGATAAGGTGATTGATAGTTTACAGAAAATTTGATTCACTTTTTGAAAAAGATTAGACTCTAATTGTATAACTTTTGACAATTGAGAACAATTCGACAGAAGACCCTCATGACACAACTGTAGACTTTTTGACAAATATACACCAAGTCTAGAAATTTAATATAAACGACAAATACTGTAGAACTTTTGAAATTTGAGACACAAATCTTGAAATATCTGGATAAGCTTTTCAAAATTCAAACATATTACTGTACCGTATGTGACGTGTCTGATAAGATAATATATTTTATTATATATATATTTAAGAAAATCATAAATTAAATAAGCTATTAACACTTACTGTATCAATCTAATAATCACAATTATTTCAAACACAAAAGCAAATATTTTGAGTAAAAGAAAAACACAAACTGTTGAACATCAGCTAAAACTGCTTCAAATAAGTAAAGACTAAATAACCTTTATAGAGCGATGACTTATTCCCCATCCAGTTTTCTTATGGCTTGGCAAACAGGATCTAAAAATACCATATTCCTGAGGCGTTGTCTTTCTGTATAAAATTTAGGCCAGAGTTTAAAAATAGCTCCTTGAACATATCCACTAGGGTGACCGTGGAGAGGAGGATGGATGCTATCCAAGTTCTCCTTTGAAAGTCCATCCCTACAAAACCTTATTTTATCCTCTCTATTCGTAGACATATAACCAGGTGAAGTACATTTACCGTTACAATTTTGTCTTCCACATTTGTTACAAGTGACCACGATGGCACGAGCTCTTCTTTTCATTGCACTACGACTGGTACCTGTTCCTGGTAAACCGACATCTTGACTAAAGTCACTCGGACGGATTTTCCCCTCTATTAACATTCTCACATCACAAGGGATGCCAAAACGCATAAGAATCCACAACCGAGTAATTCTAGCCTTGTATTTCTTTCTAAGAATCTTTTGGGAGAGTGATGGGAAATACTTTCTCAGGTGTTGGTACTTTGGGTCCATGATGAGATGAAAGAAGAGTAAATAGAAAGGAAAAATTAAGATAGTAAATTGCAGAATCCTAGAATTCCTTCTTCTTTTAGAGAAAAAGAAGAATTTTTAATGAAAAAGAAGAGGATTTGCGATTTAGAGAGAAAATAACAAATTAAGAGAGAAAAAGTGAACTCGGAGAAATAAGCTCCTATGCACAGTAAACGTATTTGTAAACATTAATTAAACCACTGTATATGACACGTATAGAGACCACGTGGGAGAGACAGTGTGAATCAAACTGATTTAGGATTTAAACTAGGCCCAAATGTTCTTAGTTGAAAATGGTCAGGTTGTTTCGGGCCTTAACACATTTAGAACGAGTTAAATAACAAACATAAAATTGAAAACCAATTTGTATAAATCTTAAACCCAATTTAAAGCCCACTATAGATAAAGTTAACTATGAACAACAAATCTAATTTAACGACAACAAGGATCTTCCTGAATGATATTTAAAATCATTTCATAACAACATAATCTTCCAGCAACTCAAATAATTTTGTTTTAATCAAAACCTTATTGAACAATGCATACACCCATATGTTATTCCTAATACTCAACATCTATCAATGGATTCATCATCATTACTACCAAGGGTTTAGAATGCGACTAACCTTGAAATCAATACGATTTACGTCTTTCAACGTAGACCATATCAATGAACAAAGACACTTGATGTTACTACTTAAGAACATCTATAATCCCCACAATTCTACTCATACAATATATAATTTCCTCATATAACAAAACCTTAGGTAACCAAAAGATTCACTGATACACTTAAATACAATGTACGTAACAAAATATTCCAATTTTGAGATTCATGCATTCTAGACTTTACACAGTCTCAACAGACCAAAAGTCTAACATTTATCTCTCTCAAGATTCAATACCATGATTCCCAACTTATATCATATTCCTCAAATAAATAGAACTTTCAAGAAAAGTTATTGACACTTATGTGCTCCATCGAATCCACACATAATCATTACTTAGGTTTGAATCAATTACGAAAAATTTGGCATATCTATGTCAAACTTTAAAATCAATAAATCAAGCCTTATATTTCTTATTGTTTTTCACGAGACAAAAGGCTTTTAAATCCTCGTATCTATACGAATTTCTCATCGTTTATACGAATTAGATATGCTTATAGATCCAAATATTATACGAATCTCTCATAAGCAATCTACTTATAAACTCATTCCATATAATTATCATTCCCTCATAACTATTAATACTTTCCTTCTATATAATTATTGTACTCATATAACTATTAATATTTTCATTCTATGGCCTTTCCATGTTACATCCTTCTAGACTGTATAAATCAATGTGAAGGTTCATTTTGATGATGACAATAAAAATTCAGCTTCAAAACCATCTCAAAAATATATTTTTTAAAGTGGTGCTACACTCCCTAGGTTAACCGAACCTAGGCTCTGATACCAAAAATTCTGTAACGCCCCTATATGGGGGTTAACAGTTTTTAATGAGATAAAATAAAAATAAATAATAAAAGTAAAACCTTAAAAATAAAATTTGCTCGGGACTTAAATGAAAACTCTCAACTCAAAAATAAAAATATAAACGATAAATAAACCACAGTTTTAATGTAGCACCTTAAATTTAATAATATAAACTGTTGTCATCATCATTTTAACCCTCAACACATTGTAATACAGTCACAGAAAGTAACAATTGATGCTTACATTATCATGAAGAACATTCTCAACAATTGAAGCAGTCCCAATGTAATATAGCTACATCACTTCCTCAACTATATTTCTCGTAGCCACCTCACACTTAGTGAGTCCTGAAAAGATAAAAATATAAGGGTATGAGCAACACTATGCTCAGTAGAGAAAGCCATTACTCACCTTTATCATTACCACATTAAAATCTGCATGGTTAGTAAGTTACATCATATTCCAGATTATGAGGTTTATTATGATCACATCTTATGGATACCGTAGTTAATCATTACCAAGTGTCATAATTACACATTTATACAAATATTACCAATCATCATTGTTCCTAGGTATCCATGTTAAATTGAGTATCACTCAACTCATCGAAACTCAAATGGGCGCACTTGATCACCCTATAAACATTCCAAGGGTGTTCCGGTGAGGGGACATCAAGCCCCGAGTCCTCACCAAATCGATTCCTGTACAGTGTGTTCTGGGACTTTCAACCCAAGGAAGCGTCATCGCCTTCCCCCTACTTTACCTTTTAGGGTATTCATGCCCAAGGACGTAACCGTCGCCCTTTTCATGTCTCACAATTTCTCTATATTAAATCATTATTAATAGAGTTAATTTTCCTAACCATGCTTCTCAATTTATAACATGTGTCAATTCATTATGTTCCTCGCCGTACAATACAAGACGAGTCCATGTCATAGTTTCATATGTGATACACATATAATATCAGTTCAACATAGATATATATATATTGCGGCAAAACAATCAATTTTAATTCTATAAAAACCTCACAAAAGATGAGTAATAGAATCCCTACCTTTTAAGCTTATCAACAGTCTCTTAATCCTGGAATCAATTAACGTTAGCTCCATACTCCCTTGATCCTAAGGCGTGCATAAGGACAATTAAAACTAAAGCACAACATACAACTACATTCATAAAATTTATTTTAATTTAATCTTAGAATTTCAAGAAATAACCACTGCCCATAGAGGTATTATAAAGTTTAACAATATAAATTTTCTGTCTAGGGCATATACACTTAGACTTCATACATATGCTCCAAAATAGCAACAAACATATACTTAGGTTTAAGAACGCAAATTTGAATAATCCTTTAGTATAAAAGAAAATTTATAAATGAAAGACTAAATTTGTTCATAAGATTCTAACCTCGGATTATGGTTAGTTGGAAGCTTGAAATGGCTTCAAAACAGGTTCCTTTACTTCGGTATGACTGAAATTCTTACTCAAATGGAGGTGATGGTGGCAGATTTTTATGGCTGCCTTAAAGAAGTTCTCTAAGTATTTTGCTTCAGCAAAGAAATAAGAAGAAGAGTGTGGGAACCGTGGAAGAGAAAGGAAGAAAAGATGAAGTCTTTGAAAAGAAGTGATAGAAACAATTATAGAGGAGACATGTTGAAGCATGTCACGGAGGAAATAAAGAAAATGAGGGTCAAGAGTAGTTGGAAAAGATATCCTTATGTCTCATCTAAAGACTTTAACACACATAATGCCAATATGACATTTTTGAGATTTATTAGAAGTTCTAAGGCTTTTTAGTAATCATACTAAATAAATATAGGAGAATTTTAGAAAATTTAAAAATAGATAAAAATAAATATTATAAAATAAATTTAAATGAAGCAATTTTTTTTTTATACATTAAAAATTAATTTAATTACCTCAATACCCGTTAGAAGAATAACGGGTGTCACAAGTAGTTTGTTATGTAAAAACTTAATAGGGACTATGGCAAACTTAAGAGACATTATAACCTATTTATGTGATTTGTTTTGATGCCTTGTGGTGTTATGAGTGTGTGGAATCGGGGTTTACAGGCTTAAAAACCCTAAGTTTGGAAAACATAGCCCTTTGGCAAACTTAAGAGACATTAAAACATATTTATGTGATTTGTTTTGATGCCTTGTGGTGTTGTGAGTGTGTGGAATTAGGGTTTATAAGCTTAAAAACCCTAAGTTTGGAAAACATAGCTAAAAAAAAACAATTTTTGGGTATTTCGATGAAGTAAATAGTTTTGATGGTTCTTAAGGCAATCAAAATGTTGGAAAAAAATAGTGGTTCTGCTTAACATAGGGGGAATGACAAATTTTATGAACAAAAGTTTGTGAAATTCTTTGTGGGTAAAATTGAAAAGTTTTTTTGTTTAAGAGCAGTTTTGAAAAATGGCAAAAAACCTTACCGTGCAATCCAAATTTCAAGAAAGTTAAAACATAAAAGTTATAAAACTCATCGAAACAGTTAAAGGTTAACAACGGTTCGTGAAAATTCTATATGGTTCATCAGTTATGAATTTAGGAGTTTTATTCACAAATTTTTATTTAGAAAAAAGAAGAAGGGGTTTTTAATTAAAGGAGTTTGGATTTAAAAACTATGGAAATTTTATACTCTATTGGGAAAAAATATTTGAACCCAATGATGTAATATGGTTGATTTGAAAATCGAGAGCAAAATCGTCAAATTTTCACAAACCAGGGATAAAATAGCAAAGTTTGGTCAGAACAATTTTTTATCACAAAACGTACTTTGGCACCTCATTTTAATTATCATTATTTAGAAAAACAACAAGACGTAGGTTTTATATGACAAAAGTAAGCTCAAAAAGTTTTAAGGACTCATTGAGGGCAAAATTGTCATTTCATAAAAAGGCCAGATGGACCCTAAAACGGTCAAACTAGAGCAAAACCCTAAGGGGGAATTTCACCCTAGCTTTGAGGGTGACAAAAAGCCGTTAGTAAATAAGCAAATAAGATCCGATACGCCTAAGCTTCTAAAAACCGACTAATTACCAAATTTGGTAATTAGTGTTTACATTTAGCTATCGACATATAGGTCGATATTATTAAGTAAGATTGCTAATAACGAGAAATTGTTGAAGCAGGATACATAGAGGTATATTGAAGGGGATAAGAAAAATTGATTAAGCACCGTGCAATTAATAGATAAGTACCAAATTACACCTATAATGTGGATAATAATGTATTCTTTTAATAGAACAAGTCTATTGTACTGAAAAATTGAATACTTTAATAGTACACTCAATATAAGTTAGTTAAGCATCATGCATGATATGATACCATAATCTAAAGAATGGGTACATGATACACCAAAGAAAATAAGGAAGTGTTGTACTAACCTCCCAACACAATGGGAGTTGTAAGCCATGATATGATCTCAGTGTTACGATGACCATTATGAGCATTTGGTATGAACACTTGGGCTCTAGTTAAGTTAAGTATATGTCATAATAGAAGTTCGTAAATGAGCATAATTGGATCATACATGTTAATAGAAAAATCATTTTGTGGGCTATGTTTGCACTTACTGAGCAATAACTTACTTAGCTATTTCATGCTGTAAGGAATCCAGCCAAGACTCTGGAATAATACCATTTTGGAGTTGGCGATGGTAGATGGACGAGTGCATGGTTAGGGTATGTATGTTGTTGTAGTAGAGCATCCACTATATATTTTGGTATTTCTAAATATGTGATATTCAAAAAGGATATATTGAACAAATTATGTTATGAAATTATAATTAAGTAAATAAAATGAACATTTTTGTAAATGATTACGGTTTAATGGATTCTCCTACTATAAACTTAAAGTATGATTACAATTTTAAAAAAATGTGCTCATTTTTCATGCTTTAGACAAGACTCTTAATGAGTAAAGTACTGCTTAGTTACGATCCGATAAGGCTTGTTGTAAAAATTAGTATCATAGCGGTTTTCTTGTCATCCTATTGCATAGTATCATATATTATATAGCCATTGCTCAAGTAAGATAGCTCATTCTTCCAAAGGTAGCACTAGGAAGCTTTCTTTTCTTATGAATTGTAATGTTAAAATGATTTGACTATAGTCAATGGTGGCGCCACCTAACAACGTCGTTATGATGCTGATAGAAGGGCCAGTGTGGCATTTTAAGATATGATACCCCCTTGCTTTGATGGGAGCAGGCAGCCAATGGTGCTTACCTAGTGGCTTAATGCAA
Organism: Artocarpus heterophyllus; assembly: GCA_025403435.1. NCBI lineage: Eukaryota > Viridiplantae > Streptophyta > Magnoliopsida > Rosales > Moraceae > Artocarpus > Artocarpus heterophyllus. Next base: position 666,538 of record CM046332.1, read on the forward strand.
TAGAATATTTGGGTCTAAGGACAATAGGGCCGAACGGGTTCTAGAACTTGTACATGGTGATGTTTGTAGACCTATGAACATTTGGGCACGAGGAGAGTTGAGTATTTTGTCACTTTTATTGATGATTACTTAAGGTATGAGTATGTGTACTTGATGCACCACAAAAGCGAAACTTATGATAAGTTTAGAGAGTTTCCAGCTGAATTGGAAAAGCAATTGGGTAGTGAAACGCCCCTTAGCTCGGACGTCACAGATATCGTTTTTATACATTCATACTCATTAAACCTTAAACATAAACGTAATTACATAGCTTATATGATGTTTTGAAATATAAACGTAGTTAAACATACATAACCAGGATCCATTCATGCATCTAAATTTTTTTTTATAACTTATCATTGTTTAAAATAACATTGTTTAACTTATTCCATATCATAATTTATTCAATTATACTTTAAATTAATCATGAACTTATTCAATAATATAGGTATATCAAGTTGTTAAATCAGGACTCATAAAAAAAAACATCACATCCAATCTCCTTAATCAACACATCATATAAAAGTCATTTATTCCCACAGTTCGGTAGGTCGAACTTGGGACTTCGGCAGGCCGAACATGATCGGCAGGCCGGAGTTCCCTCCACCAGCAAGCCGGCAGAGGCTTTGCAATTCAGACAAAAAAAAACTTATCAACATTCGGCAGGGCGAAAACATGATCGGCAGGCCGAACTTTCAGACTTCGGCAGGCCGATTGAGCCAAAATTTTTGAGAAAAACTTGATTTTTAAAACAAACCATCTTTTCATAAAATATTGCGGAAGTTCATAATTCATAAAAAATGATAAAATAACTTATAAAACCATAGTATAAGTATTCTTAAAACTTAATATAAAAATATGTTCCAAAATTTATAACTTGATTAAAACATAAAAACGTTCTTCTTGGCGTGCTTTCGGTTATAATTCATCGTGCTTAGTGCTCACACGCCTTTCCATGTCCTCCGCCTAATCCAAGACTTTCTTACATTTATCTGCAACATGATATAAAACATGATTAAGCTAATGCTTAGTAAGTACATATAATTCTCACAAATTAAAATATTTCATAAACATCATCGTCATCATTGTCATCATATCATAAAAGTGCCTTAAGCACAATTTCATGGAACATATCTTTCATTGCGTTCATCATTTAAAAACTTATTCCATTTTATCTTAAGGGCCCAAGTGTTGCACCATAAACATCATCATAGGCGCGCCGTCATGAGAGGAGAAGGGTAGCTAATCCACAACCAAACATGACATCATAACATTTCATTTCATAACATTGGTCTGCAACACTTATTAGGTAATACATATATACATAATTTTCATACTTTGAAACATGCCAAAATCATCATGCATAACTTAAAATAATGAAAATCTTTCATAGAAATTCTTGAGGAAATATCCATAAAATCATCATGAATATCATTATGAACATAACATCAAATCTTGTAAAAACATGTCATGTCGCAGGTGAGGATGTACTTACTTTAACAGCTAGCTTACTTAACCTTAAATGATTTGGTGATGACGTCGCGGTCTCGAAGTGCTCGTTCCTATGTGTGTTCATGCCATTTTGCCATTTAAAACACAATAAAATCAATACTTAACATCATAGCGTAAATCATTCATTCATATAACATTCACATATACATACATTCATCTCATATTACAAACCAAATTCATAACCATAAACATTATCATCACATAAACATGTTATTATGATTTTTCTTAAATTATAAAAATTACCTTAAGCATATAAAAACAAACCATACATTTTAAACATATATATCTTTTAAATAAAACATTTCCGAACAATTAGAATACATATATTTTAATTTAAAACTTCATAGAAACATCATTTTATCATGCATAAAATTATTTTATTATCATAAAATCATTTAAACATAAATAACAATTCATAAACAAAAATCCAGAAATAACATTGTTAAAATAGTTTTCTTAAAAATAACATAAAATACCTTCATCATATATCATACATGCACATTCTTGACAACTTTCATGAAAAACATCATAGTTGCCCCTTAAATATCAATACATTTTTCATACATTAAGATTAAACAGTTATATATACTATGAGGGGTAGAAGATAGAAAATTCTTATTTTATCATAAAAACGTTGAAACAACTTGAAACTTAGGAAAACATTTCATAACACATACGTGCATAACATATTAAAAATTCGAAACAAATACAATACCTAAAGAAAGATATTGTAGACGGATTGAGGAGAAGAATTCTTTTCAAAAACACAAGAAACGAGTCCTTACCTTGAAAATTTTCTTCTCAAAACCCTTGAATTTAACCAACGAAATATGACTTTTCTTTCAATTTTCTTGCAGAAAATTTTTGAGAGAGAAGGAAGTGAAATGCATGTAGAAGAGAAGAGGAAGAGAGAATGAAAGAACATCTTAGAAATGAAGGAGAGAAGAGTGAGAAGTTGAGAGAAAAATCTGAGGAAAGAAAACGTTAAAAAATTTTTAACGTAACAATTATAATGAACATTCATTGCCCTTCATTAAGTCCCTCCATTAAGTCAGAATTTCTGACTGTTAGGTGGCAATTTGGCGTGAAGGAGAGAAAGAAGAAAAAGGAAAGTCAAAACTCTCACTCATCACTTACTATGTTTTGCCCTATTAAAATGGGAAACCATTTAAATTAACACAAATTAATGCAAAGTCAAACCCTTTATTTCCTTAACTGATAAAATCATTCCATTATTATGCCAATTAATCACATTAAATCATCGAATTAATGTAATTAACTCAGCCATAATTTTGGAGATTTCTGCTGACTGCTCGTCAGCCATGTTCGGCCTGTCGATTTTTCCCTTCGGCCTGCCGATTTTTCCCTTCGGCCTACCGGTTCAACCAAGTTCGGCCTGCCGATGGGTTTCTTCGGCCTGTCGATCTCAGGCAAACATTTCGGCCTGTCGATCTTAAAGTTTGGCCTGCCGAACTGTCCATAAATGCCATACATTAAAACATTCATACATCGTTGCATCATAATTAAACATACATTAAAATAATCATGAACACTTGAGCACAACGATTCCATGCGATCGCCACCTATCATAAAACTTGACATAAAAGTTAGTAACATTAACATCATATATCATTACGTATATCATAAGTTATTAATAAAATATCATTATCGTCGTTACTAACTTAACGTAATTCATTACATAAAAGTAGGCGGGTGTTACAATTCTCCCAACCTTATAAAAGTTTCATCCTCGAACTTAGAATAAATGCGGATACATAGCTTTCATGTCATCTTCACGTTCCCATGTGGCTTCTTCGACTTGCTGATTTTGCCATAACACTTTGACTAATGGAATTTCTTTATTCCTCAATGTCTTGGTTTTTTGATCGAGTATCTTCATTGGCTTTTCTTCAAAACTTAAGTCTTCACGTATCTCGATCACTTGTGGCTCAATCATATGCGTAGGATCTGGAACATACTTCTTAAGCATGGAGACATGAAATACATCGTACATTGCGGACATGCCAGATGGTAACTTCAGCTGATAAGCTACTTTGCCTATTCGTTTAACCACCTCATAAGGACCGATGAATCTTCGGCTTAACTTGCTTTTCTTCCCAAATCTCATAACTCCTTTCATTGGTGCAACTTTCAGAAACACATATTAGCCCACGGCGAACTCTAAGGGTCTTCTTCTCTTGTCAGCATAACTCTTATGACGGCTTTGTGTGGTCTCTATTCTTCTTCTTATCAACTTTATCATCTTAGAAGTTTCATTCACGAAATCGGTTCTTTCAGCATCTACGCTTTCCATTAACTTCTTTTCACCAGCTTCGTGCCAACATATAGGCGACCTGCATTTTCGCCCATACAGTGCTTCATATGGTGCCATCCCAATTGTCTCCTGAAAGCTATTGTTGTAAGCAAACTCTGCTAATGACAACATTTTACACCAGCTGGTCTTAAAATCGAGAGAACATGCTCGTAGTATATCTTCTAGAATCATGTTCGTCCTCTCAGTTTGGCCGTCAGTCTGAGGATGAAAAGCTGTACTGAAATGAAGCATGGTCCCATTGCAGTTTGTACACTCTTCCAAAACTTAGATGTGAACCTGCTATCACGATCTGAGATGATTGACTTGCGAATCCCATGAAGTCGTACAATCTCCTTAACATAGAGTTTCGCTAACCGTTCAATAGAGTAAGTGATCTTGATAGGAATGAAATGCGCCGTCTTCGTCAGTCGATCCACAACTACCCAAATCGCATCATAGCCATTCATAGATCTGATCAAACCGGTAATGAAATCCATTGCTATATCTTCCCATTTCCATTCCGATATTTGGATAGACTGCAGTTCACCACCAGGTCTCTGGTGTTCAGCCTTTACTTGCTGACATGTCATACATTTCTTCACATACTTTGCAACATCATGTTTCATTCCAAACCACCAGAAGTTACCTTTTAGATCATTATACATCTTTGTTGCACCTGGATGAATAGAGTAAGGAGTGTCATGAATTTCTACCAAGATCTTTTCCCTTAAATCATCAACATTGGGAACACATAAACGGTCCTTGAGGTACAGAGTTTCGTCATCCGCAATACGAAACTCTTGACATTTTTCTTCTTTCATTTCTTGCTTGATCCTTACAAGGCTTACGTCGTCATCTTGCTTACTCCAAATTTCATCATACATCGTCAGAGCAAGAGAGAGTGCTGATAGCTGGCCTGCTATAAGTTCTAAATCGAAGTCTAGAATTTCCTTCCTTAAAGGTGGAGACATTACTTGCATAGACATCATCGTGGCAACTGACTTCCTACTTAGAGCATCAGCCACTCGGTTAGCTTTACCAGGATGATAAAGGATTTCACAATCGTAATCCTTCACCAACTCTAGCCATCTTCGTTGTCTCATGTTCAGGTCTCTTTGCGTGAAGAAGTACTTCAGACTTTGATGATCAGTGAAGATCTTGCATTGGACCCCATATAAATAGTGTCTTCATATCTTCAACGTAAAAACGACTGCTGCTAACTTGAGGTCATGAGTATGATAGTTCTTTTCGTAATCCTTCAATTGCCTTGAAGCATAAGCAATCACCTTTTCATTTTGCATCAATACAGCTCCTAGGCCCATCTTGGAAGCATCACTATAGATTACGAACCCATCATTTCCCTCAGGAATTGCCAACACTAGAGTTGTCGTTAATATTTTCTTCAGTTATTGGAAACTCTTTTCACATGCATCCGTCCATTCATACTTCTTTCCCTTGGGAGTCAAGTTCGTGAGTGGAGCTGCGATCTAGGAGAAATCTTCTACGAATCTCCGATAATAACCTGCTAGCCCTAAGAAGCTCCTTATTTCACTTGCATTCATCGGTTGCTTCCAGTTGAGAACAGCTTCTACTTTAGTAGGATCAACCATAATCCCATCCTTTGAAATAACATGCCCCAAGAATGACACTTTATCCAGCCAAAACTCGCATTTGGATAACTTAGCATATAGCTGGTGTCTTCTTAAAGTCTCCAGTACATTCCTTAAATGCTCCTCCTGTTCTTCTTGATTTTTAGAATAGACAAGAATATCATCGATAAATACAACAACAAATTTATCGAGGAAATCCTTGAATACTCTGTTCATCAAATCCATAAAGGCAGCAGGTGCATTCGTCAGACCGAAAGGCATAACCACAAATTCATGGTGACCATACCTCGACCTGAAAGCAGTCTTGGGGATATCTCCTTCTTTAACCTTCAACATGGTGATATCCTAATCGTAGATCAATCTTTGAGAACACCGATGCACCCTTGAGCTGATCAAACAAATCATCAATTCGAGGCAACGGGTACTTGTTCTTGATCGTCACCTTGTTCAACTCTCTGTAGTCGATGTAGAGTCTCATAGTGCCATCCTTCTTCTTCACAAATAAGACTAGAGCATCCCATGGTGAGTGACTTGGCCTGATAAATCCTTTGTCAAGTAGCTCCTTTAATTGCGTGTGAAGCTCCTTTAATTCTGCTGGGGCCATTCTCAATCTCGAATTCAACTTCTCTTTCTGGCGGTAGACTCGTTAGATCATCAGGAAACACATCTTCATATTCATGAACAACATGCACATCTTCAATTCTTGTCTTTCCTTCTTGGCTTTTGTCTACAACGTTCGCCAGATAGCCCATGCAGCCACTTGCTAATAACTTCCTTGCTTTCATTGCCGATAAAAACATGCTGGGTTTCTTTCTGGACTCGCCAACATAAATGAACTTCTGATCACCTTCAGGATGGAAGATCACCTTTCGTTTTCGGCATTCGATAGATGCATTATACTTGCTTAGGAAATCCATCCCAAGAATCATGTCATAGTCATGCATGTCGATCACAATGAGGTCGACAAAAAGTTCCCTATTAGAAATCCATAGGGGTACTGCACGCAAACAGTGCGTGGATAATATCACTTCCCCAGAGGGTAGTGTCGTAGTGAATCCTTGTCTCATAGGCTCTAAACGAACCTCTAACTTCTTAGCATATGACATAGATACAAAAGAATGTGTGGCACCCATATCAAAAAGAACATAAGCATCATTAAATAAGCTTGTTATCTGACCTGTGACCACATTGGAAGCTTTTGCAGCCACTTGTTCTTTTGTCATGGCATAGATTCGGGCATTCGTCGGTGGGGCTTCAATTCTCCCTTGACTAATAAGTGGCCCTTCAAGGGAGGCTTGCATCTGATGAAGCTGGGCTTGAGGAGGAGGTCTCTGCAGGGCATTAGCATTCATCAACTTGGGACAGTTCTTTACAAAGTGGTCTTCATGCCCACAGATGAAACATTGGTTTGTTCCCAAGCGACATTCCCCCGGATGCTTCTTTTCACATTTGGCATACGGTTGAAATCGCTTGTCATTGTTGTTGCGCTGACCGTCATTGTGCCTCTTATTGTCTTGGCCCTACTGTTGTGGAGGATTGCCCTTCCTCTTATTGTTCCTCCAGTTCTGGTTGTTGCTGCTGCTGCTGTTGTTGTTGTTGTTGTTCCTGTAGGGAGGGCAGTTCTGGTTGCTTGCATTGTTGGCTTGCTGGTTGGGCTGAGGCTGGTTCCTTCTTAACTTTGACAAATGAAACTCTGCACGTTGAGCCCTCATAACAACCTGTTCTTGGGTCCTTGGCGGACTAGCTCCATCAACGATCGCAGCAATATCTGGTCTCAGGGCTCTGATCAGTCTTCTAACCCTTTCACCTTCATTCATAACCATCCCTGGACATAAACGGGCTAGTTGATCAAACTTTGTCACCACATCAGTGACTGATATATCCTCCTATCGCAAACTCTCAAACTCCTCATAATGCTTCCTCGTGACATTTATGTGGAAGAACTTCGTGTTGAATTCATGAACGAAGTCAGCCCATGTCATTTCTTCAACATTCCTACTCTGTTCGATGCCATCCCACCATATCCTGGCCTCCATGGTGAGGCAGTATGAGGCACAAAGGACCTTCTCGTTATCCGTGAAATCCATAAGTCTTAGGGTGGCTTCGATCATCTTTAATCATCCCTGAGCTACAAGCGGATCCTTAGAACCCTCAAAGTCCGTTGGCTTGACTCTCTTCCATTTGACCAGAAGAGGTTCTTGATATGTTGCTCTTGGTTCAGCAGCAAGAGTTGGGACTTCGTTGACTTGTGGCTGTGGAGGAGGAGGAGGAGGATGCACATCATTGCCTCGTCATTCATCATTCTGGTCGTTGGCCCTTAAAGCAGCAATTTCCCTTCTTTGGTCTTCCAACTGCCTTTGCAGTTCAGCAATCATCGTCATAAGTCTTTCATTGGTCTGGGTGCGAGTCTGCATTCTTCTGTGGCCGTCCATCGTAATTTCTCCTAAAAGAATTAGGTCTTAGAAATAATCTTCCATTTATGAGACAGGTTTTCACTACTAGATCGTTAATCATTAAACATTCAAACCTTAATCTTATCATCATACTTGCATCAATACATCTAACTTAATAACATACTTACTTGGAGGACTTGGATTGACGTGTGGCGATATGAATTGTAATCGAAAAATCGCTCTGATACCAAAGCCTGAAACGCCCCTTAGCTCGGACGTCACAGATATCGTTACATTCATACATTCATACTTATTAAACCTTAAACATAAACGTAATTACATAGCTTATATGATGTTTTCAAATATAAACGTAGTTAAACATACATAACCAGGATCCATTCATACATCTAAATTTTTTTTTTAACTTATCATTGTTTAAAATAACATTGTTTAACTTATTCCATATCATAATTTATTCAATTATACTTTAAATTAATCATGAACTTATTTAATAATATAGGTATATCAAGTTGTAAAATCAGGACTTATAAAAAAAAACATCACATCCAATCTCCTTAATCAACACATCATATAAAAGTCATTTACTCCCACAGTTCAGCAGGCCGAACTTGGGACTTCGGTAGGCCGAACATGATCGACAGGTCGGAGTTCCCTCCACTGGCAGGCTGGTAGAGGCTTTGCAATTCAGACCAAAAAAACTTATCAACGTTCGGCAGGCCAAAAACATGATCAGCAGGCCAAACTTTTAGACTTCGGCAGGCCGACCGAGCCAAAACTTTTGAGAAAAACTTGATTTTTAAAACAAACCATCTTTTCATAAAATATTGCGGAAGTTCATAATTCATTAAAAATGATAAAATAACTTATAAAACCATAGTTTAAGTATTCTTAAAACTTAACATAAAAATATGTTCCAAAATATATAACTTGATTAAAAACATAAAAACGTTCTTCTTGGCGTGCTTCCGGTTACAATTCATCGTGCTTAATGCTCACACGCCTTTCCATGTCCTCCGCCTAATCCAAGACTTTCTTACCCTTATCTGCAACATGACATAAAACATGATTAAGCTAATGCTTAGTAAGTACATATAATTCTCACAAATTAAAACATTTCATAAACATCATCATCATCATTGTCATCATATCATAAAAGTGCCTTAAGCATAATTTCGTAGAACATATCTTTCATTGCGTTCATCATTTAAAAACTTATTCTATTTTATCTTAAGGGCCCAAGTGTTGCACCATAAATATCATCATAGGGGCACCGTCATGAGAGGAGAAGGGTAGCTAATCCAAAACCAAACATAACATCATAACATTTCATTTCATAACATTGGTGTGCAACACTTATTAGGTGATACATATATACATAATTTTCATACTTTGAAACATGCCAAAATCATCATGCATAACTTAAAATCATGAAAATCTTTCATAGAAATTCTTGAGGAAATATCCATAAAATCATCATGAATATCATTATGAACATAACATCAAATCTTGTAAAAACGTGTCATGTGGCAGGTGAGGATTTACTTACTTTAACAGCTAGCTTACTTAACCTTAAATGATTTGGTGACGACGTCGCGGTCTCGAAGTGCTCGTTCCTATGTGTGTTCATGCCATTTTTCCATTTAAAACACAATAAAATCAATACTTAACATCATAGTGTAAATTATTCATTCATATAACATTCACATATACATACATTCATCTCATATTACAAACAAAATTCATAACCATAAACATTTTCATCACATAAACATGTTATTATGATTTTTCTTAAATTATAAAAATTACCTTAAGCATATAAAAACAAACTATACATTTTAAACATATATATCTTTTAAATAAAACGTTTCCGAACAATTAAAATACATATATTTTAATTTAAAACTTCATACAAACATCATATTATCATGCATAAAATTATTTTATTATCATAAAATCATTTAAACATAAATAAAAATTCATAAACAAAAATCCAGAAATAACATTGTTAAAATAGTTTTCTTAAAAATAACATAAAATACCTTCATCATATATCATACATGCACATTCTTGACAACTTTCATGAAAAACATCATATTTACCCCTTAAATATCAATATATTTTTCATACATCAAGATTAAACAGTAATATTTACTGTGAGGGGTAGAAGATAGAAATTATTATTTTATCATAAAAACGTTGAAACAACTTGAAACTTAGGAAAACATTTCATAACACATACGTGCATAACATATTAAAAATTCGAAACAAATACAATACCTAAAGAAAGATATTGTAGACGGATTGAGGAGGAGAATTATTTTCAAAAACACAAGAAACGAGTCCTTACCTTGAAAATTTTCTTCTCAAAACCCTTGAATTTAACCAACGAAATATGACTTTTCTTTCAATTTTCTTGCAAAAAAATTTTGAGAGAGAAGGAAGTGAAATGCATGGAGAAGAGAAGAGGAAGAGAGAATGAAATAACCTCTCATAAATGAAGGAGAGAAGAGTGAGAAGTTGAGAGACAAATCTGAGGAAAGAAAACGTTAAAATTTTTTTAACGTAACAATTATAATGAACATTCATTGCCCTTCATTAAGTCCCCCCATTAAGTCAGAATTTCTAACTATTAGGTGGCAATTTGGCGTGAAGGAGAGAAAGAAGAAAAAGGAAAGTCAAAACTCTCATTCATCACTTACCATGTTTTGCCCTATTAAAATGGGAAACCATTTATATTAACACAAATTAATGCAAAGTCAAACCCTTTATTTCATTAACTGATAAAATCATTCCATTATTAAGCCAATTAATCACATTAAATCATCCAATTAACGTAATTAACTCAGCCATAATTTTGGAGAGATTTCTGCTGACTGCTCGTCAACCGTGTTTGGCCCGCCGATTTTTCCCTTCGGCCTGCCGATGGGTTTCTTCGGCCTGCCGATCTCGGGCAGACATTTCGGCCTGCATATCTTAAAAGTTTGGCGTGTCGAACTGTCCATAAATGCCATACATTAAAACATTCATACATCATTGCATCATAATTAAACATACATTAAAATAATCATGAACACTTAAGCACAACGATTCCATGCCGTCATCACCTGTCATAAAACTTGACATAAAAGTTTGTAACATTAACATCATATATCATTGCGTATATCATAAGTTATTAATAAAATATCATTATCGTCGTTACTAACTTAACGTAATTCATTACATAAAAATTGGTGGGTGTTACAGGTAGACCCATAAAGGCACTTCGATCCGATCTAAGTGGTGAATACCTTTTTGATGAGTTCTTGGGACACTTATTAGAAAATGAGATTTTATCCTATTTGACTGCGTTGGGTACACTATAGCAGAATGGCATGGCTGAGAGAAGAAATAGGACTTTGTTGGACATGGTTAGGTTAATGATGAGTTATTCATCATTGCCTTTATTCTTTTGGGGAAATGCATTACAAACCACTTGTTATTTTTTGACCAATGTGCCTTCAAAATCGGTTCCTAAAACTCTTCACGAGTTATGGACAGGAAAAAAGACATCCTTAATCCATATTCACATATGAAGATGCCCAGCTTATGTCTTGTTTAAGAAGCGAATAAGTTGGAAGCACGTTTAGAAGTTTGTGTGTATATAGGATATCTAAAAGGGACTAAAACGGGTTATTTCTATAACCTAAAGGAAAATAAAGACATGATTTCAACTAATGCAACTTTCCTTGAGGAAAGTTATATGGACGACTTTAAGCCTCGTAGCAAAGTGGTGCTCGAGGAGTTGGTGACTGATTCGATCACTCCAGGGGTTCTAAATGAAACCGTTCCAATCAGTGTAGAAAAGCCAACAAAACCTGAACAACAACCTAAGGTGCTTCGGTATAGGGGAAGGATCATGTGTCAACCCTAGAGGTATATGTTCAATGGTGAGGCCTTCTTGGCTGAATTGGTTGAACATGACAAGGATCCTTACACTTACGAACTGGCTATAGAGGATATTGGTTTAAAACTCTAGACGAAGGCCATCAACATAGAGATGAAGTCTATGGAGACTAATCGGGTTTGGGAGCTTGTAGATCTTCCTAAAGGGGTAAAACCCAAAGGGTATAAGTGGATCTATAAGAGGAAAAGAGGTGTAGATGGAAACGTCAAAACCTATAAGACTAGACTGGTAGCTAAGGGATACACACAAAAGGAAAGAATCGATTACGAGGAAACCTTTCACCTGTAGCCATGTTGAAGTCCATCTGCATTCTCTTGTCCATAACTGCCACTCTTGACTACGAGATTTAGCAAATGGATGTCAAGACTGCCTTTTTGAATGGTTATCTTGATGAGTCCATTTATATAGAACAACTAGACGGGTTCAAGGCTAAAGGTCGAAAGAGTAAGGTTTGTAAGCTGCTAAAGTCAATATATGGACTTAAGCAGGCTTCCCGTTCTTGGAACATAAGATTTGATCAAGTGATCAAGACTTATGGGTCTGCACAAAACGTAGACGAACTATGTGTTTACAAACACATTAAGGATGAAAAAGTGATTTTTTTACTGCTCTATGTAGATGACATTCTGCTAATTGACAATGACGTTGGGACATTGTCATCAGTCAAATTATAATTGACTAAGCAGTTTGACATGAAAGACTTAGGTGAAGCTAATTTTGTTTTTGGTATCCAGATTTTTTGTGATAGAAAGAACAGAATGATAGCTTTATCCCAAGAGGGCTACATAGATAAAATTCTCAAAAGGCATACAATGTATGATTTCAAGAAAGGTTGGCAACGTTTTAGGTCTAGAATTACTCTTTCTGAGAAAGACTCTCCAAATTCTGATGAAGAAAAAGAATACATGAAAAAGATGCTTTACGCTTTGGCAGTGGGTAGTCTCATATATGCCATGCGTTGCACACGACTAGATATTAGTTATGCAGTCGGGATAGTAAGTCGATTTTAGTCGGATCCAAGACCGAACCATTGGGTTGCGGTCAAGAATATTTTCAAGTGCTTGAGAAGGACTAGAAGTTACATGCTTGTGTATTCGGGTGAGGATTTAAGACCTCTAGGATACACGGACTCAGATTTTCAGTCCTGTTTGGATTTAAAAAGATAGACTATTAGTTTTGTGTTTACTCTGGGCAGTGATGCCATTGTTTGGAGAAGTGTCAAGCAAAATTGCACTTCGAATTTAATGATGAAGGCTGAATATGTGACAGCTAGTGATGCTTTGAAATAAGCAATATGGCTCTGCAAGTTTCTTAGGGATCTTGAGGTAGTTCCTAACATGGATAAAGAGGTATTGCTATGTTGTGATAACACTACAGCGATAGTTAATTCTAAGGAACTAAGATTTCATAAGAAGAGTAAGTATATTGATTGGAAGTATCTTGTGATAAAGGACTTCGTAGAGGCAGGGCATGTTGCCATATGCAAAATCGCATCCGAGGACAATTTAGCTAATCTATTCATGAAGACACTAACTGCGAGAGTTTTTGAAAGGCATATGGAAGCTATGGGGATGCAGAATTTGTCATATTTTCTCACTTAATGCAAGTGGAAGATTGTTAGACATGTATGCCCTAAGGAAAAGTGCTTATTTATTATTCATATATCAAATTGTTGCCCTCTATATGTTCATATTTGTTAAATATATGATAAGCAAATAAAAGTCTGAGACTGTTAGTCTAAGCCTTTAGAATCAGACATATTACATGATTTTAAAGGCGACGGTCTAAATCATAAGATCTGCAATCGAGACTAAAAAGTTGGGTGCTTTATTCATACAAAGATTGTTATGTTGTCTATATCCTTAACGAGAAATGGTTTGTCTTGGCCATCAAAGGTGGACTCCGTGCATAGAAACATTGGTACGTTGTCATAGGTGATGATATATTGGATTAAGACTTAAAGTAAAATTGATTTGGATTAATAATTCTGTCTCAGTAAATCAATTCACTTTAGGCAGTCATATATATTATGTCTTAATCTTGAAATGAATAGTGGGCTTGTTGTTATGACTTATGTCTTTTGATGTACCAAAGGTTGACATCCATATTTTATGTTGGTACGCATGTCGGTGCGTTAGAGACATGACTCTTGATAGCGTAGACCTGTTATTCATAGATACGGAATCCATAGCCCCTCTTTAGGAGTCAACGATATCCTCTTATATGTGTTATCCTGTAATTGAAAAACTGGAGCACTTAACCATTTTGATAAATAGGTGTAACTAAATGGCATACTGTCTTTGGATGGTAAGTTTTTTGATGGTGAGATAATGGAACGCAAGAGAAAAATAATCAGGAAGGTAAGACAGAAGTTATCCTTAAGCCGATTATGAATAATCCTATGGGAATATGATACATTATGATATGTTATGGAGACTTAGCTATTTGGGCTTTGTAATTCTATATAGTTCGAGAGTGTAGCTCTAAGCTTTTAGTGAAATAGCATTAGAGTTGATAGTTATGAAATGTATATCTGGGATATTGGATTTCATAATTATCAGGAGCTTAAACTATATAGGTCCATCATGTCCCTTTTGCTAGCTCATAAAAAATCCTGTAACGATACGGTATGCTTTTCTAATAAATTGGTGACTAATTTTAAATTATTAGATGGACTGAAATTCGATAGGACCAGATAATTCATGTCTATTTATTGGTTGAATTAATCTTGTGAAAAATTAATTCAAGGTAAACTTGTTGAATTATCAGGAATATTTATTTTACTTGAGATTATCTAGATATTATTGTTTTAATTAGATAACTTTTCTATTGGGTTATTTGAATTAAAACTAAGGCTTTATCCAAAGAATATCGGTGGAAAAGAAAAGATCTACAGGGATCATTTATCATAAGTTTGGCAGGCCGGTCTTCAGGTTCGGCCTACCGATGGAGTAAGTTGGCGGGCCGATCTGCCAGTTTAGCCTGCCAACCGAACGATAATCTAATTATGTAGTTTCAGACTTTTTTATTAGATATTAATCTAGATTCAAATTTTTGAAGCTTTATCTGATAAGGACCAACTTAGGGACGAACTCTATGAATAGGGAGTAAGACTCATAAGTTATTGAGATCAGTTAAAAAATCTAGTATGAGCACTCTATCTGTGAGTCTCTAAAACTCCCCTAAGTGCTATTGTTCACAAATCACGAACCTTAGTTCTAGGTTTTCTCAATTGGTTGGAAGGAGAATCACCAGGGAAAGCTGTACGTTGTGCGCCCACACGTATTCTGATTGTGGATAGAGAATAACAAAGAAGACCAGTTGGTTAAGGCTATTCTAGAATGCCTTTCTCTTCATAGATTGCAAGGAGCTCTTCAGCATTGAAAGGTTAGTAAGATCTAATTAATTTATGCATATAGCATGTCAAACTTGTGTTTTAGAAAAAACTCTAATTAAATTTTTTAAAATTTTCACGGCATATTGTTTTTCTAACGCTGTCATCGGTTAAAGTTTGGTTGACTAAGCAGTTTGACATAAAGGACTTAGGTGAGACTAATTATGTTCTAAGTATCCAAAATTTTCAAGATAGGAAGAACAAACTAATAGCTTTATCTCAAGCCTCATAAATAGACAAAATTCTTAAAAAGCATGCAATGTAGAATTCTAAGAAAGGTGTGCAACCATCTAGGTTTAGAATTACTCTTTCTAAGAAAGATTCTCCAAAGTCTGATGAAGAAAGAGAATACATGAAGAAGGTGCCTTATGCTTTGGTCGTGGGCAGTCTCATATATACTATGCTTTGCACACGCCCTGATATATGTTATACTGTCAAGATAGTGAGTTAATTTTAGTCGGATCACGGATTAAACCATTGAGTTGCAGTCATGCATATTTTCAAGTACCTAAAAAGAACTAGAGGTTACATGTTAATGTATTCTGGTGAGGATTTAACACCTCTTGATACCCTAATTTGGATTTTCAGTCTTGTCTGGATTCGGGAAGATCGATTTCGGTATCTATGTTTACTCTACATATAAGCGCCATTGTTTAGAGAAGTGTCAAGCAAGATTACACTTCAAATTCAACGATGGAAGCCGAGTATGTGGTTGCCAGTGAAGCTTC
This sequence comes from Artocarpus heterophyllus, assembly GCA_025403435.1. Taxonomy (NCBI): domain Eukaryota; kingdom Viridiplantae; phylum Streptophyta; class Magnoliopsida; order Rosales; family Moraceae; genus Artocarpus; species Artocarpus heterophyllus. The sequence continues at coordinate 682,492 of CM046332.1, forward strand.
AAAAGAAGTTATGTTGCTCCATAAGTCCCTTGGAGATCTTTAAGTAGTTCCTAACATAGATAAACCGATAACGTTGTATTGTGATAGCACTACAGTGATAACTATTTAGTAATAAGAGTAAGTACATACAACGAAAGTATCATGTGATAAATGATTTCTTTGATAGTAGGCATGTCACAATATGCAAGATCGCATCAGAGGATAATATGGCTGATCCTTTTATGAAGACACTACCAACGAGGGCCTTCAAGAAGCATGTAGACGCTATGGAAATACAAAACATGTCACATTTACTCACTTAGGACAAGTAGGAGATTGTTAGACTAGATGCTTTAAGGATTAAATGATGTAATAAGGATCCGTTTGGTATATAGATTTGAATTTTGTTGATTTGTTATTTTAACTTGAATTGTGCGATTTGAATTGTTATCCGAATTGATGTTTGAAAGTACTGTTAATGTGACACCTGAGAATTTTTAGTGCATTTTAAATGTAATAATTAATGATTTTGTTAAGTAATTTATGAACAAATTTCATGAGCTAAATTTTATGCTCAAAAAATTTGTTAAGAATTTAAGGAGTAACTTTAGTGTCAAGAGGATTATTATTTAAATTTGATTTTTACGAAAAATTTCATAAAAGTAAAATTTCAAGATTAAAAATTATGCCAAAGTCTTAAAACTAGGAACAAAGAATATGAAAATAAGTTAGAAAATTTAATTATTGCAGAATGTGTTGGAATAAATGTTAAGACAGAAATACAATATAAGGGCTACGTAATATAGGAATCATGTAGTTTGAAATTATATTTATTCAATATAAGAATTAGACTGATAAAGTTAAGCAGTATAGAAATTATACTACATAAAAAATACAGTACATAGATTAGACTTGTAAAGCAATGCAATATATGAATTATATTGTGTGGACTCTTATGGATCATAAAAAATAGTATAGAAAAGAATACTAACAGTATGATAAATATACCAGCAATATAAGAAAAATACTCTCAGTGTAATGCGGGGCTCACTTGGTGCCACCTAAATGGTAGGAAATTAGCCACATCTCCTCCTTTAAAGGAACTGAATTTAGCCTCACAAAAGGAACCAAATTTGTCGCCTCATTTTTTTCATGTAAAACATTAAAAAAAATACCCATTTTCTCCTCTCCATGAAACCGACACCTCCCATGGGATTCTCTCAAATATTTTTTAAACCCCAACTCATAATCAAGCTTAAGAACAAGTTTCACTCATTGGTGATCAATTCTAGAATTAGTTCAGGCTACTTTGGAGGTAAAAATCTAAATTTCTCCTATGAGTTTTTATGATTTACTTGAGCTTTTGGAGTAGGGTTTTAATGGGGTTTTTGTCATGATTTTTGTGGAAAGGAGTAGCAATCCCTTCGGCTTTGCAAAGAAGAATAAAGCAAGTAGAAAGACCCTTGGTAAAAACCTTGACTTTTACCTTGTAAAATTATTGTTTTCATGAAACTAATTGAGTATGTTTTGTACTAAATATAGACTATGGCTTGTTAAATAGACTTTATGGCATGACTGGTTTATGTTTGATGATGATAATGATGATGATAGAAAGTTAAAAATTTGGTTTTTGGTGTTAAAAGGAAAAGATTGTAAGAGCAACACTTTTTATGAACAAAATTTTGTAAAATTTTGAGAGGACGACATTACAAAGATTTATAAAAATTTGGCAAAACTAGAAAATGGTAGAAAACTCTACTATATAATTAGAATTTTAGAAAAGTTAAAACACAAATGTTATAGAACTCATCAAAACTGATAAGCATCATGAAAGGTTTGCGAAAATTCTACATCGATTTTGAGTTATGAAGTTTACGAAATTTCATCACAAAATTTCAAAACGGTAATACAGGAAAAATGTTTTGAAATTAGTTGAGTTTAACCAAGGAGCTTTTGTAAGTTTTAATCCTTGTTAAAACTGGAATTTTTGGCATAAAATAGTTATATTTAGTTCTGGGGGCAGGCAAAAATGTCAAGATATTTGTATTTCAGATCAAAACCATAAAACTGTGTAAAACTAGATTTTCACTAAGAAATGTTAGTTTCTTGCCCTGTTGTGGGTAGTAAGTAACCTTGGGTTTCAATTTTGAAAGGATTAAGAGTTTTATGAAGTTAGAATGAGAGAATAACTTTAAGGGCGAAAACGTCAAGATTTTCACACTATAGGTCAAAACTGTAAAGTTTTGATAAAATAGATTTTATCGAAAGGAAAATTATTATTTTGTTTTCTATAATATTACAAGAAATAAATAAATATAAGTTTTGGTTTAAATGGGTTCCAAAAGATTTTTAAGACTCATCAAGGGTAGAATGATCATTTTTGTAAAAAGGCCAAAACGGACCCTGAAACGCTTGATTTTGGAAAATGCTTTTAAATGAGAATTTTTAAGTGCCCTATAAGTAGTAGAATGGTGAAGTAAAATGAGAAGTTTAATATAGTTACAAAACTCATGAAAAAACCGTAAAAGGTAAAATTGTCATTTTTATAACACGGCTAAAATAGAGCCGAGTACTATAAATTAGCAAAAGGTCCTTAGATGAAAAATGTTATATACGACATCAAGTAATGAAATTGTCTAGTGAGATGAGGAATTTGACCAAGGAACATTCAATTTAAGTGACGGAGTAATGAACCAATAAGAACAAAGTTAAGTAAAACGAATGAAAGGTTAAAGTTTAAGTTCCGTTGTCGATCAAGAAAGTTAATAACACTACAAGAAAACTACATTTAACGACATATTATTTAGACTGATAGTTTTGAATGTCATTGAAAAATACATACAACGACATCTCCCGCAAACATGTCGTTAATAACATTTGAAATAATAATTAACGACATCTATATAGATGCCGTATTAAAGGTCTCCTTTTAACGACAATAGTTTAGTATCGTTAAATTATTTAACGACGAGTAGGAGATGTCGTCAAAGCCTTGGAGATTCCACGACACCCCTTATAGACGACATCTAACTAATGTCGTCTATAAGGGATGTCGTGGAATCTCCAAGGCTTTGACGACATCTCCTACTCGACGTTAAATAATTTAACGATACTAAACTATTGTCGTTAAAAGGAGACCTTTAATACGGCATCTATATAAATGTCGTTAATTATTGTTTCAAATATTGTTAATGACATCTTTGTTGGAGATGTCGTTGTATGTACTTTTCAACGACATTCAAAAACTACATGTCGTAAATAATATGTCTTTAAATATAGTTTTTCTTGTAGTGTAATGAGAAAGGTTAGCTAATAGTCAAGTGTCATTTGAAACAAGACATATAGCCGACTAAGAGAAAGGAATAAAATGAGAATGCTAGAGCTATAAACAGATAAGTTTCAAACCTCACCTATGGCATGAAGAAAATGATTTTCAAATACTTTATATATGTTTGCAAATGTGTTTACAATTATTATGCAAGTTGTTTTTGAAGCATGTTTGCATATGTTATTCATCATATTTTAAAGTTCAAGTTATGATTTGCAATGTGTTTGCAATTGTTATGTTTAATGTTTTAAAGATAAATTATAGCACATGGTATATTTAGCATTTGATATGCTCATTAAAGAAACAAGAACATAAATCAAAGATGTAATTTAAGTGTCTTACTAGCCTCCTTGATGTGAGGTATATAAGTTACATTAAATATATAGACTCGTTGTTCTATGGTCCTAAGCATTCCATAAGGGAAGGATTATGCTATGTTAAAGTAGCGATCTTATGATCGATGATGTTAGTACAAACATTAAAGCCCGCAAGATAAAGTAAGATAGAAACGATGATAAAGAGTTTAAGTAAGTTATGAATGATAATAAAAGTTCATAATTGGATGTTCATAAATGAGTATAAATGGAATAATGCATAATGACCTTGCTTGCATTCCTTTCTATGATATATTTATGAGATATCTTTATGAAAAACATTTTACGCAATGTATTACAAAAAATGGTTGCCAAAAACATTTTATAAAAAATGTTTACAAGAAAAGGTTCATGAATAAGAATTTACGAGAAAAGTTTAAAGACGATGTTTTATGAAAAATATATTTAATATTTTATGAGATTATATTTGAGCTTACTGAGCGAAAGCTCATTATAAGTTCCTTCAAGCTGTAGCTAATCTTACGGGAAACTAGTATGATTAGTTGACAAGTTCTATGTTGTTGTAACAGAGACAAAGATTGGGTATGAATACCTCTACAATTTGTTTTCGTTGCTTAAAAAAAAAGTTTTCCACTATTTGAAATAGTGTTTTAAGGGTTTTAAGAAAGTCAATGTATAAGGAAATATTTTATAACAAATTTTTTTACAAAAAAATATTAAAAAAATATTTTACAAAATATTTTAGAAATATATTTTAAAAAGTTTAAAGAAAGCAAATATGTATGTGAAAAGTATTTTATAAGATATTATGTTTTATACTTATGTTTTAATTTACATTGGAACAGATGTTCTAACAGTTTTAAAGTATGTTTGAAAGAAGAAAATTTACTCAGTATTTTTCTTACTAGCAAGTAAGAATTAAATTAAGATAATAACGTTTAAAAAAGTTAAGTAGCAGCCTAAAAGGTGGATTATTGCATTTAAAGTGTTAATTTGAATAGGGAATAGAATTAGCATTTGTGTTTGGATAGATAGTAGAAAAAGTTTTTGATTTATTAACAAATCTAACAAAATCTTAATGTTCATGATATCAAAAAATATACAATATAGATCTTGATTTACTCTTCTCTTCATTAGTAACGCAATGAAAGCAGAATCATCTCAATCAGATACCAAACGAAGAAGTTATAATATTTTTTTCTCACGTATAAGAGAGAGAAAATCTAAAAAGTACTGTAGCATTTAGATTCGAATCATCAAAATCTAGGAGGAGGCAAAACTCGAATTTTGGATTTAAAACACAAATGAGATTCGAATTAAGATTTGAATATTAATGCTACCAAATGCCAATTCAAGCCTAATCCAAAATTTCGAGTCCAAAGAATCAAATGAATCCATGATACAAATGCACCCTAAGTTTTTAGGACATTTGCTCAATAAAGTGTTTATTTTCATATATAAATATTGTCCTCTTTATGTTAATTTATGTTGAATGTATGATAAGCAAACAAAAGTATAAGCTTGTCAATCTATACCATTAAGATTGTGCATATGATGATCAAATTATGCAGAAGACATGATTCTTATAGTGATGTTCTCAATACAAAAGATCCAAAATTAAGTTGGGCACTTTATTCATATTAAGATCGTTATGTTGTCTACATCCTTAACGGGAGATGACTTTTTTTGGTCATCAGAGTGCGACACCGAGAGTAGAAATATTGGTGTATTGTCATTAGTGTATTAGACCAAGATTAAAGATGAATTGATTTGATTAATAATTTTGTTTGAATAAATCAATTCACTTTAAACAATCATGTGTGTTATATCTTAATCTTAAAATGAATCAATGAGTCTTTATTCTTGACTTGTATTTTTTGGTATACCAAAAAGTGACATCTTGAATTATATGAAGGTACACATGCTGATACGTTGGATACATAAATCTTGATTGAGGTAGACTTGTTATTCATAGATATAGAATCTATAACTCTTTAATAGAATTAATGATATTCTCTTATAGGTATTATCCTATAATTGGAAATTGGAGCGCGCTTGACTATTTGGATATATATATATATAACCGAATGGTATACTATTTGTATTAGTTATGAATAGTAAGTTTTTCAATAGTGAGATAATGAAACGTAAGATAAATATAGTCAGCAAGGTAAAACGGAATTCATCCTTAAGCCGATTATGAATATCCTATAAGGATGTTGCATATTATGATATGTCATAGACGATAAACTTATTGAAGTTTTGTAATTTATATATAGTTCAAGAGTGTAGCTCTAAGCTTTTAGTGGAATTGCTGTAGAGTTGATAAGTATAAAATATACGTTCGAGATATGTTATTTTATAATTATAAGAGCTTGATCTATATATGTCCATCAGATCCCTTTTGCTAGTTCATAATATTTTCTATAATAATACGGTGTGTTTTTCCTACAGATTGGTAACTTATGTTATCTATTAAATTGGTTAAAATTCTATTTATTGGATTTAATAATTCATGTTGGTTTATTGGTTGAATTACTTTAATGAATTAATTCAAAATAAACATGTTAAATTATTTAAATAGATTTTGTTTGTATGGTATTAACAATATATGACTGTTTTAATCAGATCACTTCTCTATTGAATTATTTGAGTTAAAACTGAAGCTATATAAAAGATACCCTGGTCAAATAAAGTAAGATTTATCTAATCAATTAAAACATGTGGATTAGATAAGCCTTTGAAGTGGGAAAATGTGTAGGATAGGTCAGTATGATCAGGAGGTCGACCACCATAGACAGGGGGGCAGTTGCTTGCCCCTGCCACTTCACTAATTTGTGGCTCATGCATTTTCACTTTGGGATTTTAATCCAAAATAAAATTTTAAAGCCTAATCTGTTAAGGACTAGCCCCAATTCTATCTCTATATAAGAGTAACAATTTTTCATTGTTTCTTAGATTACTTGAGAGATTTAGAAAAGAGTATTTTGCGAGGAAGACTCTGAAAATCCTAAGGAGCTATTGTTTAACGTCCTGAACCTTAGCTCTTAGTTTTCTCAATTGGTTAACAGGAGATGTTGTCTGTGGAAAGACTAAATGACGTGCTACTACTCGCATTTCAATCGTGGAAAGAGAATAGCAAGGAAGTTTAGTTAGTTGAGGCTCCTCCAGTAGAAATTCTCTCATGGTAATTCTGACGGTTTTCCGGTCTACTAACAAGTACAAAAAGATCTTTTATTGATTTATATACTTAGCATGTCCAACTTGTTTGTTTGAAAAATGTAAACTAATTTTTTTTAAAAAAAAATCTATTGCGTACTAGTTTGCTAACATAATTTTCCTTGATAATGGTAGGGCCGAGATTTCAAACAAGGAATTTTACATCACTAATAATTTACTGTAAGTTAGAATTAAGTGAGTAAACTATGTAAATAGGTTTATGAGTTTTTAGGTAGTAGCTGAAATTTTTGTATAATTGAATATGTGTTGTAAAAATTTTTAAATTAAATATAAATATATGATTTTGTAATCAGGACCTTAGATTAATGAATAAGAAACGAGACTGGCATCTTGTAGAAAATCAAAAATTCAGTTTCTATTGTTTTGAATTTAACCAGTTTTCCACGATACTTTTTGGTGAAACCCGTAACAGAAAATGGTAGCTTACACGATAGTTTTAAAATCATCATGTAAAATCAATCTTATACGACGGTTTTTTTGAGAAAATAGTCGTGTCACGTGCCAATACCAGACTTAAACAACCCTTATAATACAGTAAAAAACCATCATATAAGCTTTGTTCTATACAACGACAAATGATTACACGATGGTTTTTTGACCGTTGTGTAAACTAACCCTCATGAAACAAACAATTTTTACTAGTGACATATTACATATATCACATGTTTGAAAACTTAAGTTTCTTTTTTTTTTTTTCCACATGTGATAGAACAAAAAAGGTGTCTAGCACTAAAATACCCTCAATAGGTTAGGATTTTTTTTCTACTCTCCTCTTTCTCAAATTCTTCGTCTCTTCTTTGCTCCTTATCAAAACTCCTTCATCGTCAAGCTCTATCCCAGTCTCCCTTCTTCCGCAACATCGTGACCTAATTGATTTGTTGCTTGGTCTCATTGTTCCTTGCTTTCAACAATGTGATACTGTGAAAGGAGATTTGTTGATAGGAGCAAAACAATGGATTCCAATATAGTATTGCAGACCAGAAAGATCTCTCTACATTGATGCGATGACTAGTGTCATGGATGTCATTGTAGCACTGTACGTCTCCATGATGACTCTCGTTGACGACACATCTCCTCATGAGATCTCCTTTACGATAGCTCAATGGGAGGCGCATGCCAACAAGAAAACTAGAGTTTTGACATAGTGGCCATATCACACTCAACAACAAGGAGATTTAAGATCTTTGACAAAGGAGCTGTAGGCGATGGGCATGATCTGACAACAGACAACTTTGGTTGAATGTTGTTAGCTTTTTTTATTCTTGGGGTTTTAAGATTTTTTTTTTGTGTGGTTTTGATGGATTTTTATGGTTTTCATTGATATTTAAGTATTTTGACCATGATATACGACCTCCATGTCATCACCAATCTTTTTTGTTGAATACTGACAGTTACTAGTCAATGTTATCTTAGACGCTAGCTGGTAACTGATATTATGGTGAATACTAGTGATTACCGGTCAATGTCTCAGTGTATATTGTCCGATATCACGCTAGACATTACTTTAGATTATATTTTGTGTTGTAGTATAGTGGCATAAATATTTTGTGTTGTAGTATAGTGTTATAACATGGCATAACATACCCTATAAATACTTATTTCTCATGGAATAAGTATTCACACAATGGAATTGAGGTATTGTCGTACGAAGCCTCAAAATTTCACACTCATAAAAAAACATAAGGGTGGGCTCCACACTTCTCTCTTAGGAGTCTTAGGCTATGTTTGGTAATGCTTTTTCAACCACCTAAAGCAACCTCTTTATTTATTGTTTATTGGGATTTTGATTGTATCTATACATTCTAATTATTTTATTTTTAGTTCGGGTTGCTAACTCAACGTAGAGTACTTGGTTTTTAAGTGCGGCTCACATCTTTTACACATTTGTATGAAGCAACAAATTCGTCTATACTATCGGTAGAGTTTGTAGACTGCGACTGATCTTGAAAGGAATAAATGGAAAAGGTAACATGTCATATCAATAGAGAATTCTAAATATATTTCATTCTTGCTATATAGGTCCAAAATCTTGTGTAAATTGTTTGAAGTCTTGGCCTGTAACAAATTCATTTAAAAAGTAAAAAAATAAAAACTAATAGGGTGTTTAGAAGAGTGATGAGAATCGTTAGCTAGAATCACTTTTGCTGTAGCATATAAAAATTTTACACTGTAACAAATTTTTATTATTACTAACATATTTATAAATTTTTTACTATTTATAACTAAAAAAATAATAAAAACTATGATTTTTACTTTTTTTTTAAACACCCACTAAATTTTAAATTGGATGAAGTAAATAAATGGACAGGGCCTTGCCATAGCTAATAGGCAAAAGCCCAAAGAGTGATGATTGGAGAAGTTTCAAGATTTGTACGGCAAAAGTCAAAAGCTAATGGCACCCAACCCCTCCGTTCAGCTTTTGCGGATAGCTTTTTTCTCTTTTAATGAATTTTTTGAATGCCTATTCTACCCTCGTTTAATTTAACTAATTCCGACAAATGTCCCTTATAAATTTAACTCTTCTCCTTCACGTCTACTGTGCTATTCTTCACCGTCGGGCTGCTCCTCTCATCACATTATCAAAGTCCTCTCTACTGCCTCTTAACTATGTGGCTATAAGCATTCTCCATCGATTCTTCATCTCTTATCCTCATATCTTGTAAATTTTAAAGTATTCCGTTTTCCATCTTCTCTGTTATTGCCGTTGTGGTTGGGAAGGGGTTACTGGGTCTGAGAACTTTTGGGAATGGATTAATGGGTTTATTGTTGCTGCGATGGGAAATGGATTAATGGGTCGATCAGGCTTGTGACTTGTGAGGAAGATGGGTTATTGAAATCTTTGAGCATTTTTCACGCTGTGAAGGGGATGAGTTGATGGGCCCATGGCTGTGACTAGATAATGGTGGAATATGATAAACGAATATTGATATTCTAGTAAGAATTTGATAAACAAAATTTATAAATTTAATTATTTATGTTTCATTTTGTATTTCAAAATTAAAAAAAAAATAAAAAAATGAAAATGTATATCTGGACATATTAAATTTACACTTTATCACGTCTATTTTAATCATTTTAACTCCGCACAGTAATTTGGCCTTGTAATTTATCAAGCATTATTATACAACTTTTGAACCTAACGGTACTTTTAAAATTATAGTTTACCAAACATTAAGCTGCTTTATGTTATAATTGCTTTTTTCCTTCATTACAACTGACAATTTTTTAAAAAGCTACAACATTATCAAACTGGCCCTTAGCTCTAACGGAAGAGGAGCATAAACACCATTTTTATATTAGTTGTTTGTAACGACTCTATAAATAATAAGATGTAACAAGGAAAGTTGACATCTTGATGAATGATAGAAATTTGGTTGTTAAAATTTGAAATATGAATTTAGTTGGGATAGATTACTTAATTTTCTTTTTTCATCGAATAAATGATTTATTGTGAAGAAAATTCTTTAATTTTTTATTTTCTTTATCTTCTCTAACTAAATTTCTATTTTTATTTAAGGAAATTTAAGTAAAATAGCATTTTACACTAAATAACTGAAGTAAATTACAAGTTTTTAAAATAAGATTAATTATATAATTATACTTCATAATTTTAACTATTTTTTAATTTTTTATCTATTTTTAAAAACTACAAAAAAATTCTTTGAATTAAAAAGTTTGTTGTAATTTCATTATATAAATAAAAAATGGACAAAACGACATATTTCCCTTTAAACAATTTTGAAAAATATCTTATAGATTTAAAAACATAAAAATTCCTAAAACAAAGCATTAATTTGAAAAAAGAATCTTAAGTTTTATAGCTTTTTGAATGTGAACATATTTTTTAAAAAATTTTCTGAAAAAGAAAAATATATTTTAGAAACAAATTCGGTCTAATTGAGAGTATCTTTGTTTTACCTCCATTTTTTGGGTCCAAAAAATCTGCGAAGGGTGAAATTGAAACAAGTTTTTTAAATTCAAAGATATCTTTTAGTTTTTTAAAACAAAAGAATAAATTGAGAAATAATTTAAAGTAGGAGTTATAGTTACGTAATTACCCTTTAAATCCAAACTTGGCCAATAATGTCCCAAAACTAAATCCAAACTTGAACAAGACGAAGCAAATTTCCTCAATCTATTAACAACAAAAACAAACTAAAGTCTTCAAATGAAAACATTCCAACACCATGGCTAAGGTGTGGGTTAGCAGTGGAGGAGGGGAGATCAATTTGGCCCCGCCTCTCAGGGGATCAAGTATAACATCCTCCATATTCCCATCCCATATAAGGTGTCATTCCTACTTTTGATAATTTAAGTTGGATTATTTTGCGAAATTTACATCCCATTAACGATTAAACTTTGCTTGCTATTGTTTTAGAAATTTAGGAACTAAATAATTAGAAATCAATTCAAACAAACATGTAAAAGACATTTTTTTTTAAAAAAAAGTGTGAAGAACATCAAAAAAAGTTTAGGCTTTTGATCTTAAAACCCTTAGATGTGAGATCAGAAAAAAGAGAAAATTGCTTCAACGTGGCTTTGAAGAAGAGATCCAAGTGGATGGGCATAAAGTTGCAAAGCATTTTTTGTTTGGAGGGTCAAATTGCAATTATTCAAAAAGGGAAGGTTATTCATTGAAAAGAGTGAAAACTAAATAAAAAATAAATAAAATATAACAATAAAAACAATAATAATAGCTAGAGAAAAAGAAAAGAGAAGTTTTCAAAAAAAAAAAAAAAAAAAAGAAGAAAAGAACAGAGAAGTGCTTTGGTTGTTGTCGTTGGTTTCTTCTAGTCTTTCTTCTACCTCTTCATGTTTTGTTGGATCATTTATTTTCCTTTTCTTCTTCAAAATTGATCTCCACAATTCCGAATTCCGAAAGAAATCAGTCTCGATTTCAACTTCAGAAATCATGTCGTTTTTCGAAAAATGCAATTTTTGTGTCGTCGCTTCGGATGATGAGTTTTGAGTTTGGGTGACTGATTTATTTATTTATTTATTTTCCGTAAAAGGCGACAAAGCAATGTGGCTCTCGTTCTGGAGATCCGGAGATCGCTTCTCCTTAGATCAGCTCAGGTTTTGTTTTCTCCTTCTTTAATCGTCGTTGTTTTTTTTACCCTTCATCATTATTTGTTCATGTTTATCAATGCTCAATCAACTTTTGAGTATTGTGGAAGGGGATTTTTCCAATTTCAATCTTGTTTTGTTGCTAAGCTTAGGTTTCGATCAGTTAGTGAAAGTAATTTGAATGAGTTTAACTCTAATATGCTCTTGAATTAACTCTATAATTAAAGAATTTTCATTCCTTTCATTGATTAGGGTTTAGCGGGAGAAGAGTGGTAAGAGCTAGTTAAGCGAGAAGTGGGGTTTTAATGGTTTTCGTTGTCAATTAGGCTGATTTCGGATTGTGCAGTTTCAACATTGTGCTCGTTCATTTGGCTTGAACTAATTAAGAGGAGACGGATTCTGATGGAAGGAATAAGTGGGGTTTTCCTGGTTCATTTGGGGGGCTATGTGGATTCATTTTGGATAAGAATTTAAGAATGTGATGCTCTCACTTCTCTGTACTCTTGAGGGATTGGAATTGTTTTCCGTAATTTGTTTTTCTGGCGGACTCCCCTGCTTGGCATGTGGAATTCTCGCTATTCGGCATGCGCATCGTCCTTGAATCACTTGACTTTGTTTAACTCCCTAATTAGGATCAGGCCTCAGCTTGAAAGACATTGCCATGTGGAAACTAATAATCCAAACAATCTACATTGGTTTCTGTCTTTGAAATACTGGGAATTCAATCTTTACCTATTGACTTCCTTCTATCATTGGTTGATAAGGACAATCATTTTGGCCAAAGATATGACTCGAAGGAACCATTTAATGTTATCATCAGAAATAAAACATTCCTCCCCTATATCTCTTTGGAAAATAAGCCTATGCTAGGCCAAGGCAACTATGAAGATGTGCAAATTCATGAAACAACATATTAAGCAACTATTTTGTTTTTTCAAGATATTTTTAACCGTGAAGTTATCCTGGTGTTCATTTCTTTTCTTGTTAGCTTCCTAGGTTACAATTTTCACATTTTAAAAGTTCCCGATCCTCGTTGCGCTGGTGGCGCCTTGAACTTGATTGATTTTTACAAATTTGACGTGTAAAGATGAGAATGATATTAATATTTCTTCGGATTATGTTTCAATGGTGGTTTTTAATATTAGGTATCTGACTGATCAGCTGGTGAAAGTTCAAATTGTTAATGAGGTTAACAAGGTAAATAAAGTCATTCCTCTCGTACTTTATGTAGTGCCTTTTTTGTCATTGTTTTCTCTTAATGCATCAAATGCTCTTGTACTGTGTCTTTTCATGAAGGATTTTGTTATTGAAGCGATTAGATCAATTGCGGAGTTGATTATATGGGGCGACCAGAACGATGATTCAACCTTTTTTGAGTGAGACTTCTAAATAGCCTGCATCCTTGATGTTCATGTTTGAGTCTCACAATTTTATAGAGTTGTTCATATTTGCAGGCTTTTCATGGAGAAACAAATTATGGGCGAGTTTATACGTGTTTTAAAGACTAGCAGGACATTGGCCATTTCATTTCAGTTACTGCAGTCCATGAGCATTTTGATTCAGAACCTGAGAAAGGAACATGCCATATGTGAGTTGATTTTGGAACACTTTAATTTGCCCATTTAATTATAAGATCCTAAATTAATTTCATGATCACTTTTGTAATTATGGTTTTGCAGATTATTTGTTGAGCAATGAGCATATGAACCTCTTAATAACGTATTCATTTGACTTCCAGAATCAAGACCTATTAAGTTACTACATATCCTTCTTAAGGTTAGGGGTTAGTTACTTCAATTGTCCTTTCTGTTATTGGTTGTTTTGTTGTCTTCACCTAGCACATTGATAGGATCCCCATGTTATTCGGGTGGTTAATTTGTTATTGTGTTTGCCACTATAGAGGTGAATTTGTTAGTTTGTTAGTTCTATGTGATGTGAGAATTAAAATAAAAGGTGGGAGAGTGGAGAAGGTCAGTAGGCAATTAGTGACTGTGTGTTAGCGAGCTCTGCTCATTGGGAGAGAACCGAGCCTCTCGAAAGCTCGAAACCTGTCTCGTATTTCCTTCATTTCTGTTCTATTTTCTACAGTACTTATACAATATTAGTCTATTTTCCTCAAGATCTTGGTTCAAATCATATATTTCTGAACATGTTTAGTTGACCATGTTGTTATTGCATGTTTTTGGTTTGTGTAGAGCAATAAGTGGAACGCTTGATAAGAATACAATCTCTCTGCTTGTAAAGACTCGCAACGTAAGTTTTCTGTGATAATGTGCTTATTTTCTTTGAATATATTTACCTTATATTTTGAACTCTTGGGTGAATATGCTTTGAAATGATTTGCATTTTTTTTCAAAAAATAAGAAACTAAAACATCAATGAAACAAAGGAACGCAAAGGAAAAGTGAGGACGGGAAGTCCACTAGACTAGAGACAAAGGAATTTAAAGTTACAGAACCAAAACCCCTGCTAAATCTGAAAATAAAAAAAGCACATGGATACTTTAGCATTGTGATTCCAAAAAGCACCCCAAAAGTCAACTCTATCCTCACAGCATGTGAGGATCTTCAGCCATGTATTTGAAAAGCTGCCTGTTTCCAACCAAATTGTGCAACAAACGCCCATAACTGCAAACTTCCACAACACCTGAGCTTTCCTTAAAAAAGAAAAAAATCCCTAAACAAACGTGCACATTAACCCATATAAGATCAGAGTTTAAGTTTTAATTGTTGTAACTCGGAGAAACTAATGAAATTATAGGACTAAATTAAGGGTGTGTATATATTGTGAAGGCATTACTTACCCTTCTTATATTAAAATTTTAGCGTGTATATGTTGTGAAAGCATTACTTACCCTTCTTATATTAAAATTTTAAACCGATCTCTATATGATGAATAGAGGTTACCTCGAATTGCTGATAAGTTCACCTAGATGCTAGATTGCTTTACTTTTTTTTGGTCTCTTTATTTAGGAGGTTATTGCAACAAGTTTGTATTTTCTTGATGTTTTCATTTATTTTTCTGCTGTTCCTTTTTCGTTGTCTAGGATGAAATAGTTTCATTTCCACTATATGTTGAGGCAATGCGATTTGCTTTCCATGAGGAGAGCATGATCCGGACAGCTGTACGTAATTTGACACTTAATATATATATTGGTGAGTTTCAGTTACTCCCTTTCTTGCTTATCTCTTAATTATTATTTTTTTTTCCTCTCTGTCTCTCAAGTGCAATTATCCTTATTGGGATGCATTCTTATTTGTGATATACTTTTGATACTTTCAGCTGGAGATGAGTCTGTAAATAGATATGTCACCAGTTCTCCTTGTGCAGAGTACTTTTTAAACCTGGTCGCATTTTTCCAAAAGCAGTGCATCGACTTAAACCGATTAGTCTCTGATGCTAAAGAGTAAGAGTTTGAATCATGTAACCTTTTGTTTTTGTTTTTCAGTGGTGGCTTTACCAGTTTATGAGGCCTAGGGGATGTCTCGTCCCCTTTATGCTGCCCTTTTTTCTTTCTTTTCTTTTCTTTTTTTTTTTTTTTTAAATCTTGTTCTTATAGAAAATAATTAAAAAAAAAAAAACAGTTGGAGTTTTCTGATTTTGACTGTGACACAAAAGTGAGTTCCTCCTCTAAACTGTTTAATTTTATGTTTGAGACAGAAATCCCAGTCAAGAGATAACCTCATCTATACTTGATGCTGTACATGAAATCGAAGACAATCTATACTATTTTAGTGACATAATTTCCGCTGGAATTCTTGATGTTGGGATACTAATGACTGACAACCTTTTGCTGCTTTTGATATTCCCGATTCTACTTCCATCGCTTACAATAACAACTGTTAATGTACGGATCTGGATCTCCCATTTTCTTTCTATCTTTTCCTCCTAAGGATGCTTTCATTACTCAGATGCAACTCAATATTCTTTAACCTTTTGTACCTTGTGAATATAGGATATGCAATTTGGTGGAGTCACTTCTCTGTATCTACTTTGCTGTATCCTGCGCATTGTCAAAATTAAAGATTTGGCAAATGTTATTGCCGCTGCTCTCTTCTGTCCTTTGGAAGCTTTTTTATCAATGTCTGAAGCTAAACCCAATGGTTGTCTGTCTCCTCATGCATCTTCACATGAAAGTGAGGTGGATGCTTGCAGCTTGAGATTTGATGGTCCGAACTTGTCTCGCTCTTCACATACTCCCCCAGCAGATTTCATGGAAAATGATGGTCATGATTCGCGTTTGACTTTGAGGTAACTTCTTGTTCCCACCAAGTTTTGTTTTTCTTCCTTTGTTATCTTCTCTCTCTCTCTCTCTATCTCATAGGAGACAAAACTTTGTTGAACATGAATCCATACACTAGAAGTGAACAAGGAGCCTCAGAGTTATGAAATAAAGAACACAAAGAACGAAAGCCTCGAAAAATTATAATCCTAACAACCCACAACATCTTTCCAATTCAATATAATTAAAATAGGTAATTCTTTAATGGCTTTGTCAGTAGAAGCCCATGAAGCAGCCAAGTATTTAGCTTCTGAAAAGGGAATTAAGATCTATCTCTGCTCTTGTTTTTCTTATCTGATGAGTTAAGGTGAACTATTTTACTGCAATGTCTGTTACAAGAGAGAGTATGAACATGGGTTGCGGTGAACTTTTCATGGGATTGGGTTCTTTCTAGGGTTTTTTCAGAGTACAAACATAGTTTTGGCTTTTGTCAGTCTGAATGAAATAAAACTAGGGTTATATCTTTTTGTGTTTCTCGAACATCCCGCTCATTAGCTTTTGGCCTCTTGATCTATAAATAGTCCCCTTTCATGATTCTAAATCAAAATTTGTCTTACTTAATCCTCCTTTGCTAGAATTTCTGCTAAAAACAAACGGAATACACATGAAAAGGAGGCTGAAATTAATAGTAATGGCTATTTATCAGAGCTAAGCTTAGAATTTTAACAACAGAATGAAGGAATCATCCTGTAGGTTGGTGTTCTCCACAGATCTTTGGGTTTGGGCTCCAATTTGTTGTTTCTGTTTCAAGGAGATAAAATCTCAAAATTTCTCATTGAAACTCTTCTATTCGTGCCATTTGTTCTTGCCTACTTTTATGCTTAAAAATGGTTTAGAATAGGAAAAAAATTCCCAATCTTACCCCACACCCTCTTATCGGCTGCACCAACTCTTGGCAAAAAACTGTCTAAAATTTTTTTTTTTTAAAAAAAAAAAAACCACTCGCTGGACTTTCTCTCACAAAGATTGCAGCAAAACAGGAAGCGTATTGGTTTTGCATTTTTTTTTTTTGGCTTGCTTTTCCGTCTTTCCCTTAGTAACCCCCGTTCCCTCAATGGGGGAAACAAAAAAGGATCTAATATGACAATACTACAATCTTATAGTCATTAGTAGGATTTTGTTCCTGTTTGGTTCTTTTCTTTTTTTATTTTTTTTTCTTTACATATCTGCGTTCTTACTATGTAATGAGTAATTTTGACTTTCGTATCTTCCTATTGTATTAATGGCATTTATCATACATGAAGGGAGATTTTGCTCTACTATGTGACAAGGGGGAATGACGTTCAAGTTTTTGGTTCTTTGTGTGTACTTGCTACGTTGTTGCAGACAAAAGGTATGCTCTATTAAAATTTGTATACCAGTTTTCTCAGTTCTTATCACTGATTCGTTTTACTGCTTTCTCATTAAACATCAATTTATCCAGAACTAGATGAGTCAATGCTGGATGCTCTTGGAATTCTTCCACAACGTAAGCAACATAAGAAACTCCTGCTGGTGAGTCATGACTCATAAACGTGGCTCAATACTTACTCGAGGTCTGTAGCATGATTTATGGTACTGCAATATTTCAATGAGGCTGTAAAAAAATCTACTGCATTAGAAAGTGGACGGAGGATTAGTTTATTTTCTGGTTAATTTTCTTAGGAGGAATAATACAATTATTGACAATATATCCACTTTTAGCCGTAATTTCAGATTGCATATCAATACTCAAAAGTTTAGTGTTCGATACTATTAAGTTACTGTGTTGCATTTGTATTAGATTTGATAAGATTTTTTATTTCGCATTCTCAGGAAGCTCTGGTGGGTGAAGGCCCGGGTGAAGAACAACTTTTTTCTTTGGAAAGTAATTCAACGAGAGATGGCATTGGTAGTGACCTGAATGGCTATCTAAAAAAGCTTAAGGTACTGACATCCTTTTTTCGCCTCCCGCCGCTTGTTGTATCATTTCTTAAAGGAAAAGAAATTTCAAGTATTAGTTAGTTATTTTGTTTTTGTTTTTGTCTTATTTTGATTTTTGTTTTGTTTTGTTTTTTTTTTCTTCGGGGAGGAGAGGGGGGGGGGGTTTGTTTTGGGTGAGGGGACTTTTGGTAAGTGGTTTCCATGCAAATTACAAGTAGAAAAGATAAGAAAAAGAAACTGTAAGGTGCTATTTTGATGGTACGAAAAGGAGTTTGGGTAGCAATAATATTGTTAAGTAATTTCAGTCGCCAATTTGCAAGTGGAATATTTTTCAAAATAATAGGACGAATTTAAACCAAACACTATTATATTTCAAACTTTTCGAATGAATTTATGTATGGCACCTGATTTATCACGTGAATATGCAAGTCAAACGTTTCTCTAGACTTTTTGACAATTCATTTCCTTATTTTGATGATCGGCTCAATTGTTATTTCCTCATGGTTCCGAATTTTTTTTTCCTTTTCCAAAGAAGTGGAGCTTGGGAAGGAATTCCATTACTTCTGATTTTTTTGGATTGCAAAGGTCACAATGGTTGTTTCCTGCTCTCTAGTTTTTTCTCTCTTATAATTTGCCTCGTATAAAAGTTTTTTAAGGAAAAAAGTCTAGCAACTGGTATATTAGTTTACAAAACCTCTAGAGTAGGTGACCCCTCAGCTGTCCATTGTAGTTTTCCTATCCCCTGATTAGGAAAACTGATTTTTTTTCCTCCCATTTGTATTTTTTGAGGTTGATGACAGTGCGTTAATGTTCGGGGATGATGCAAATTTAAAAGTGAATTGAATTTTTTTAAACTCTATTCTTGGGTCTTCATTAAAAAAAGTTTCCTTTTCAAGACAAAATAGTTGAACATATGCAAGTAATAGTGGAAGTAAAGTCTACAGTATTTTAATAGCAAGTCTGTTACTAATGAAGGCCCTCGATATCTCCATCCCATCCACTCACATAGACGCATAGACTACCCAAGTGTTGCACCAAATTCAAATGGTTTGCATCATGTTAGAATTTTGATTAGAGCCAAGTTTTTCCATAAAATTAAATTGTTAGCTTCATAAACTACGGACTTAAAATTGTTCTGTTCTTAACTGAAATAAACGCATCACATGGTCTTTTTTTTTTTAAGTTGGGGGTGGGGGGATTCGACCTGGTCACTTTTAGGCGGAGTCAAGTGTAGTTTTACGGATAGGCTATGCTTCAAGAATCCCTACCACATTCAGAATAATATTCCTGTAGCGTTGAAATTAGTTGACTTAAACCATTTTATGATTTCTGATAATTAATTGCCATGTTATTGTCTTTATAGTTCTTGATATGTTGTTGAGCTTTTTCTTTGCTCCCATTCTTTTCTCTACCTAATAGGCCAAGTATGGAGTGGAGTGCTCTTCCCACAATGCGGGAGCTAGTCCTCGTGTACATAGGTTTCAGGTACTCCCATATATCTAATAAGGAATTCCTTCAATCTAATTGCTTATTTCTTTCTGGTGTTTCGGTATTGAAGATCAATAATATTTTTGTTACAAATTTTTCTAACAGAATTACAATTACGATATGAGCCAACTTTGATTTTCATAATCCAACATTCTCTTATGTTTCTTCATAAAATAAAGTAAATCTCTTGCTCCATCATATGTGGACTTCACAATTGGCAAATGAGCGGGTACACATAGACTGAGTTGACCATACATGAGAATATTTGAATCTGAAAAGTATTAGAGACCCAACTTTTAGGGGCAGATTTTAGAATTTACTGTAGGCGTACAAATTTAGGTTTGCTAGCTTTGATATCATAGTAGGAAACGACCTTTGGGGGGGAAATCTGTTGGCGGGGGAATTTTGGGATCTAGTGATTGAAAAGGTTTCTAAAAGACTTGATAGATGGAAGAAGGGTTTTTTGTCTAGGGGAGGGCGAGTTACCTTAATTAAATCAGTTCTTGCCAACATGCCAATTTATTACATGTCCCTGTTCAAAATGCCGGTGTTTGTGGCAGACATATTGTAATGATGAGATCATTTTTGTCGGATATTGAAGGAGGGGGAAGAGTGCGAAGTCTAGTGGCTTGGGATACGATTTTAAAAAACAAGCAGAAAGGGGGATTGGGTTTAGGTAATTTAAGGAAGAAAAATATGGCTTTGTTAGTCGAGTGGTTATGGAGATTTCTATTGGAACAACATGATTTATGAGAGGATAATAAGAAGCAAGTACTGCCTACATCCTAATGGTCGGGACTCAAATGTTGCGACTGCAAGTTCATTTAGAAATCCTTGGAAGTTCATATCTTTGGGTTTGCAGACATTTTCCAAAAACCTCTTGGAGAATGGGGTCAGGGAATAGGGTTATGTTCGAGAAAGGTGTGGTGTGGGAATATATTTTTTGAGTCGTCCTTTCCTAGGCTATTTAGACTTTCTATTGCCCCAAATGCGTCCATTGTTGATGTCTCTCTAGAAATATTTCTAGTGAACTAAATTGGAATAGGGTTCATATCTCAGGGTTTGTAGAAATTTTCCAAAAACATCTCTTGGAGAGTGGAGTCAGGGGATGGGGTTATGTTTTGGAAAGATGTGTGGTGTGGGAATACAACTTTTGAGTCGTCCTTTCCTAGGCTATTTACACTTTTGGTTGCCCTAAACACGCGCATTGTTGACATTTTCTCTAGAAATATTTGTAGTAGGGAAGTTAAGGAGCTGTAGTCTTTACTCCAAATGCTCAATTCTTTCTCACCAAATTTGGATATGCCGGAAGGTAGAGTGTGGGTGTGTGACTCGTCGGATTTCTTTTGTGAATCGATTTTCACTTTTTT
The DNA here is from genome assembly GCA_025403435.1 of Artocarpus heterophyllus. Classification (NCBI taxonomy): domain Eukaryota; kingdom Viridiplantae; phylum Streptophyta; class Magnoliopsida; order Rosales; family Moraceae; genus Artocarpus; species Artocarpus heterophyllus. The sequence goes on from CM046332.1 coordinate 703,483, forward strand.
AGTAGATGAAACTGAAGTCCCTAATTTTGAAGCCTTTTAACTTTATTTGGAAATCTTGTGTCCCCTATAGGATTAAAGTTTTTGCTTGGCTGGTTTTTCGTAGAAAAATTAATTCTTGTGATATGGTTCGGAGAAGGAACCCTCACCTCCCATTTTTACCTTTCTTGGTGTGTATTATGTAAAAAGGGGAATGAATCCTTGGACCATTTGTTTCTTCATTGTGATGTGGTGAGTGCTTTATGGAAGAAATTGTTAAAGGAAGCTGCTTCGAATGGGTATTTCCAGCACATTGTAAATCGCTGGTGGTGGAGAGAATGGAGGGGTTCAGGTTCAACAAAATGGAAAGAGTACTTTGGAGGTGTATGGTCCTATCACTCTTATGGCCGATTTAGATGGGGGGAAATGCAAGACTTTTTGGGGGAAAAAGAGATGGCATTATCAGATTTTTTGAAAAAGTTAAATTTCTAACGTCTCTTTCGATTTCAACAGATAAAGAGTTCAAGGGGATTCCCTTTTATTATTATTATTATTATTTTAAATCGGTTTGATGTAATTGTGTTCTGTTCTTTCTCGTTGTTGTCTTTGAGGACATCTCATCCTCTTTCCTTGTAATTGATTAACAATCAATGAAAAGGTTTTCTTATCAGGAAAAGTATCATAGTAGGAAACAGTTGTACCAAAGCTTAAGCTGTTAGGATATTATCAAACTTCGAATCTATAGTTGGGAGGTCTTTTTAAAATGAGATTTGGTGAAGAAATCTATAAAAATGATGCATTGATCGGGAGAAATTACCACACGGACTATATAGAATACAATAGTTGACCAATAGAAAGCTAGACTAGGAAACCATTCTAATTTCCCTTAGATGTATTTTACCAATTAATTGGAATATTATATCCGGTAATATACACCCTGTTCTGTTGATGGCGAACGTTTGTTTGTGCTACTTTCTTTGAAATCCGAAGATGCATTGTAACATTACATCTTGGACGTGATGGTGATAGAATTGAGAGATGGAGTTCATACTTTAGCTGGTTGCGGACACTACGTATCGTTTAGTGTTAAAAGTGGTTCATTGCATTGACTCATCGAGGACAAGAAACAAGAAGTGAGAAAGTACAGATATAGGCCAAAAAGTCTGAATTGGCTTGTATTTATTGTTAGATTTAAAAAGTTTTACTAGCAGAGTTTATTGTTAAGCTCTCATTGTTTAGAGAAGCTTCTTTGTGATACAAATACTCTCTCTCTCTCTCGTTTCTTTTCCCCCCCTCCTATCGCGTATTTTTGCTCCTAGTAACTTATTTTTTAACTTCTTTTGGCATAAAGATCGATAGAACGGTAAAATTATCCATATTTGAACAGTTTGTAATTGTAATTATGCTTTTGGGTGACTTTTTTTAGGTCCTTGATGCATTGGTCAGTCTATTTGGCCGTTCAAACATATCTGCAGAGACACTGTGGAAGGGCGGGTGGCTTTTGCGCCAACTACTTCCATACAGTGGGGCAGAATTTAACAGTGACCACCTCAAGTTTTTGAATGTAAGTTCAATTCTCTTGGTAAAATTGATATGTGACTTTGCATGACGTTTCCTCTGTGTTTACCTGATGTTGAGCTTCACCATCAGTATAATCTTTTGTAGACAAACTAGAGGCGCGAAACAATAAAACACTTCTCTTTTATTAATTTTGAAAACATCGCATAAAACACGTTCTTATCTGCCTTTTATACTTGGCAGATTCACATTTAACTACCTAACAACCTTCCCTAAAAAGTAGGAAAATCTTCTTATTTAAAATTTGATCATAATGAAACATTAAAAACTGAAAAATACAATTTTAAACATGCTAACACTCCCCCTCAAGTTGGGTTGTACAAATTGAACATTCCCAACTTGTCAATAAGCTTTTCAAACAGAGGCCTAGAGAGTCCTTTTGTGAGTATGTCCGCTACCTGTTCTGATGTTGGTACATAAGATATGCAAATTGTTCCATTTTGGATCTTCTTTTTAATGAATTGTCAATCAACTTTGACGTGTTTGGTTCTATCATGATGAACTGGGTTATGCGAAATATTGATTGTAGCTTTGTTATCACAGTATACCCTTAGTGGAAGTCCCATGGTTTTCTTTAGCTCTTCTAACAATATTTTCAGCCACAAAATCTCACATACTCCGTGTGTTACTGACCTTAAACTCAGCTTCTACGCTACTTCTTGCCACAACTTATTGCTTTTTGCTTCTCAATGTTGCTAAATTTCCCCAAACGAACGTACAATGTCTAGAAGTTGACCTCCTATCTTCTGCTGCTCCTGCCCAGTCGGCGTCGGTGTACACTTCTAGGCTCCTCTCTTCGTTTTTTCTAGAAAAGAGCCCGCTGCCAGGTGTCCCCTTGAGGTATCTCATAATCCTGTATATTGTTTCCATGTGATCTTCAGTGGGTGAGTGCATATATTAACTTACACGACTCACGGCAAAGGCAATATCGGGTCTTGTGTGTGATAGATAGATAGGTCTCCCCACTAGGTGCTGATATCTGCCACGATCAACTGGATCCCTGGGCATTGCTTCCTTCGACCTTGTATCCTTCAACGGGAGTTTCCGCTGGATTGCACCCCATCATTCCTATCTCTGCTAACAAATCTAAAATATACTTTCGCTGAGACAAATTCTAGATTTGTTTCTCGCAATTTCCATACCCAAGAAATATCTTAAATTCTCGAGGTCCTTCATTTCAACCTCCGCAACCAACCTTTGCTTCAAATTCTTCATTTCAATTGTATCATCACCTGTTCAAATTATATCATACTTAAAAAATAATGAAGATAAATTATGTATCTTATTTCAGAATGAGTACAAGGTTCTCTTTTATACAGAGAGAAATTACAGTGAAAAAAAGGAAACTAATTAAAGCTAATATTTGACAGCTTACTTTCCTACTTTGTCCTGATTTGTACAGCTCTTACTTTCTATATTTATATAGAAATCAATCCCTAAAATACATCACGGATTATGACTAAATCAAGGCCTTTAATGACCGGATTTTCAACAGGATTATGACTAAATTAAAGGCCTTTAATGACCGAATTTCCAACACTACCCCTCAAGCTGGTTTGAAGATATCTTCCATAGCCAGCTTGCTAGTTAGCTTTCCAAATTGCTTTTTGTGCAGTCCCTTCGTTAGTACATCAGCTAATTGTTCATCTGTTGGAAGATATGTCATGCATATTATTCCAGCATTGAGTTTCTCTTTAATGAAATGTTTATCCACTTCTATATGTTTTGTGCGATCATGAAGAATTGGATTATGTGCTATAGCAATAGCAGCTTTGTTGTCACAATAGACCTTCATTGGGGTTGAGCAAGAAAACTTCAATTCTTCAAGAATTCTTTTTATCCACATCACTTCACAGATTCCATGGGCAACAGCTCTGAATTCTGCTTCAGCACTACTTCTAGTGACCACACTCTGCTTCTTACTTCGCCAAGTAACTAGATTCCCTCCAACAAAGGAACAGTATCCAGACGTTGATCTTCTGTCTGTAACGCTTCCTGCCCAGTCCGCGTCTGTGTAGACTTCTACTTGAAGATGTCCATGTTTCTTGAACATCAGGCCTCTTCCTGGAGTTCCTTTCAAATATCTTAAGATCCTATAGATAGCCTCGAAATGCTCTGCCCCCGGTGAGTGCATGAATTGACTTACCATGCTAACTGGAAAGTGATATCAGGCCGTGTATGAGACAAATAAATCAATTTTCCTACAAGTCTCTGATATTGTTCCCTGTCCTTTACTTCTTCAGCCTTAGCAGCTTGTAACTTTAAGTTTGGCTCAATTAGACTCTCAACCATCTTACAACCAAGTAGACCTGTTTCTCCAAGGAGATCAAGAACATATTTTCTCTGATTAACAAATATGCCTTCCTTGGATCTTGCAAATTCCATTCCAATGAAATACTTGAGGATTCCTAGGTCCTTAATTTGAAACTCCTTTGCGAGTCTCTTCTTTAGAGTAGTTAGTTCTGCTTCATCATCACCAGTTAAAATAATATCATCAACATAAACAATCAAAATTGCAACTTTACCGTCTTTTGAATGTTTATAAAAAAATGTGTGATCTGCTTGACTCTGCAAGAAGCCATAACTGATAACTGCCTTTCCAAAGCGGTCAAACCACGCTCTTGGTGATTGTTTGAGTCCATATAGTGACTTATGTAATTTACACACTTTGTCACTACCAAGTCTCTTTTCAAACCCTGGCGGTAGGCTCATGTACACCTCCTCTTCCAGATCACCATTAAGAAATGCATTTTTAACGTCAAGTTGATGTAGAGGCCAATCTGAATTCACTGCAAGAGACAATAGAACTCTAATGGAATTTATTTTAGCAACAGGAGCAAAAGTCTCATGATAGTCAATCCCATAGGTTTGAGTAAATCCTTTAGCCACCAATCTCGCCTTGTACCTCTCAACGCTTCCATCAGCTTTACATTTTATCGTAAACACCCATTTACACCCAACTATTTTCTTGCCGTTGGGTAGATCAACTATCTCCCAAGTACCATTTCTCCTTAGAGCATTCATCTCCTCCATGACTGCTAATTTCCAATTTGGATCATCCAATGCTTCCTGTATATTCCTTGGAACAAACAAGTGTGAAATCCTAGATGTGAAAGCTTTATGGTTTTTTGACAGTCCATGATAGGAAAGATATTTTGCAATAGGATGTTGAGTGCAATTTCGGACACCTTTCCTTAAAGCTATAGGAATATCAAGGTCAGGAGTAATAGGTGAATTGTTGGATAAAGGTGGAGCTGGAATAGGATTACCTGAAGTTTCGGTGCCAGAACTCAGATCTTCAGATTGGTTTTGTGCAGGAATGACGCTCGAATCTTTATTTCTCAGATGAAATCTCTTCCTAGTATAAACCTGAAGCTCAGAATTCAGATCACGTTGATTAGTTTGTAGTACTTCTCCCCCTGAACGAGAATTTCCTTCGCTAGGCACCGAAGAACCTGGTTCTCCTAAGCAATTATTATCAGAAACACTTGGATTTGGATTTCCTAAGTGACTACTCTCAGAAATGTGTGGTTTTTGTATAGGACAAATAACATTAGGGAGTGGGATAGAAATGTCCCAAAAATTGTCTTCTACTTCACTTGTCTCCCCCTGAAGAGAATTTTTAGTGAAATAGGGTTTTGTTTTTAAAAAAGACACATCCATACACATGGAATTTTTTTGATTGAGGGTCAAAACACTTATACCCCTTTTTGTTTGATGAATAACCCAAAAAAACACATTTTATAGCACGTGGGTCAAGTTTTGAACGAAATTGGCGCGGAACATGGACGTAGACAGTACATCCAAAAACTTTGACAGGTAAGTCAGAAAACAACCTTATTCCAGGAAAAAAACTTTTTAGGCAATCAAGTGATGTTTTGTATGTTAACACCTTAGTAGGCATCCTGTTTATCAAATAAGCAGCTGTTAACACTGCTTCACCCCATAAATATTTAGGAACATGCATATCAAACATTATGGCACGCGCTACTTCAAGTAAATGTTTATTTTTTCGTTCTGCAATGCCATTTTGTTGAGGGGTATCCCGACACGTAGAGTGATGGAAAATCCCTTTCTCTTTCAAAAAATCACCTAATTGTTTATTAAAATATTCTGTTCCATTGTCAGAATGTAAAATACTAATCTTGGTTTGAAATTGGTTTTCAATCAGAGTGTAAAAATTTTTGAATAGATTTTCCACGTCATATTTTTTATTCATAAGATAAATCCAACATAAACGTGTGTGATCATCAATAAAAGTAACAAACCACCTTTTACCAGAAAGAGTAGTAACTTTAGAAGGACCCCAAACATCACTATGAATCAAATAAAAAGGTTTGGAGGCCTGGTAATTTTTTGGCAAATAAAGGGAACGATGGTTTTTTGCAAAAATACAACTTTCACAATGAAAAAAAGAACAATCAATTCCTTTAAATAATTCTGGACATAAGTGTTTTAGATAAAGAAAACTAGGATGTCCTAGTCTACGGCGCCACAACATTATTTTTTCTTGAACAGAAATTGAACTAGTACTACTAAAGCTCTGAGCTTTTTTATTACTGATAGATATTTCATCAAAGTAGTAAAGACCTTCAATCATCCTAGCACGTCCAATCATCATCCCTGAGTTCTGGTCCTGAAATTCACAATGTGATTCAAAAAAGGTGATATGACAATTAGAATCTTTAGATAGTTTATTAACAGACAAAAGATTGCAGGCTAATTTAGGGACATGGAGAACATTATTGAGATTAATTTTCTCATTCAGTTTAATAAGTCCTTTTCCTGCAATAGATGAAAAACTACCATCGGCAATTCTAATTTTTTCATTTCCAGAACAAGGTGAATAGGTATTGAATAAATGAGAAAAACTAGTCATGTGATCTGAGGCTCCGGAATCTATTATCCACGGAGAGGAGTTTGAACAAGAAAAAGCTTTAGGATTTCTACTTGTCTGTGCCAAAGAAACATTAGGAATACCAGACGATGAGTTGGATTTTATCAGCTTCAAAAGTTGATCAATCTGCTCTTTGTTGAAGGGACCTGAATCAGCTTCATTGGCAGTAGAAATTCCACGATTTTTCTCTCCTTGCTTACTGCTCTTCCAGTTAGCAGGTTTGCCATGAATTTTCCAACATGTCTCACTTGTATGGCGAGGCTTATTGCAAAAATCGCACCAGACCCGTGGCTTATCATCAGTCCTGTGCTGGTAATTCGCTGCCTTTTGGGCTGTAACATCACTAAATAGGGTAGAGTTTTCAATTGACTCACCAGTACTTTTTTTGAGCATGACATTCCTTCGGCTTTCTTCCCTTCTAACTTCGGCAAATACTTCGCCAATGGATGGGAGAGGAGGTCTGCCAATAATCCTTCCTCGTACTTCATCAAACTCAACATTGAGGCCAGCAAGAAATTTGTAAATACGACTGTCTTCCACGGTTTTCTTGTGGTGGTTGTAGTCATCAGCGGATTTCCATTCGTATGTGTTGAAGAGGTCAAGATCCTGCCACAACCTTTTCAACAAATGGAAATATTTGGTAACGGAATTATCTCCTTGACGAATCTCCTCCAATTTTAAAGTCAATTCAAAAACTTGAGATTGGTTGCCCAGGTCAGAATACATCTGACTAACATTATCCCACAACTCTTTTGCAGTAGGATAGCACATGTAATTGGAGCTTATGTCCTCTTCCATGGAATTGACCAACCATGTCATAACCATGGAGTTTTCAGCATCCCAAGTGGCATACAGCGGATCATTAACAGCAGAAATCTTCTTATCACCCGTGATGTAACCGATCTTTCCTTGCGCACGAATATACATACGGACTGATTGTGACCACCGGAGGAAGTTGTCACCATTTAGTCGGATGGTGGTGATTTGGACAGAATGAGAGTTGGAGTGGTGCTGCAGGGTTTTAGATGTTTTTTCTGGAGTGGCAGTTATTGGAGCAATTTCAGACGTCACTTCCGACATGGCTACGTCAGGTTTTTTTGGGGCTGCTGTGTTTTTTAGGGTAAAGAAACGAATGGCTCTGGTACCAACTTAAAAAATAATGAAGATAAATTATGTATCTTATTTCAGAATGAGTACAAGGTTCTCTTTTATACAGAGAGATTACAGTGAAAAAAAGGAAACTAATTAAAGCTAATATTTGACAGCTTACTTTCCTACTTTGTCCTGATTTGTACAACTCTTACTTTCTATATTTACATAGAAATCAATCCCTAAAATACATCACGGATTATGACTAAATCAAGGCCTTTAATGACTGAATTTTCAACAGGATTATGACTAAATTAAAGGCCTTTAATGACCGAATTTCCAACAATTATCTACATTGACAATAAGAATAGTAATTTTGTTACCCTTATTTCTTTGAAATAGAGTATGATCTGCTTGAGCCTGCTTGTATTCTAGCCTTTGGATTACTTTAGTGAATCGATCAAACCATGCCCTTGGAGACCTTTTTAACCCATTAGAGACTTCTTTAACCTGCATACCTTTGCGTGATTCCTTTCTTCATCAAACCAGGCGGTAAATCCATGTACACCTCCCCCAAATCCCATTCAAGAAAGCATTCTTTACATCTAATTGTAGAAGTGACCAGTCCAAATTTAGAGCAAGAGATAATAACACGTACCGTATTTTTTTTTGCCACCGTTGCAAATGTTTCTTGATAGTCTACCCATACGTTTGAGTATAGCCTTTCGCAACAAGCCCCGCTTTGTATCTCTCAATGGACTCATCCGCCTTATATTTAATTGTAAAGACCCATTTGCATCCTACTGGGACCTTGTTGCTTTATTTTTTGACATTTTCCCATGTTCCATTTTTTCCTAGTGCATCCATCTCCTCTTTAATCGCCTTTCTCCATTCCAGATTGTCCCACGCCTCTTGAACTGTCTTGGGAATTTCCACTTCTGCAAGATTAGACACTAAAGCTCGGATTGGTCTTGATAAATGGCTGTAACACACAAACTTTGACATTGGATGCTTTGTACACGTCTGAGTTTCCTTCCTAATTGCAATTGGAAAATCACCAACGTCCCCAGATTGTTTGGTATCCATACACTGATTTCTCTGTGGAATTCTGGCAATGAGTAGTGGTATTTGAGTCTACCTCCTTCGGACATTGTCTTTGTGAGTAAGTAAATTTAAATGGTTGTATTTTATTCTCTCCCTGTTGTTTGATCTCTTAACTGTTGGGTAGATTGTTTGTTTGAAATAGAACTTGAAATTTTATGAGGATCATGTTGGTTGGAAATAATTTGAGGGGGTAGATACGAGTATTTTGTTGGAGGTTTATTGTTGGAGAGAATATCTTGGGCAGGAGGATTATGCGAATTTGAGGGAGGATTTGATTCCCCAACCAATTCGGATTCACCAGGGAAAGAATTTGTAGCGTGTAGATTGGGAGGATTTTGTGGAGGATTTTCAAGATTTGCAAGATTTCAAAATTGTCAAAGATTTTTAGGAGGATTCTAAGAAAGATTTTTTGGAGGATTTTTAGGGAAAGTTTGAGACCTAATATCTTGATTTGAGGGTAGTTCAAAATTGGAATCATTAGGAGGATCTTGGCTGAGGTGTTCTAAGGGGCGACCATTTGGGGATAAATCCCAGAAATATTCCCAAAGGTCAGATTTGCAATTCGAATTCAAGTCTGATTGGGGATGATTTCGTGGATACTCCCCTTAAGGAGATTCTTTTGCATAGAACGGTTGATTTTCAAAGAATGTAACATCCCTAGAGATAAAATATTTTTCTTTTTCTGGTGAGTAGCATCTGTATCCATTTTTTTGGAGGAATATCCCAAGAATATACACTTAAAAGACCGTGGATCAATTTTACTTGGATTTGGCTCAAGGTTGTGAACAAAGGAAGTACATCCAAAAATTTTTAAATCTAAAGTTGAAAAAAAAGGTGAATGAGGGTAAGATTGAAGGAGATAATTCAGTGGGGTTTGATATTTGAGGACACGAGTTGGCATCCTATTAATTAAATAACACAGTTAATATGGCATCCCCCAAAAACGTTTTGGAACATTGGATGTGAAAGGTGATGATCGTGCTACTTCTAAAAGATGACAATTTTTCCGTTTGGAGACACCATTTTGTTGTGGTGTACTCACGCAAGAACTGTGATGAATAATTTCAATCGTTTTGAGAAAATTCCCAATAATGGTATTAAATAATATGTACCATTGTCGGTACGAAGTATCTTAATATCTTCATTGTATTAGGTTTTAATCATAGCCTGAAAATTTTTAAACATTGTGGAAAAAACGTGATTTGTGGGATGCATACCTGTACAATTAGCTGTAATAGTTTGACAGTTTGTATCCCTAGGATTAGGCTGATTTGATTAGGTTCTTAGTTTGGTAGAATATCCCATAAATCATGGGATCTGATATAGAGTTAGTTTTTTTTTTTTTTTTTGCCAGGATTATTATATATATGTGTCTAACACATTGTGAATAATCAGAAAATGGAATTAAGAAAATTCTTCCCCATAGTTTTCTTCTCTTAGCTTCTTCATAATTTTTTTTTCTCAGTTTATGACATGGTATCAAAGCTTGGTTCTTTGGGAATTTTTTCATTGCTGCCTTGTTTGTTTCAGCCTTAATTGCTGAATTTTGTGCTCTGTCTTTCTGTTTCTACAACTTGAAACAGCGCGCCTTTTCTTCGGCCTTCATTGCTGGTGTTTTCTTTTTCTGTCTTAATTGCCTAGAGATCAGGTTTCTTTGTGGAGGATGTCAGAGGTTGCAGAATCGACTGCTAAAGTACAATCAGAGGAAATTGTTCATTCTCAACAGCCCTGGGAATTGCAGAATATTCAGGCTGCATATAGGTTGGATGGAAAAAATTACCTTAAATGGTCCCAACTTGTTCGCACCGTGCTAAAAGGGAAAGGGAAGATCAACCATCTCACAGGTACAGGACCAAAACCAGGAGACCCTCGTTTTGAAGCGTGGGATAAAGAAGATTCCATGATAATGGCATGGTTATGGAATTCTATGACTCCTGAGATTAGCGACACATGTATGTTCTTGGCTACGGCTAAGGATATTTGGGATGCAATCCAACAAACATATTCAAAGGCTAGAGACGTTGCTCAAGTATATGAAGTCAAGGTGAAGACGATGGCTGCAAAACAGGGAAGTAAAACAGTTACTGAATATGCAAATCAATTGAAAGCTTTGTGGCAAGAACTTGATCATTATAGGGTGATAAAAACCAAATGTCCTGAAGATGCTACTATCCTAAAGGATTTCATCGAGCAAGATAGAGTCTTTGACTTTCTTGTTGGGCTTAACTTAGAATTTGATCAAGTAAGAATTCAGATTCTTGGCAAACAAGAGGTTCCGTGCTTTAATGAGGTGGTGGCACTGATTCGAGGTGAGGAAAGTAGAAGAGGGTTGATGCTTGAACCACAAAATACGGACAGCTTAGCTATGGTCACCAGTGGTGGAAATAATTCTGTCACAAGCGTGGGAAAAGTAACAATTTTTGAAGGTGGAAAACCTGGACAACCAAAAGTCCAGAATCGTGACTATAAGGACAGCTTGTGGTGCACTTATTGTAAGAAGCCACGCCATACTCGTGAGCGATGTTGGAAGTTTCATGGAAAGCCTCCAAGCCGTGAGTGGGGACAAAAAGGAGAGCAGCCAAGGAACAATAGTCAAACCCATGTTGTGGCACAGCAAAATGAAGCAACACCAAAGGAGTCAGGCGGTCTCAACCAAGAAGAGGTCGAAAGAGTGAGATCTCTCATTGGCAACCTTGACAAACCTTCAGGTACTTGCTCATTGGTGTATTTAGGTGAGTTTCCACCCTCTATTGGATTAAATGTCTCGGGTACAACCTTTGCCAGATCGTGGATCATGGATTCAGGAGCTACCGACCATATGACCCACTCACCAAATGCTTTTTTCACATATTTCCCATGTCCAAGCAATAGGAAAATAGCCACAGCTGATGGTTCTTTGACCACTGTAGCAGGTGTAGGAGATGTCAAGATAAGCCCATCACTGACCTTAAAAAATGTTCTTCATGTCCCTAGATTATCCACAAACCTTGTCTCTATTCAAAAGCTTACTCAAGATTTACAGTGCAATGTAGTTTTTCATCATAATTATTGTGTATTTCAGGACAAGGATTCAGGGAAGATGATTGGACATGCTAGAGAACAGGATGGACTCTACTATCTTGAAGCTGTGAGCCAATCAAGCATCACCAACGGCAAATTACCTCTTTCTTTTATTTCAGAATTCTGTTCATCTAATAAAGAACAAGTTTGGCTTCATCATCGCCGACTTGGACATCCGTCATTTAGGGTCATTAAAATTATGTTTCCTTCCTTATTTCAAGGTCTAGATGTTGAGAACTTTCGTTGTGATGTGTGCGAACTTGCTAAACACAAACGTGTACCTTTTCCAGTTAGGAATAAAAGAAGTTCTATTCCTTTCTATCTCATTCACAGTGATTTTTGGGGTCCTACTATTCCTAATGTATATGGGGCAAGATGGTTTGTGTCATTCATTGATGATTATACTCGTGCTACGTGGTTTTTTTCGCTTAAACAAAAATCTGATGTCAGTACTGTTCTCCCAAATTTTTGTTCCATGATTAAGAACCAATTTGGGGTTAATATCAAAAGGTTTAGGCCAGATAATGCCAGGGATTATTTTAATCAAGTCCTAACCCCATACTTTCAAAAGGAAGGGATAGTACATGACTCATCCTGTGTCAATACACCACAGCAAAATGGAGTGGCAGAAAGAAAAAATGTTCACCTTCTTGAGTCAACCCGAGCCTTCTTGTTCCAAAAAAATGTGCTTAAATCTTTTTGGGGGGAAGCAGTTCTTACAGCCGTTCACCTTATAAATCGTTTGGCTACCAGAGTCTTGGGATTCAAGAGTCTAATGGAAACACTCTCAACATTCTATCCAAACCTACACACTACAAATAATCTTGTCCCTAGGATATTTGGGTGCGTGTCATTTGTCCACATCCATAATCAAAATAGGGGGAAGTTGGATCCAAGAGCGTTAAAATGTGTCTTTGTAGGTTATTCTTCAACTCAGAAAGGGAATAAGTGTTTTCACCCTCCATCGAAGAAGTTTTATGTCTCTGTGGATGTTACATTTAACGAACGAGTCTTACTTCACCACACCTTATCTTCAGGGGGAGCATTCAATAATTGAAGTTAAGGATGAGGGTTCCTTGATCTGTCACCACTTCCCATGTCTAAACCAGTTCATACGCCTGGTTCCACTGTGCCAAGTCCTGAGTCTGTCTGATCCTGAATTCGAGTCCATGCTAGATCCTGTATCTGAACCCGTGCTTGAAATTCCAGAAAAACCCAACTCTGCTCTTGAGGATGTAAGATTTGGCAAAGGCAAGGTGTTTTCAAGAAAGAGGACAGCTGTCCCTGAATCTATGCAAGTCCAAGAATCCAACCCAGATCCTGAGAATGAGGTAACAATTTCTAATCCTTCATTGCAAGCTGAAACTGAATTTCGTATGAGTGAAAATGACAAGGATCTTCCCACTGCTCTTAGGAAAGGAACTAGAGAGTGTAGAAAACGACCTTTATATCTGCTTGCATACTATTTGTCCTTTAAACACTTTTCACCATCTCACAGAGCCTTCCTTGTTAGCTTAAACAATATTGCCATCCCTACCACCTTAGCTGAGGCTTTGTCCAAAGAGAAATGGAAACAAGCTACGAATGTGCAGATGGAGGCATTGGAGAAGAACAAAACTTGGGAGTTGGTGAAGTTACCAGCAGGAAAGAAACCCGTGGGGTGTAAATGGGTTTATACAGTAAAGTATAGAGCAGATGGATCGATAGAGAGATACAAGGCAAGGCTGGTAGCGAAGGGCTATACTCAAACCTATGGGATTGATTACTTAGAGACTTTTGCTCCAGTTGCGAAGATGAACACTGTTAGAATCCTGTTGTCATTAGCAGCTAACTATGGTTGGGAGTTGCAACAGTTTGATGTCAAGAATGCATTTTTGTACGGAGAACTGGAAGAGGAAATTTAAATGGAGGTCCCACCGGGTTATGCAAATAATTTGGCTGCTCATACAGTGTGTAAGTTGAAGAAAGCCTTGTATGGACTTAAACAATCACCACGGGCATGGTTTGGTAGATTTGCAAGAGCTATGAGTGCCATGGGGTATAAACAAAGCCAAGGGGATCACATGTTGTTCATTAAACACTCACCTTCAGGGGGAGTCATAGCACTCTTGGTATATGTCGATGACATAATATTGACCGGGAATGATGATAAGGAGAGACAGTCTCTAAGTCAGTGTTTGGCTAAGGAGTTCGAGATCAAAGCATTAGGAAGACTGAAATATTTTCTTGGGATCGAAGTGGCTCACTCTAGGTAGGGCATTTTTATCTCCCAACAGAAGTATGTTACTGATCTTCTCAAAGAAACAGGCAAGACAGCATGCAAACCAGCAGGTACTCCAATAGACCCGAATCTTAGACTTGGAAAGGAAGAGGAGGATGCTGCAGTTGATAGGGAAATGTATCAACGCCTAGTAGGAAGGCTCATTTATCTGTCTCATACACGACCAGACATAGCATACGCAGTGAGTGTGATTAGCCAGTTCATGCATAGCCCAAAGGAGGTACATCTGCATGCAGTCCACCGAGTGTTACAGTATCTCAAAGGGACACCAGGAAAGGGTATTCTGTTCAAGAGAAACAGTGGCTTGGTACTCGAAGCATACACAGATGCTGATTATGCTGGGTCAATAGTTGACAGGAGGTCAACCTCAGGATATTGCACCTTTATTGGTGGTAATCTCGTGACGTGGAGGAGTGAGAAACATAATGTGGTGGCACGGTCTAGCGCAGAGGCAGAATTTCAAGCAATGGCTCAAGGGGTGTGAATTACTTTGGTTGAAAATCATCCTAGAAGACTTGAAGATTAAGTGGTATGGCCCAATGAGACTTTATTGTGATAATAAGTCTGCAATTAGCATAGCTCACAACCCGGTACAACATGATCGAATGAAGCACATCGAAATTGACAGACACTTCATTAAGGAGAAATTAGAAAGTGGGTTAATTTGTACGCCGTATGTGTCTACACATGGCCAACTTGCAGATTTACTTACTGAAGGGTTAAGTAGTTCAATGTTTCAAAGTAATGTTTCCAAGCTAGGAATGGAAAATACCTATTCACCAGCTTGAGGGGGAGTGTGGAAAAAACGTGATTTGTGGGAGTGATTAGTGGGATGTATACTTGTACAATTAGCTGTAACAGTTTGACAGTTTGTATCCCTAGAATTAGGCTGATTTGATTAGGTTCCTAGTTTGTTAGAATATCCCATAAATCATGGGATCTGATATAGAGTTATTTTTCTTTTCTTTTGCCAGGATTATTATATATATATATGTGTCTAACTCATTGTGAATAATCAGAAAAGGGAATAAGAAAATTCTTCCCCATAGTTTTCATCTCTCAGCTTCTTCATAATTTTTTTTTCTCAGTTTATGACAAACATAGTTTCAGTTTTAGATTTATCTTTTAAAAGATACACCCAACACACATGAGTATGATCGTCAATCATGGTTTAAAAAGGCGTTCGAGGCGTACGCTTCGAGGCTCGCCTCAGTTTGAGGCGCTTGATCAGCACTTCAAGGCTTAAGCCTTGAATAGCTTGAACGAGGCTTACGCCTTTTCTCATTGAGGCGTGCGCCTTGAGGCGTTTTTGCCTCAAGGCTTATGAGGCGTGAGCCTCAAATTGAAGGATATTTTGAGCCGGTTTTCAATCCAATCTTTTTTTTTCCCTTTCAAAGAAAGTCAATCCAATATCAAAATCGGGCTTTAATCAGATAAAAATAGGCAAATAGATTTTTAAACCTTAAGTCTACCATCTTCTTCATCATCTGCCCCCTTCTTCATCATCGACCCTTTCTTGATCATCAACCCCTGCAACTTTCAAGCCCACTATCCTATGAGCAGTGACTAGAATGATGGCCCACCGACAGCAGTCACCTCTAGATTCTGACTTCCTCAGCCCTCACTCATTGGGTTTTTTTTCCCCTTTTTCTTTTATTTTCTACCGTAGGATGGGTTTTTTTTTTCTTTTTTCCCCTCTTATAGCTACTATAATAATGTATATTTTATAGAAGTAGGTGTTATACAAAAGTTATAATGTTATATAAAATGAAAGTTACATAAAGAGTGCAGTATGTGATTTTTATTCATTTAGATCTAAGTTATTTCATTTTCTCAAAAAAAAAAAAAAAAGGTTATCTTATGTGCTATAAAAGCCATATAATTATAACTATATTAGAGGAACAGTAACATACATATTACATTGTATGTGTTTTATGCACTTTCTTATTGTGCCTTATGGTTTTGTGATGAGCTAAGTGTGTTTTATGGCATGTTTTTGAATTTTATTCAACTTTTTGAATTTTTTTATTTTGCAGTTGAGGCTTACGCCTCAATCCGGGCCTCGGTTCCCGTTTTTGCCTTTTTAAACCTTGTCGTCAATGAACATAATAAACCATCTTTTATTTGTAACACTTAAAATTTGGGAGGGACCTCAAATATCACTATGAATTAACACAAATGGTTTGGAAGCATGATAAGGTTGAGGAAGAAAGGGGAGACCTATGCTTGGCCAATTGGCAAATTTCACATTGAAATAAATCATCCTTTTAAAACAAAGATGGGAACAAGAATTTTAAGTAACTAAAATTGGGATGACCTAGTCTGTAATGTAACAACATTATTTTTTGAGTCCTAGAATAAGAAGAAAACCCTACAGCCTTTTAAGCATGCCCACTCACAGAGACACCATCCTCAAAGTAGTAGAGACCGTTGACCTCCTTAGCACTATCAATCTTCCTCTTCTAAATCCGGTCCTGAAAAACACAAACAAATGGAGAAAAATTAATTACACAGTCCAAATCCTTTGTAATTTTGCTAATGGACAATAGATTGTAGGATAAACTTGGCTCATGCAGGACAGTCTTTAGTGTAATATTGGGTCTGAATTTAATGGTTCCTATTCCTCCAACTACAGAGGAAGACCCGTTTGCCACTTTGACCATATGATTTCCGGGACTAGGAACATAAGCAGTAAACAGTTTTTCACAACCTGTCATGTGATCAGTAGCCCCTAAGTCAATAATCCAAGGCTCACCTTTTTTAGTTAGACCATTGAAAGTAGTCAAAATGGTACCTGTTTGTGCCATAAGTAGAGTTGAAGTTGGCCGAGGCTCATTCAAGAACTTCCGAAGCTGCTCCAATTGGTCTTTGGTGAAGGCCACTGAGGCTTCTGGAAGGGAATCTGTGTTTGTTCCAAAGGAAATCTGAAACCCCTTTCCATCACGTCCATGAGGTTGATTGGGAACATCGGCTGGTTTTCCATGTAATTTCCAACAAGTCTCCTTAGTATGATATGGTTAATGACAGTGGTCACACCATTTTTTATATCCCTTAAGAGTCATTGTTCGGTTTCCATCACGATCATTGCGATTCTCATTACCTCTAGCAATGAGACTCGAGGTTTCTGCAGGAATGTTAGACCCGCCCAGCTTCACTCAACGCCGGCTCTCCTCTTAGCGTATTTTAGCAAAGATTTCTTCAATTTGGGGCAAGGGCTTGATTCCGAGTAGTCGTTCCCTTACGTCATCCAACTCCTTGTTAAGTCCAGCAAGGAAATCATAAATCCGATCACTTTCTACCATCTTCCTGTAGAGTACTACGTCGTCGGCATCTTTCCACGCTGGTGTGGTGAATAAGTCCAACTCCTTCCAAAGCTTAGTTAAATGGTTGTAATACTGAGTGACATCATTTTCACCTTGTCTTAGATTTTGTGCTTTGTTTTTGAGTTCAAACATTTGGGATGAGTTTTCAAGATCGGAGTATGCCAAAGTCATGGCATCCCAGATTTTTTTTTTTTTTTTCTGGTGTCAGAAGGAGGATGTAAGTGTTAGCAATATCATCCTCCATAGAATGAATCAGCCACGCCATAAGCATTGAATTATGAGCCTCCGAATTCGGATAGGTAGGATGATCACTACTTGGCTGCGTAATTGTGCCATCTAAGTAGCCTAATTTTCCTTTACCTCGTATCACCATTAAAACAGAGCGGGGCCATTTTAGAAAATTTGTCCCATTCAACTTGTATGTGGTAATCTATAGAGAGGTATAATTGGTATTTTCAGATATTGCAGTGGGAACAATTGTAGAGGTTGGTTGTGAAGTGTCAGAAGCAACTTCCGCACCTTCACCCCTTATTGCTCCAGTCATCGCCATTTGGCCATTGTTTCTCTCAACTTTAAATTCGCTTTGATACCATGTAGACAAACCAGAGGAGAGAAACAATAAAACACTGCTCATTTATTGGTTCTGAAAACATCACATAAAACACGTTCTTATCTGCCTTTTATACTTAGCAGATTCACATTTAACTACCTAACAACCGTCCCTAAAAACTAGGAAAATCTTCGTACTTAAAATCTGATCATAATAAAACGTCAAAAACTGAAAAATACAACTTTAAACACGCTAACATCTTTGTTAATAGGTCTATTGTACTTCACTCCAATATATATGGACCCTGTTGTTAGTAAATCTTGAACCCTCTGAAATTTGAATCTCTTATTAGTCAGCAGAGCTTTTAGTTAGTTGATTCAAATATTCTCTATGGAAAGAAGAAACAAAAATTGGTGTCCAAGGTGATACATATATTTCTGAATTGTCTTTTGGCAAATCATGTTACAGGTTTCCTTTTGTAGTAGCTTTCCTTCTCAAACGAGTTTCTTGGTTGGTTCTAGGCTTCCTTCCCCTCCCCCCCAACTTCCTCCTCCCAAAAAAAAAAAAACATTGATGGTTAACTTTGATGGATTTTAGATCTGGTTTCGCCAAGAAGGTCCAAAGACTATGGCATTTGACCATCTGTGGTGGACCTCTTCGGTGGCTTCCTTTACATTTCACTTAAAAAAGGTTTGTTTGTTTGTTTGGATGGTGCTGTTGTTGTTGTTGTTGTTTTTGTTTTTGTTTTCCTTCTTTTTTTTGTTTTTGTTTTTTTTTTAATTATAATTATAAGCAAAAGCACCTTCAGAAAACCTATACATCCTTCTTTTGTTATTGCGAGTTGTTTTTTGTTTTCTTATTTTTTAGGATTTCTAGTTTTCGTTTGCACGGTCCAAATCAGAAAGCATTTTGGTGCCATTGGTAGTTGGTGAAATTCCTGGACTGAAAAAGTACATACGTATATTCTCACACTTACCTATGAAGTTGGTGCGGTTTATCATATGCTAACTACAGACAAGTCCTTTTATAAAATTTCAATGTTTCTTTAAAAAAAAAAAAAAAAAGAAAAAAAAGAACTACATACAAGTCCTTTTTATTTTCTTATTGGATCCAACATTATCTTTAAGCATGTTTTTGATAGTGCATGAACTTACAGCTCATCAAATTTGTTCTTTTTCAATGTAGGATTCATACAAAAACAGTGCTAGTGCTCTTCTGGAGGAGGTTAGAGGAATCTGGCCTGATCTCCTTATAATAGTCCTCTGTGATGAGTGGAAAAAGTGCAAAAGAGGTATTTAGTTGGACCTAGTACGTGCATAGTCCTGTTCGTCTGTGAACTATTCATTAACATTTTGCAAAATGAAAATTGCTTTCAGCAATCGAGGCTTCATCCCCTTGGAAAGAGCTCGAGTCAATCCTTTTGTCATCGCAGATGTCTTCTGTTGAAGGTATGAGTGAATTTCAGGGTTTGTTTTATTATTTATTTATTTATTTATTTTATGGTATGGGAGACTCTGTTTAATCATGTGTATGGAGAACAAAAAAATGTGAGTAGTTTTGTTGGTGAGGTGAAATTAACGTGCATATAGATGGTTTCCCAGGTGAATCATCATTTACTGCTGGAGAAAGAATGTGTGAATCGGTGAAGGTTAGTACAAATGATATCTTCTTGTAGCTTCAGACTTTTCAGATCAATCTTCATAATGCTTATGTAGTCTGCCTCTCTTTTATGTTCTTTTTATGATTGAAGTGCTGCTAAGAGATTATAGAATGGACGACATCTTAGTTGTTTTCTGCATTTGTGTGGTACCTAGCAATTTTTTTCAGTTTCTAATTTCTCATGGCACTTCTGGTTTTAGGTATTTGTACTTCTGCATCAACTTCAAACGTTTTCTCTGGGAAGAGCTTCGCCAGATCAACCGCCCATCAATCCTCCAGCGCATGTTTTCGAAAATGTTCGAGCAAAAACCGCTGGTATAGATGCTTCAGGTCCAAAGCCGGGGAGCGAGTTAAAACTTGGTCAGTTTCTATCAGTCTTGTATTTGTACACTTTCATTCATATTTTCAATTAACTCAAGGGAAATAAAGCTTGTGATCCATTCCCCTTTACGTCCTGGGAGGGGTTGGAAGTTGGAAGGTTGTATTTCATTTCATTTTTTTTTCTGCTACACCATCATGTTTGTACTTTTTTTCTTTTCTTTCTTCTCCCTCTCTCCCTTCCTCTCTCTCTCTCTCTCTCTCTCTCTCGTAGGTAAATTATAAAGGCTACATGTCAAGAATTATAATCAAATTACTCTGATTTCTGCCATTTGCAGTTGATGCCGTGCCTTGTCGAATTGCATTTGAGAGAGGTAAAGAACGCCATTTCTGCTTCTTACCCATCTCTTTGGGAACATCCGGGTGGGTTGTCTTAGCAGAAGAATTGCCCCTAAAGCAGCATTACGGAGTGGTTTGTGCTGCTGCACCTTTGGCTGGCTCAAATGTATGTACTTTGAAACCCGTGGACTCTACACCCAAATATATGATAAGGAAAGGAAAAAGTTTATGCAAAAAATCCAACAAGGGCGAAAGACACAAAAAAAAACAAGACTACGTTCAGAAAACTAATAAAAGCAAGTGAAAGTACCAAGGAGCCCCCGTAATGTTTACTTGCCTATTTTCACCATTTCAAGCCTATGATTTGTTTGTTCAGAAATTAGTATTTATATGTGCGTCTTCTCGCTTTAATCTTTCCACGCTTTGTCTTAATTACATTTTCATGAAAGAGTTTGTGTTATTATTATTTGTATCCTCTGAGCATTTGTTAGTTATCACTTCTCGTTATGATCTATATTTGTCTTTGCCTTTAGCCACGGATCGACATCAAGCATCCTCGATGGCTACACTTACGGATCCGACCATCCACTTTACCATTTGTCGATCCTGCTAAATCCGGTGCCTATGGGAAAGTCAAGACGAGAGCTTTGGTTGATGGGAGATGGACATTAGCATTTAGAGACGAGGAATCATGTAAGTCTGCATTGTCTATGGTTCTTGAGGAGATTAGTCTACAAAGCAACGAGGTAGAGAGAAGAATAAAACCATTACTCGATGTTGGAAGTGCTGTGTATACTAATCCGTCTTCGTGTCATCCTGAGTCTTCATCTTCGCATACAATGCCTTCAAATTCATTGTGAGTTTATAACTTTGCTTGAAAATTTTGTAGTAATAATATAGTCTTCTATACTAGTGGGGTGGTGAGAATGTATTATGCCCGATCACCCTTTTGTATATGGTCGGTGAAATCTTGGGCATACCGCGGAATGTAGATTAGCATCCGATATTTATTTTTATTCTTTTCATACTATGCTTTCTTGTTCTGTTTGTAAGCTTATTGGATTCTCTCACCTTCTTCAGTAGCAGTAATGCTAGGGTTATTGTTTTTTTGTTTTTTAATTTATTTTTCCCCTCCTTAATTCTTAAGATATGAATTTTGTATATTTGAGTTAATTCCATAGTGAAAGCCTTGGTTCACCATTTTGCAAAATCTGCTGCAAACTGCAACGTCCATGAAACTGTACTACATTTGGGCTTTTTCTTTCAAATAATGTAAAATTAATGCACTCAATTTTGTTGCTCTTCGGACAATGCAAGACCTATTATGATATTTATTACTTTCAACATGTCTAGATCTTCGTGGTTAAAAGGTTTCAGTTCATTTATTTATTTGTTTTCTAATGGAGGAACTTTATGTGGTCAAATCTTTGTGTCTATAAACAAGCATCGGGCCCAGGACAGTGTTTGTTTTATTGTCAAAAAAACATGTTTGCAGATATTTTCACGTCATATCATCATACTATATTTGCACCTTCGAGGTGTCGAATATATTTGCAAACCTTTGAGGTGTCAAATGGTATCCACTGCGGATACTGGCAAAACTTCTCATTGGAGTCCCATTTGTAACAAGGACCGGCTTGACAAAATGGAAGGTTCTAGTTTCTACCCATAAGAGCGAATCCGATAGAAAAAGAAATTGGAAAGCTGGTGATATGTATTAACATATATGGGGATTTAATTGCTTGGAAAAGCAAAAAAAATAAACAAAACCTTTACCTGGAGAAGATAAGAGAATAAATAAAAGAGCACTACGCTGGATGGTGATGCATCACTTAACCGTCTCATTAATTTTTTTCTACGGATGCTAGATTAATTACCACTCAAGGATGGTCCTAAATGAAAAATAAATATGAAGAGTTGGTCAATTATTTAAGAATTAAGATCGGTTGTCTCATTTTCCTGTCTCGTTTGATGTCTATCAATTTATCTTTTGATATCTCGTGAATTGTTTAAGAATTTTTGATATCTTGATCTTATTTTTATAGTCAAATTTTTAAATTTAAAAGATATGACAAATAAATAGTGGAAGAACAGCCGTCGAGATAAGAAAATGGGGACAAAAGATCTGGTCTCATCATTTAATAGGTTCATGATCGACCTTTTTCTGTAGAAACAGAAAGGTGCAATTTTTATTTTTATTTATTTATCTATTTGTTGAAGTTCTATTTAGTGCCCTCCTGCGATAATTGATGCATCTTTCCAAGCATCAATATACTAAAGCAAAGGGACCCAATCCACTAAAAAGAAAACCTAACATGAAAGAAAATTAGCTAGTAATCATGAGGCTAAACGTCAGATACCTCTCCGAAGAATCTAATTGTAACAATTTAATATTACTTTATGCAAATGGAGAAGGTACATTGCCTAGAAAATGACACTTAATAAGCATGCAAATAAATTTATTTTTACGTTTATTATTATTATTTTTTTGTGATCACCTTGTCAAAGATGGGTTTTAACTATTTGCAAGTTGGAATTTTTTACTCATATATTTATGCATTTAATTTGAAAGTAATTAAGTTTTGATTGTTTATATAGTCCAAGTAGATGTTTTTGTTTGTCATTATTGTCCATTGTTAAAATGAGCTATGTGAATGTTTATTTTGAAGATGAAAAAAAAGAAAAAAAGGCAATTATGTATATCCATCATTCCTCTATCATAGACCACTCTTTACATCCAAATGGCAGACACTTGAGAGCTTTATAAAAGCATAGTGCTAAGAGTTTAATTATCATATCTTATACTCACAAAGAAGGAAATTATGCTAGTGTTCTATCCTCGGAAGACAGGCCCCACATCCGCCGTTCGATGTAATCATATGGTTTTGTTATGATCAACACTTTTAGGTCAAAGTAATGATATTATTATGTAGAGAAGGTTTTTGAATCATGAAATGCCATTGGCTTCTAGTGGAGAAGGGTTTTGTTTTCTTTTTCCTTTTTTTTATTTGGGTTTTTAAATTTATTTATTATTGTTGAGGAACCCCAATGAATTATATATGATTGCACTTCTTTCTTGGATATAATGACCAATCTATGAAGGATACCTCATGGAGTCAAAAGTGTGTGTGGACATTCCATAAGCCAAAAGTATATCTATAGATATGGTATGAACAAACAATATGTGGGTGATCAATGATTTTCAAGTTGTTCTATTTCAGAGGGAATAATTTGTGGGTGATCACCAAGTTCCCTTTTGCACCTCTCTTTCTTTGCCTTTTTCTAATTTATTCGTTGTACAAATAAGTTTGCAAAAACATAAGTTTGCTGCCGAATATGTAGCTTATATTCCTCCTTTGATGCTCTATTTTATGTGATGGGAAAAGTATGTACAAATATGTACACAAACCATAATGCCCCTCGCTTAACCCTAATGAAAGATTAAATCGAAGGGAAAAAATTATCTTTACATTGGAATGATATTGTCCACTTTAAGATTAAGTCTTTATAGATTTGTTTTTGGACTCTGCCCATAAAGTCTAGTGAACGTGGGATTCTAATTGCATTCTTAAACAAACCTTTATTTAATCATTACATCAATATAGCTACGTGGATTGTACCATACAAAAATATATAGATAAGAGAGAATTCTATGTCAGAAGGTTGTATTGCATATATATGTACCTTATCTTTACTTGATAAGTGTGTTTTGAAAATGTGAAGTTTGTTTAATGTCCACTAAAGGTGAAATTTGGGCATTACCCAGAGTGGCCTAATAAAGAAATAATTTAAATATTCTTCAAGAAACAAATCTCTTTTTAGGAGACGGTGGGGAACTGCAGGGCCTAGATACAAAGAGAAAGCAAATGTGTGTAACTATTATTTATCTTTTTCGAGTTCCTTAAAAGCCTAAAAAGAGGCACTTCTTGTAGAGTGCTTTGCTTTGTGTAAGTATGTCAGTCCATGATACAAATACTATAAATTATGGAAAAGTAGAAAACGACAAGTGTATTTCTCTTTTTAGGTAATATATCTTAATCAATAGAGACATCCTGATCAAACCACACTACCATTCTTTGCTTACCAATTGACCGTAAACCAACAGTCTCTTACTTTTGTTTTTTTGGTTCCTTCACACACAAGAACGCAAGTGCATTGACAGAAAGCATTTCATTTCTCCTTTTTCTAAAACAACATTTGAGGGCAAATTGAAACTTTTTAAAATTGAGGAGCTACTTCGACTTATTGTAATTTAGATTTGTTTTTGCATGTTCGGTTTATAGGTTTGAACAAAAACTTTGAAAACAGAAACTCAAATTTTTGTGAGAAATACTATAACATTTCGAATCAAACAAGGACTTTATAACATGTTATTGTTTAATGATAATACCCCTCCAAGGCTTATCCTGTGAGGACACAATATTTTGGCTTGTTAGGGACTGTTTGGGATTCATTTTAAGGAGGTAACTAGAATTTCTAATTTTTATCTATTGATTGGCGCATCTACTTTAGAAGATTGAATTGAAAAATTTAAACCACGTCTCTTTCCTAATTTGCTTAGCAGAGGATATAAATTGCCTATTCAAAAACAAAGTTTGACGGTGACTTGGTATTTTTTTAAGGCTGAATGTTAAGTTTGTGCCTATTTGCACTTTTTCGTCCTAGCAAAGAGTATAACGGAAATTCCTAAGAATTTAAAAGTTTTTTTTTTCCCTCAAAAGGTTAAAAAACAAAAGAAAAAAAAACACACATCCTATTGAGAAAGCTAGAAGTTACACAAGGACAGAATGCGGCCAAGTTAGAAGGGCTTTTTTTTTTTTTTTGGGATAAAGCCACAGCCACATTCAGTCCTTGTAGTAAAGTTGGATTTTGTTGGGAAGACATGAACCCATAAACCCATCCTCCAAAATTAATCCCTCTTCTAAATTGCCACCACCCAAACAAAGCCTTACATTAACCAAACCACCCATTTTTTCCTTCCCACTAAACCTAACCTTTTTCAAGGCCTTCTCAAAGACCTCTTTCACCCATTTCTCAAACAAACTATTTGTAAAATAACCACACCCATTACAAACCTCCTGTAACACTCTCTCCTCCACTCTAAAGCTAACCACATTTTGGTCCCCACAAATTATCTCATCAAAACATTTCTCCATCTTTCCTTCGAAAACTTCCGCCATCTCTCGGTCTCGTGCTGGGCTCCGATCAAATGTGAATGCATTCTCGATGGACTCGGTAAATGCACTAGGGTTTTGCCCGTTCTCCGTTTCCCGAGTCAAATCGCTCGAAATTGGGCTCACCTCCCCGGGCTTATTTTCCTCACTGTTGTTCTCGTCGCCTATTTCTTCATCACCTTTGGCCATGACATTGAGGTCCAGGCCCACATTCATGTTGTCGAATTCCTTGTTTTCAGCGTCAGTCCTCAAATTCTTGGATTTCTTGGGCAATTCCCACTCCGTAACTACTGCCTTTCGCTTGCGATCCGAACTGAGACACTCAAAATTAGTATCAGTCCCTCTAGTTTTCGCTTCCTGTGGTGTCGAGTGTCATTTGGATTACGGCCGGTTCCTTGCTCTTCACGTCAGTTGCGTGTGCTCTGATTCCACCTTCTTTAGTCAGAATGAATACTGCTTGGCCTAAATTTGCTTCTTCTCTGTTAACTTCTCCACCGAAATTTCCAGTCTCAAAAGCATCACTTAGGAATTTCGAAAACCGGGTATGCATTGAATCAATGTCTTCAACTAGAACAACACTTTTCTTGTTAGACTTTAGGGCTTTCGTGATGATTCCGATCTCTGATTCCTGGCTTTTCCCTCCAATATTTTCATTTCTTTTTCTTTTCAACTGAATGAGCATATCAGCAGAGCCAAGAACCGATTCTGCCACGGCACATGCCAGCCGTCTTTTCCCTATCAAGTCATTGCCATGGATCATCAGCCAAGTGATTGCCGATTTGGAATCAATTATGGCTTCCACAATTGAGGGAATGGTTTCTGATTGCCAAGGCACATTCTCCTTCAAAACACTACAGAGTTCACCTCTTTCCACATTCTCTAACTCATGATTATAAGAGAACAAACAACTGTTCCCGAGAGCAAGTGTGATCTTCATCTCCTTGCCTAGTTCACTTGGTTCTAGCACTACTTGTTGATCATGCTTTTGAGTCTCGTCGCCGCCCAAATTGAACTCGATCATGCACGATTGTTGTCGCCGGAACTGGGGAACAAGGTCCGGATTCGGAGCCTGATGATCGGAAAAGAAGATGGAATTTGAGTCTTTGCTCTGGGCATGCCACCAAGGGTACGAAGATGATGAGTAGCTCCTTTTAAGTGATGGGCGTTGACTGAATTGACTAGCATTATTACGCCTTGCTTGGTGTAGACTATGACACATTCTATTCCATTTTTTCTTCAACTCAACCAATTGATCGTCCTGAAAATTAAAAATTCACCCCACATTAGTCATTTGCAAGCAGGATATCATAGTTCAACTACTAGATTCTGTCACAAAATTGATGTAGTAAAGTATTAAGATATTCCCTCAGGCCTATACAACATGACCAATCAATAAAAATACTCGAACATCCAAACAGCTTGTAAATGATGAGGGAAAATAACTAATATTAAAGGAGGAAAAACATGCCAATTAAGATGAGGCATCAATACTAAATAGGTAAATTTTAAAATTTTTATTTTTTTTATTGTGGCATGATTCTAATAAATAATTTATTTGCTTTTTCACCATACACAGAGAGAAAACTCTAAGTGGTATAAAAGACTATTAACAAAATAGCATTTATTGTTTTTTTTTTTTTTTCTTTCTCTGTTTTTCTTTTTCTCCTGAAAATTTAAAAATTATGTGGTACCATAATTTGATGATGTTGGGTCCCATGTGGCAGGAGCCAGGCAGGCAATTTGTGTGGGGTTGATTTGAGCGGCTGCAACCGCTGAGCCTCTTTTTCAAAGTGCGAAGAGCATTCTGAGCACAAACTGGTCATGACCTTGTTGCTGTTGTTGTGTTGTTCATCTTTAGAGCCCAACATGAACAAGGGCTTTGTTTCCATCACAGCTTGGTGAGACTGAGACTGAGACTGAGACTGATCTTGTGAGGAAAACATAATCCTTGACTCATGGAAACTGTCGTGTAAAAGTTACAAAAAAGTTAAAAATTTGCTCAAACTTTAACAAGAATATTATTATTATTAGAACAAGAATAAAGTGAAAACAAAGAAAAGTAACATTTGAAAAGCCTTAATGTCTAGTGGGTAAAACAACAATTTATGATTACAAATGTTGTTGTTTCAATTCTGGTGGAAAATAATTGAATTCAAAAAGCTCTTTTGTCACATTAAAGCGTGCTTTCAATATTATTCTAAAAGCTGATCATGACTTTGGACACATTAATGCACAAAGCTCTATTAGCATTCATACAACAGTACCCGTTATTGTTGCTGATCACTAGTTAGAACATTTTTGGAATATTCCTATTCTTTTTTTTTTATTATTTTTTTGGACATCTTTATATATATACATTCAAATAAACTCATCAGTACTCTTACAGGTAAAGCTGCATGTGGACAGTTTTGTATGCGATTATTGTGCTCTCAAGTGTGATGATTTAGTTTAGTTGTACGGCCAGATTCCTTTCTTATATATATGTATAAATAAATTCTTATTATTTTTGAAAACCAGCAGATTCTTTTGAGCATGCATTATACATACCAAAAGTCATTTCATGTATATAAGGAGCATATCTTAACATTTTTTTGTTTTTAAGTGCAAAAAAAAAAAGAAGAAGTTATAAAAAATAAAAATATATGTAAATATAATATGCAGAACAAAGATATATTGCGTCGATCAATTAGAGGACTATATTATTAGATCATTCCAAAGTAAAAGCTTCAAATGCAATTATTTCTGGTCGGTGAAGTGAAAGCATGCAGTTTATGCCGGGACAAAAGCCAAAGATAAAACAAAAAAAGACAGCAACTGTGTCATTCGTATTTGTCACACCAACCACGCTCAACCTTTTTCTCAGAATTGCCCTTCTCTTCTCATGTCTTTCTTTCAGATCCTCCAGGCCATGCAATGCATTATACGTTATATATATGTTTATGTACTACTTACTATCAACTCTCTCTCAAAATAATCATTTAAAAATTCAAGATGTATCTCATCTATAATACTAATGATTATATATTTTGGAGTATAATTAAATTAATATATATTCATGCCAAAAAAAATTAATTAAATTAAATTAAATTAAATAGGTAGCTATAGATGAAAACGAGATAAAAGTGTAATTGGTAAGTATATGAGAAAGATAATTGATTGATTATGATTATGATAAAGTAATTACCTGGTGGAATAGTTGATATTAGGTGGACGATGATTAAGGGTCAAAGCAAGTCCAGTAGTAGCAGCGGAGGAAGGAACAGAAACAGCCTGAAGAGACCACTGAATCTCAAGTGGAGGCTTTCTCATTTGGCATCTCATGTATGTCTGATAGCTTGCAATCCCCATTATCCACAGCTTTGGCTTATCATCATCACCATCAACCAACCCTGCAATTTCCTCGACCAGATGATCAACTGGATTATACTTATTAATGGCTATATGACGATGATCATCATCATCATCATCATCAACCGTCCATTTGAGATCTCCTGTGTATATTATGACTGATTCCTGATGATCATGAAGATGTAGCTTTTTCTTGAGCTCCAACAGGCCCTTGTCGACATCCTGTCTGCTCATCACCCTCAAAGAAACCGGAACGAAGAACTCAAACAGCTTCAAGAATCGGGTGCGCTTGAGCTCGTGATGAGGAACTTGTCCTTTCTCAAACCTCCTCATGACTTCCATAACAAGGCCTTCTGTTAAAGCCACCGAATCACCGACTACGACAGTGTTTGATGTTCTCTTCTTCGTAGAATTATTATTATTATTATTGATGTTGTTCCTCAAAAGCACCTCAAGAACCAACTTCACATCCTCTTCCTTGACAAAATTACTAGTAGCAGTATTCTTTGGAGGGGAATTAAAGAGAAAAGGTAGGCACTGGTTTTGGTGGAATTGAACTTCTAAAGGCAAGAAATACTTGGTATCAGTGTTATTATTGTGATGCCAGAAAGTACTACTGGGGAGCTGATGATGATCAGGAGAGGACGGAGAAGAGAAAATCCCACCACAAGGATTATAGTGGAAATTAAGAAGAGATGAAGAAGAAGAAGAAGAAGATGTATTATGATGTTGTTGTTCAAGGTTGTTTTTGACACAAGTGCTAGAGAAGCCAGCCTCTCTCATAACCCTACTCACACTTGGATCGTCAAGAATGGAGATAACAAGGCTTTGAAGCTCAACTTTTATGGCCAAAAGTGGCTGTTGCTGGTGTTGTTGTTGTTCGATGGAGCCTCTTCTCTGGTGGGCTTGGGCCCGCTTGAGAGCGGCGATGAGAGCGTTGGAAAGAGAAGGGACGTAGAATTGATGAAGAGGAGGAGTCGAAGACGTCGGAAGGCGGTTGAGGGCGACGTTGAAGCAAAGCTCAAGAGCTCGGCATTGGAGTTGAACAGGATTATTGTTACTATTAGGAGTAGTAGTACTACTAAGACAGGCTCTTCGGAAAAGAGAAGTGCGAGAGGAGAGGAGAGTGGCGGCGACGTGAAGCGGAGTGAGATGAGCATGGCCTCTGCGCCTGGCGAGGGTGAGGGAATGCTTAAGCACCGATGCAGCCTCCGCCGTGAGGGTCTGCTCCAGCACTCCTCCACTGCTAGTGCTACTGCTGCTTATTACTCCTCCTGAGCGCATCACAATTTTAGTGAACACCCCCAAACACACCCCCAAACAAACTACTACTTTATCACTAGCTTCCGAATTTCTTTTTCTTTACAGGTTTGTTATGATATATATTTGAATCACCTCCCCAAAACCCTTTGTGTTTTTTTTTCTTTTTTAATCTATCAAGCTACACTAGATCTTCTCTTTTGAAAGACACACTTGAGGAAGGAAGAATAACAACAACAACAACAAGAATGAAATGGATAGGAATAGGAGTGTATGCTTGGTGAGAGTTATTCAGAGAGAGAGAGAGAGAGAGAAAGTGTGTTTCCTTGAAAAGAAGAGTTTGTTGTTTTTTTTTTTTCAGAGATCTTTAATTTAGCAAGCCCAGAGAGTAGACCACGCCTCTTCCTTTATACTTCCGCTTTTGTTGAATGCCTCTTTTTTTCTTTTTATTTTTTCTTCTTTTTTTTGTTTTTATTTTTATTTTTTTGTGTGTTTGGAAGAGGAGAATGTTTTCCTTTTTTCCTTAAATTTGCCATTTCTTTTATCTCTCTCTCTCTCTCTCTCTCTCTCTCTCTTTCTTCCTGCGCCCTTAATTTGCTTTCTGTCTCTTCAAGTTAAGTACTTTGCCGTTAACTCAGATAAATTAATAAATATATAAGCAAGAGGAACTAGAAGGTAGAGGCATATTAAAATATTCATAGGGTATTTGGAAAGGTGGTTTAAACTATATTTTTTAAAACACTACAGTATATGTAAGTATGGAAATATCGATATCGATAGAAATATCAGTACTTAAATTTACAGAATATCGATGGAAATATTGATATCAGTGGAAATTGACGTAAAATACGGACAATCATCTTAAACCACTTTATTTTTAAGATGGCACTTTGAGAAACTCTAAAATGGTTAATGATACATAGTTTAGATGAATTTTTCAACCAACTTACTAGGTATGTGATGAATATGAATAGCAAAAAGTGATTTATAATATGATACGATCTCAAATTCAATAAATGAATTAAAGTCAACTAATACAAGTACTTTACATCTATAATTTCATATAATATAAGAAAATATCAATACCAAAAAGAGCTTTTAGAAGGTTTAAAGGTATTTAGAATATGTTCTTGGTTCAAACAATATTGATACGAGGACATGAAATCTGAATAGTTTCTTATATAATTCTAAACATGCCATGCATATGTCTCTTGTTCTCTACTCACTATCTCTTGATGTATAGCAAATTGTGAGTTAACCTAATTGCACAAGCTTTGAACTTCATCTAAAAACTATGAAAGTACATAAATGGAATTGATGTTTTGAATCATATATCCTAATACAGGAAAAAATTTAAAATTGGATTTATAACACTAAAAAGTAAATTTATGAAAGACTACATTAAAAAATAAATAAAAATAACTTGAATTTTATATTTCAACGTTAAAAAAATTACATATAAAGTTTGGATGTTTTGTCAAATTTTTGCCAATATTTCTATGAAAATTTTCATAAAATTTCTAAATATTTTGTTCTTTTACACTACAATTTTTATAGAAATGTGATCCAGTAATGTGGTTAAACGTATGAACCATCAAAGAGAAAATGAATAACAATATTAATTATAACGCACGATTCTGAATAAGGTTAAAAACTAATAAATGGGATAATCATCATTGATATATGTACATTTTATTTTCTTAGTATATTCATTAATTACTAGATTTGGTTCCACAGATTATACTAATACCAGTACATATGCGGTGTAACTTTCGATAACCATGTTCAATTGTTGGGACTTGTACATACATCATAAAAAATAGCATATTTTAATAGGCATGATGCGCCAATCAAATAATTTTACCTGATAATGATCAAAAGCTGCAAAAGAAGATATCAATCTACTCTACTTTTGTGTTTTATTATTCTACATTATTATATATTCTTTTCCTTTTTGAAAAGGTGTTTTGTATATCTTTTTCCACTGCAAGAAGAATATGCATGTGATATCAAATTCCATTGTATAATAATACTATATAACTCAAAACAAATTTTACAAGTACTGATGATCAGACTAGGGTTAAGTTCTGTAGCTATATATATATATATATATATATGCTGCTGAGTGCTTTTTACTTTTTACTTTTATTTTTATTTTTATTTTTATTTTTTTTCACGAAAAAAGAAAAAGAAAAGGTTTCATCATCTTTCATGAAAGATGAAACGGAGTCCACAACCACAAAGGTTAGGGAATTAAGGACTAGTCTTGAAAATAGAAAATAGTTTATAATCAGGCTTGAATAGCTTTTCCCTCCTTTTTCCTCTATCATGCCATGCTTTGAATGGACAGACAAAGCCAGCAGAAATTCAAAAAAAGTACAAAAGTGGAAAGGTGTAAAGAACCCAGACACCACCAGGGACGAGTGTCATCACATATATATATATATATGTATATATATATATGGGGGATTACTCAAAACTATTTTCACACTTTTTTTTTTCTTTTCGTTTTTTGGGTTTTTCTTTTTGTTTCTTTTCTTTACTCTTTATTATGCATAAATGAGCAAAGAAACAATGGGGGGGATTTTAGTGTTGGCTTTATCTCTCTCTTTCACGCCAATCCTCGTAGAGAGACAACATTTTATTCCCCACGTACTCAAAAAGCAACCCCGTGTCTGCTATCCTACATTTGCATTTGCATTTGCATTATTAATGCCTCTTTTTCTCT
Organism: Artocarpus heterophyllus; assembly: GCA_025403435.1. Classification (NCBI taxonomy): domain Eukaryota; kingdom Viridiplantae; phylum Streptophyta; class Magnoliopsida; order Rosales; family Moraceae; genus Artocarpus; species Artocarpus heterophyllus. Next base: position 736,167 of record CM046332.1, read on the forward strand.
CTCCAGAGTCCAAACAAACACCTTTTATCTTTGATCACAAAACATTCCCAACAACCCACTAAAAAAGAAAATTTACCCACATATTTATCCAAATAAAGCAAGTACAATAAAGAGAAATCCCCTCCCTATTAATGGACAAATTTTTGTTCAAATTTATCTTTTATGGAAGATGGATGAGACATATTTATTTAATCATAATTAAGCCCTCTTTATTGACTCAACGAAAATGGTCTCTAACCAATTTCTATTTTTAAAAAAGGTTTTACTTGTGCAGCTCATCAAATGGTAGAAGGTCGTAAAAATTGAAAGATGAATGCCATGTCCATCAAACCCATCCATGACTCCATTTCCTTAACTCCTTGAAAAATATGTGGCAATTACTCAATATATACTCCAAGCGACACTGAACATCATTAGATACGTTAAACCAATTATTACGATATCTCCAAGGGTGGAGGAACTCCATAATATTCCATTAATGAGAATAAGAAATGGGGGTGCTTAGCATTTTTATTTTGAGTGCAAATTTTTTTAAAAAAAAAACTGAGTTAAAAAATTAAAAAACAGAAAATCACACGTTTAGGTTCTACATTAAAATCACGCTAGTGTGATGGCACTAAGTAGTCCGCAACTTAGCCTGCCAAGATGCACAAATCAAAGACAACACAAGTAACACACGCTTTACTAGAATCCTTACTAACTATGACAACCATAATTCTTTTGAAGTGAAGAGGGCTGATAAAGGGTGAGTTGTGCAGTCCTATATCGCCTGAAAATAGTCATAAGTAATGGGTTATAAGTAATGACACTATCTTCCAATGGTTGAAAGCTCTTTAGGGTAAAGCCTAAGAGTAAAACTGTGTGAGTTTAAACCCAAAACAGACAATATCATACCCAATACAGATGCAGGTCTTACACTAACCTTTATTGATCACACACATAAAGGAAGAGAAAAGCACAAGAATGCCTACTAAAAGAGCATTTTTTCAAGACTGCTATCCTAAAAAGTTCTTTTCAAAATTGTACTTTTAATTAAAAAATGTCATTTATTAAAGTCCAAGTTACCCTTCTTACTTTAATTAAAAAATATGATTTATTAAAAGTTTAAATTACCCTTCCTTATCACTCCTTCATATGTTAGATTACTCCGATCATCAGGATAGATTGCAAGAGTAGAAGCTGGTAGGTGTCGGAGCTAAAACCTACCAAGCTTTCTCATATTTTCTTTAAAACAAAAAAATACCAACCGCCTTTAGTCACTGTGCGTAGGATGCCAGTGTGGAACCTAGTAGGTGCTAGAGAGAGAACCTACGAGGTTAGGTTCTCTCGTATTTCCTTTGAAGCAAAGAAATACCAACAGCTCCTGGTTGCTAGCGAGGGGTGTTGTTGTAGAACCCACCAGGATTTGGCATGGAATGCGCCAAATTCTGTCACTGAATCCACTAGGTTTCGGGACAAAACCTACTAGAATCACCATCGTCACCATGATGAATGCCAAAGATACCATCGAATTCAAAAAAAGGTCAGCATGGGAACTTCGAGCACCGATTGTGGCAGTGCTAATCATAGAGAGAGATAAGGTGGAGAGAAGAAGGTAGAGAGGTGGAGTTAAGGAGAGGATAGGAGAGAGAAAGAAGCCAAAGAAGAGAGAGAAGGGGCTGTAGAAGAACAGAGGCAGAGAATAAGAGAGTGAGGGATGCACAGGGAGAGGAGAGAGAAACAAGGGTCCAGTATCAAACTAGCTTTAAGATGGAGAATGGTAATTTTTTATCAGATTTTTGAAAATGAAAAAAAAAAGATTAAGGTCTTTTATCTTATTTTTCACTAAGAAAAAAAGGCCAATCAATAAATTAAATTTAAAAGAAAATAAATTTTAAATGGGCAATTTTGAAAAGTCTAAAATAAAAAGGCAATGTTGGTAATTAAGTAGTGTTTATAAGAGAGCATTCCCTGCAAATTTCTCTAAAGGAAATAAAACAAGCTAAGGCAGCATTGAGCTATCACGATCCTAAACCAGGTAGTGACATGGCAGTTTGATTAAGAATAATTAATTAAAATTAATTCTAAATGTCAATGATTAACCCTAGTCCTTGAAACATAATTAGAAACTATTAAAGAAAAACTAATGGGTATAAACATAATTTAAATGACTTGGGAATTTATTTAAAACATGGCATTATTGAATTAACCACAAAATCAAAGGAAACTACAAATCTGTCAAATACAATCTGGGTCCCATTGGACCACACAATAGTGCATATATAGTTCAGACATAAAAGGATAATACAACCAAACTACAGTCTAACAATCATAAATCAAAGTGCATGAATACAGTCTCATTATTACATGCCTTAATTAAAATACAAATAATAACTAAAGTAACTCATGGACTCTGCGAGTAATCCAACAGTAAATCTACTCAGCTGCATGAGCAAAAGGCTCATAGGTCTTAAGTTCTAAAATGATATTTAAATAAATTAAATAGAATAAAATAACAAAACATAACTTGAGTAAAGTGATTACAAATAAATACATCATTAAAGTCGAAGATTCTTACCGTTAATATCTTATGATTTATGCCAAACCATACATTAATACTTACTATGTGCAAGGTCTGATATGAACACCACTGTAGTAGCCTGGACCGGGTTTTGGAACATACCCCTTAGGTCTCCCTCTGCACGACCTAAACTCTATGTGACACCATGCATTTAAAACATAACCAATATGGGAATCTTATACCGATTGGGATTCAAAAATCTTTCAAATACATTATCTCACTCAAAGGTGCTTATTCCAATATTTAGATATTTTTTCATAATCATTCTTTTACAAGTATATTTCAAACGATTGAAAATATATTTAAAATGTGATAATGTTAGCTCTACAAGGCAGTGACTAACCTTAAGTGCAAACTTAAATATCAACATCGAAATTTAAACAAATTTATTAGGATGTTAATTTCACGGTTCTTAGTGTGCTAAAATCATTTAAAGTTCCGTGGTTGCATATAACATTTAATCACTCTTTAAAATACATTTACAATGATTTTTAGTCAGTAAAACATACAAAAACACACTTAAAATGCAATTTGGGTCAAAGGAGACTCGGGTTGAACGAAATAGTATTCTTTGGTGCAACATGGTCCACCGATATTACCCTCGATAGATCGCATGTCATGCGGTTGCACAGTCGACCGCGTTACACAAAGTCGCAACGTCGTGAATAGTAAAGCACTCAAACTTAGATTGAGTTGAAACCCATCCAAATTAGTTCTAATGAATCCAAAACATGTTCTAATGATCCTAAATCATCGTATGAATCATAAACACTCACTTTTACACACATATATTTATGTTTCAATATTTTTCCAACACTTTTCATCATCATTCCAAAAATAAGAAAACTATATGTAAAAATGTATTTAAATCCAAATTTGTGAGCATAAATGGTTAAATCTTGTGTTTAACTCTACATAAATTATATATGAACATTATCAGACCTGTTTCTAACAATTCCCAAATGTCAAAACACCTTTAAACTTTTAGTCTAGTACATGTATGAACACTTTGAACCCCACAGTCTCAAAACATAAACTAATAAATGCTACTAGAAATTTCTAGACCTAAATAGATGGATTTAAATCTATAAACCAGAAGCAAATTTCAAAATTTAAGGGATAAATTGATTTACACAACTTCTAACCTTATTTTGTTAGGATTCATGGTTTGAAATGATGGTTTAGCTCTTGGTTTGTCAATGGCAGCTTAAGTTTTTGTTTTTGTTTTGCTGAGAGTAAAGCATAAAAATAGAGAAGGGAAAGAAAGAGTGTAACACCCGAGAATTTTTAGTGCTTTTGATTTCTATTTGGCCTACCAGAAATAACAATCGGCTTGTCGATGAATGGCTAACTGGCGTAGTGGAAGTCCTGCTTTAGCTTGCCGATAAAATGTTTTAAGAGGCAAAATTTTATTCGCCTCAGAAGGCTTGTTGATCTTTCAAAGCGGCCAGCCGGTCAGATGACTGTTTGGGGTATTTTAGGAAAATTCCATTAAGGTGAAAATAGGATTTTTAAGATTAAAAATCATACCATAATCTTAAACAAGGAAGGACTAATAAGAAAAAAAAAATAAACTAGAAAGTTTAATTGTTGCAAAATGTATTGCAACCAATTTTAAGATAAAAATACAGCATGAAAATTATGCATTATGAGAGAAATATAGTGTAAGGATTACACTAATAAAGTTATGCAATGCAAGAACTATACCAAAAAAGTTATGCAGTATAAAAATTACACTGCATAAAGTTAAGTAGTATAGAAATTATACTGCATAAAGTAATATAGTATAGAAATTAGACTATGTAAAGCCAAGCAATATAAGAATTACACTGTAGAGATGATGTGAAAGCTTATGGAACATGAAACATAGTGTAGAAAAAATACTGGTAGTATGAAATATATACTGGCAGTATGGGAAAAATATTATTAGTATAAATTTAGACTGTTAAAAAGCTTATGTGGGACTCACCAAGGTGCCACCTTTTATTAGAAATGTATATCTTAAGTAGTAAAAATATAATATATTTTTAGAGACATTTTTATCAATAAAGAATTTATTTATTATTCATATGCCAAATTGCTGTCCTCTTTACGTTCATATTTATTAGATGTGTAAAAAGTAAACAAAAATTTGAGACTGCAGAAGACATGATTCTAAAGGTGACGGTCTAAATTATAAGATTCACAATTGAGCGAATAAAGTTAGGCGCTTTATTCATACAAAGATTGTTATGTTGTCTATATCTCAAACAGGAGATGGTTTGTCTTGGCCATTGGAGGTGGACTCCACGAATAAAAACATTGGTGCATTACCATAGGTAACAATGCATTGGATCAGGACATAAAGTATAATTGATTTGGATTAATAATTATATCTCGACAAATCAATTCACATTAAACAATTATATGTGTTGTATCTTAATCGTGAGATGAATAATGGGCCCGTTGTCTTGACTTATGTCTTTTGATGTACAAAAAGATGACATCCATATTTAATAATGGTACTTATACCGGTACATTAGAGACATGACTCTTGATAGCGTAGACTTGTTATTCACAGATATGGAATCCATAGCTCCTCTTTAAGAGTCGATGATATCCTTTTATATGCGTTATCCTATAATTGGAAGACTAGAGTACTCAACCATTTGGATACATAGGTGTAACAGAATGAAATATTGTCTTTGGATGGTAAGTTTTTTGATGGTGAGATAATGGAACGTAAGAGAAAAATAATCGGGAAGGTAAGACAGAATTTATCCTAAAGTCGATTATGGATACCTTACGGGGATACGATACATTATGATATGTCATGGATACTTATCTATTCGGGCTTCGTAATTCTATATAGTTTGAGAGTATAGATCTAAGCTTTTAGTGAAATAGCGTTAGAGTTGATAATTATGAAATGTATATCTGGGATATTGGATTTCATAATTATCAGGAGCTTGAACTATATAGGTCCATTAGGTCTTTTTCGCTAGCTTACAATAAATCGTGTAATGATATGGCATGCTTTTCTAATAAATTGGTGACTTATGTTAAATTATCAGATTGGTTGAAATTTGATAGGATCAGATAATTCATGTCTATTTATCCGTTAAATTAATTTTGTGAAAAATTAATTCAAGATAAACTTGTTGAATTATCCAAAATATTTATTTTCCTAGAGATTATCTAGATATAGTTGTTTTAATAAGATAACTTCTCTATTAGGTTATTATCCAAAGAATCTCTAGTGGAAAATAGAAGATTCGTAAGAATCATTTATCGTAAGTTCAGTAGGTCGGTCTTTAGGTTCGACCTGTTGATGGGTAAGTTCAACAAACCGATCAACCAGTTTCGGCCTGCTAACCAAACGATAATTTGATTACATGTTTTATGCAATTTTATCAAATATTGATCCAGATTTAAAGGCCTTATTTGATCAGGACCAACCAAGGGGACGACCCCTATAAATAAAGAGTGAGACTCAAATGTTATTTATATTAGTTGAGAAATCAAGAGTGAGCACTCTAGTCTGTGAGTTTCTGAAACTCCCCTGAAAGGCTATTGTTCACAAATCACGAATGGTAGTTTTGGGTATTTCTCAATTGATTGGAAGAAGAGTCACCTGGAAAGAGCTGTACGATGTGCGCCCACACGTACCCCAATCGTGGATAGAGAATAGTAAAGCAGACTAGTTGGTTGAGGTTCTTTTAGAACGCCTTTCTCTTCATCAATTGTAGGAGCTCTTCAGTATACGAGGTTTGTAAGATCTAGTTAATTTATGCATATAGCATGTTAAACTTGTGTTTTAAAAAATACTCTAATATAAAAATTTTTAATTTTTGCTGAGTACTATTTTTACAACACCTTCAAGGTAGAAAAAGGGCCACCTCACCCCCTTAGTTTGCACCGGTTCTACTTAAAAGTGGATGTGGGAAATTGGTTTCCATCATTTGTTATGCATGAAAGGCATGGAAAAAGAGAAGAAAATAACCTATTTTGCTCTCCAAGAAACTGATTCTAGCTCCCTATTTTCCTCTCAATATTTCTCAAAAAGTAAAACCTCTAATCAAGTTTAGAAGCAAGCTTTTGTGTTAGAGATTATGATTACTCAATTTTAAAGGTAAAAATCTCAATTTTACCTATTGTATTTAAGAGGTTTTTGTTCATGGGTTCAAGTGAGATCTTTATGGGATATGTTGTTATAAATTATAGACTATGTCATGCAATATAAATACTATGGCATGATTATTTAGTGTTTTTAGTATGTGATGATGAGATTGAATATTGGAAACTAGGGTTTTATATGTTAAAAGGCAAAGTTTGAAGAACTTTGCTCTAAGACAAAGTTTTAATGCTTTTTTAAAGATAGATGATTTTGATGGACTTAGAGGTTGTTTTGTCTTCTGAGTAAAATACATGATTTACTCAAAACAGAGATATGAACAACTTTTGTGAACAAAGTTTTGTAAAATTCAAAGAGGACTAAATTTCAAAGATATGCAAAAGTTTGGTAGTTTGAAAATTAACTAAAAAGTCTACTTTAGTGTTAGAATTTAAGGACAGTTAAAACACGAAAGTTGTAAAACTCATTGAAACTATAAAGCAACATGAACAATTTGTCAAAATTCTACACAGTAGATGAGTTATGAATTTTGCAAGATTTTAAGCATAAACTTTCGTAAAATGAAAATGTTATGAAATGTTCTAAAATGGTTTTGATTAAACTAGAGTTTGAGGAAGTTTTAATCATTATATATATAAAAAAAAAACTGAATGTTTTAGTATGAAACGGTTGTTTTTGGTCCTCAGGGTAAAAATTTAAAGATTTTGTGTTTCAGGTCAAAACCGTAAAATCGTGTGAAACTAGGTTTTCACTAAGAAATTTTGGTTTCCTGCATTGCTATGGGCAGTAAGTGACCATAGGTTTTAAGTTTGAAAGGATTTAAATTTTTTACTAAGAAAAGAATGAGAAAAAAAGTTAAGGGCATAATCACCAAGATTTTCAAATTATGGGTCAAAACTATAAACTTTTGATGAAATAGATTTTTACAAAAAGGAAACCAATGTTTGGTTTTTCATAATGTTACAATTAAATTGTTTTAAAATGGGTTCCGAAAGTTTTTAAAGACCCGTCAAGGGCAGAATGATCATTCTCTATAAAACGGCCAAAACGGACCCGAAATGCCCAATATCAGAAAACTCCCTTTAACGGGAATTTTTTTGTAATATGTAAGTAATGAGATGGTAAAGTTAAGCATAAAGCTTAGTAAAGTTACAATATTTACGAAAAACCTATTAAGGATAAAATTGTTATTTTTAAAAAAAGGTTAAAATAAAGCCGAACGATCTAAATTAGCAAAATGTTCTCAGATGGAACATGTTTCGAAATATGATAAGTCATGAAACTGTCAAGTAAGATGGGAAATCTAATTAAGGAACATTTAAGTTAAGTAAAAGAAGGTAACCTGGTGGGTTACAAAGTGAAGTAAAAGGAAAGGAAACGCGATGGATTACAAAGTTAAGTAAAGAAAAAGGTAACCTGGTGGATTACAAAGTTAAGTAAAGAGAAACGTAAACCGATGGGACACAAAGTAAAGAAAAAGTAAACTGATAGGATACAATGTCAAATAAAAAGGAATGAACAGTTAATGTTAAGTTACATTATCAATAAAGTAGACTGATAATAAGAAAAGTTAGCTAATAGTCGGATGTCATTTGAAACAGGATAAAGAAGCTGACTAATAAAAGGAAAAAGGAATGAAATGGGAACTTTAGAGCTAAGTCTAAGTATGTTTTATGAGACGGATTTAGGAATGGTGTTTTAATAAAGAAGTTTTATGAGAAAGATTTAAAGTAAAAGAAGTTTGATGAGAAAGATTTAAAGAAGAAAGTTTTATAAATGTTTCAAATTTTTTGTGAGGAAATATTTGAATTTATTAAGCATAAACTCATTATGAGATTCTTCATGCTATAGGTGGTCCAATGAAAGACCAATATGACTGGTTGTAGAGCTCGATGTTGCGGTGGACTGATGTGAAGATTGAGTATAGGTACCACTACAAGAAGTCTTCCACTCATAAAAGAAAATGCTTTTCGCAATTTAAAATAGCGTTTTAAATGCTTAAAGAAAGTAAATGTTTAAGAAAATATTTTATAAGAAATGTTTTACAAAAAGAAAACATGTTTTAGGTTATATTGCAATAGATGTTGTAACATATTCATGAATGTTTTAAGAAGATTATTTAAGAAAGTTTTTAAGAAAGTAAATGTCCTTAATAAGTTTTAAGAAACGTTTTGAATGATTTTTAAAGTCAAGTGTTGAGCTACGTTTCAATTACAGCTGTGACGGAGTTTGCAACAATTTTTAGTAAGTTTTAAAGTATGTCAAAGGAAAAAAAAATTATTCAGTATTTTTCTTACTGGTAAGTAAGAAACTGATGCTAAGGAATGATGTTTAAAAGATGTTTAAGAAAGTTAAGTGATTGCCCGAAAAGGGAGGTCGTTATAGAAAGAGTGAAGTAAGGGAAGGGAAAAGAGAGAGATGTGGCCATAAATTTGATTGCTTTTAGGCTTCAAATTAGGGATTGAGTGTTGTTTCTAGGCCAAAACTATGGGTGTTCTTGGTTTCTGAATAAGTGGTTTCAAGGCCTGCGTGTTTCACATGATTTATGTTTGAGTGAGACAGTGGGGACTCGTTTGAAATTTTCACAAAAGCTGAGTCTAGCATTTTAAATAAATTAATAAAAAGGAAATGTTGCAATTCAATTAAAACTAATAAATTGCTAAAATATTACCAAAATTTATTTTAAAATTATTTTAAAAACTGTTGAAAATAAAAATAAAAATAATAAAGGCATTTAGAAAATAAATTCTTAAAAGTGATTAATTAGTTATTAAAATTTTAATTAGACACACTAGTTATCAATTAACATACTAATTACAATTAATAAATCTTAGAGTATTACATGAGCTTGTGTGTGCCACCTGTCCTATGAAATTCGAGCTTTTTGAAAGAAGAAATACGGCTTTGACCTCTCTGTGGGCCCGCTCTATTTTATTCCATAAGAAGGGATCCATGCAATGCCCGAGGTTTAGAACCCACGTGCCAATGACATGTCAAAGCTAAAAAGAGAAAAGCCAAAGATGGCATGGAGGTCTTGATGAGACTTAGAAAATGCACTTTTCTTAACGTTAAAATCAACTATTTTGCATTAATATTTTTCTAAAACTCCTTAATTATAGCAATTAGGTGATAAACAGTGCTTTAGTGTCTAAGTATGAAAATATGTTTAAAAATGTGTTTTTAATGTGTTTTTATGTTTAATAATATTTTTGGTAATTTTTAGAGTCGTTTTGGTGTGTCAAATATGTGCTAAATCTATAAATAGTTAAAACCATAAAATTTATGTTATGTTATTTTATTTTGAGTCTTAATGTGTTTAATAGTGTGTTTTAAGTATTTACATATGTTCTATTATATTTTTAGTAATTTCTAAAAATATTTCCAAGTCATAAAAATCATATCTGTGCTAAACCGAAAGAGACTAGAAGTTTTATAAGTTTGTAATTAATTTTGTGTGTTTTAATGTAAAATAAATATTTTTAATAATTATTTTGTTTGTAAAATAATTAATTTTAGCATGTTTATAAAATTTAGATTTGAAATCTGGTGGAAAAACGAAGCAAAACGGCACCAAAACAGAAAAAATCAGACATCAAATGCATCAAAAACTCAACAAAAATATGAATTCATGTAGAAGCGAACATGTGGCAATATGACAGCCATCGGGTGCACTGCAAATTCAATCTCAGCCATTCAGCCTCTGTGTACGTCAGCTCACGTTAGGCCACGCGTCACTCTCGCAGCGAGCGTCAACACTAACGCGTGTCAGTGGACGCCATGCGCACTTAAAGTGTTGTCCAATCTGGTGTAGCTAACTCACGTAATCTCCCTTTCGCAACCACCAGATCTGCATTCAAAGACTGATCTGATGGTCTCTTTTTGAGGCCCACTTGGTCCCAATGGTCCCCACTCGGGCCCATTATCGTGCATGATTCCAGACCATAAGATCGTGTCTTCAACGGTCCAGATTGAGCTTGTTTGATACCGCCAGCCGCTGCACAGTAGCTAATTCCAAACAAAAATTTGCATTCTCCAGCTACGAGATTCGTGTTGAAAAATGGGGGAGAATCATCATTTCGCTCAAATTTCTCAATGGAGCTATAGTGAGAAACGTTTAAAAATTTGTAAACAATAGGCAAACTTTGCCTATAAATATTAAGGCATCAGCCTGGTTTTGGAGAGACCCCCCTTCGTAGTGTAAAACACTATTGTTTAAATAATTAGTTTCTATTTTAGTTTTTAATGTTTAGTTTTAGTCCAGTTTCTTATAAAATATTTCTCTGTTTATGTTGTAAAATTATGTTCAATAATATTAGTAGTATTTTATTAATTATGTCTTTTTAATTTCCTTTTTAGCTGATGGGAGAGGGGAAAATTCTGGCAAAATTTCCTTAAATAGTTTTGGTTTTTCTTAGTTTTCTAAGCAGTTATAATGCCAAATTATTTTCTTAGAAAACTTAAGATTTTAATATTTTCTTACCTAGAACTCTACCAAAATTACAGTTTTGATTTATCAACGACATAGACTAACACGGATAATGCTTGGGAGAACCTTGATTAGTCGTAGACACAGAATGGCTCAGTAAATGCTTAACTTTTTATCTTGGTTATTATTTTAGTTAAGTTATGTTAAAATACTACACATTTATTAAGTTGTGTTTTTGTTGTATTATATACATAGAATAGCACATTAAATGCTTGGTAACTCTTGATTTATTGTCGACATACGATGACATAGTATATTCTTAAACCAATGACTAAATAAAAAGAAAAACTAAAATATATTTAAGATAATTGCTAGAATGAAATCTTTAAACCTTAGCCCTATTATTATTGCTGTTTTACTTTTATAAATTACCGTTGTTATTGTCGTTACTCTACTTAAGTTATTTTAAATTGTCTACATTTCTTATTATTAAAGTTCCAAATTTTCAAAATCTAAAAATGAAAAATGTTGTAAAAATATGTAAATATTGTAAACATATTTTGTAAATAAAAAATATTAATTCTCATATTTTTTAGCTTATATAAAAAGAAATTTAATATAATATATGCAATAGAACTGAATAAAATCCTTCTTTGTAGGTTCGACCTTGGATTCACCAAGTAAATATTACTTGAGACTGTTAGACATGAATGCCCTAAGGAGTAAAAATGTAATAAGTATTTGGAGATATTTTTATCAATAAAGAATTTATTTATTGTTTATATACCAAATCTTGTCCTCTTTATGTTCATATTTATTAAATGTATGTAAAGCAAACAAAAGTCTGAGACTATCAGTCTAAACCTTTAAGAATTGGGCATATGATGGACAGATTATGCGGAAGACACGATTCTTAAGGTGATGGTCTAAAACATAAGACCCGCAATCGAGGGAATAATGTTGGGCACTTTATTCATGTAAAGATTGTTATGTTGTCTATATTCCTATTGGGAGATGGTTTGTCTTGACCATCGGAGGTGGATTACATGAATAGAAACATTAGCACGTTGTCATAGATGACGATGTGTTGGATCTGGACATAAAGTGAATTGATTTGGATTAATAATTTTGTCTTAGTAAATCGGTTCATTTTAGACAATCATTTATATTGTATCTTAATCCTAAGATGAATAGTAGGCCTGTTATCTTGACTTGTGCCATTTGATGTACTAAAGGGTGATAACTGTAACACCCGAGATTTTTAATGCATTAAAAATGCATTAAGTTAAGAATTATATTAAGATAAAAAGTACAGTATAAAGAAAAATACTGTATAATAATACAAGAAATTATATGGTATTAAAATAATACAGTGTAAGGAAGTACACTGATAAAGTTATTACATTGCAAAAGTAAAGCAGTATAAGAATTGGACTGTGTGGACCATAATTTTTTTATAAAAGTGCAAAAAGAAAAGGAAAAAAAAAAGAAAAAAATCAGACAAAAAGAAATCAGCTCTCTCTCTACTTTATCTCTCTAGATTTTCTCTCTCTCTCCTCAAATCTCGTTCGAGATTTCGACATTTGTTTTCGACACCTCCTGCACCAATGGAAAGCTCTCGACGAGCTGAGTTCAACGAGGTGTCGTGCCACCCAAAAAGCCACCAGAGGAGGCCACACGCGCCGCCCAAAGTGGCGGTGAAACCTATTTTTCTCGACGTGATTTCTCCGCCGTCTGACGTCCAATCGACGTGATTCTTGTTTTTACACGACCACCGTGATGAGAGGAACAAAACCCACCCTTAGTGGCAGCTCAACAACGGCCGGATTGCTCCGTCCGTCTACCGCCACCATGCGCCACCACACCATAGTGGAACTCCGCCTTGCCGGAGGAGGTGGCCGACACCACCCCTCCCAATGGATTCAGAGGATTAAGGGGAATAAAACCCCTCGATCAATTGCACCGAAGGAGCTCGTTTCGTTGGAGAACGGCCAATGCCGCCGTCAACCGCCTTGGGAGCCTCTGTCCTTGCCCTTCCCAGCCACGTTGCTTCAAATTGGATGAGGGGAAATGCTCATAGGAGTATGGATAGCAAAAGCCCTCAGCCAATTTCGGGTTTCCATCGCCAGAAAGCCATGATCGGAGTCTTCATTTTTGCCATCAATGTCGAGCTCCGACCTGCTATGTTAGAGGCAGAATTAGGCAAAATTGACACCACCATTGACTCAGAAGGGTCGATTTAGGGGGGGTAGGCCCAAGCCCAGCTGCCAACGGACCCCGATTGACGCGGGTCAAAGTCGATCAACGGCCAGTCAACGCTGGTCAACGACGACTTTGGGATTTTGTGATCCGGACTTCCGATCGATGATCCGAGATCGCCTCCCAACTCGTTTCTATGCTCTGAACGCAATGGTGACCTCCGTTCGAGCTAATTCTACTCTGATGAAAATTATCCGGTACTAACTGTATGCGGATCGAGGCGATTCAAACTACAGTAACGGGTCTAGAATGACAGTTCTAGTAACGTATGATCTCCAAGAAGCATTCTTAGCCATTCATGGTCGCTCGAGGAGCACCACAGAGGATGCTTCGCATACTGTAGATACAACGGGGTACAACTGGACCTGTTTAGCTTGGAGTCCAAGTAAGTAGGAATCTCGCCTACAGTATGAACCGTTTTAAAATAAATTGTTTTAGATGCTTTCATAAAAATTTATGAAATGCATGATCAGTGATTGTTACACTATTTTATGTGAGAATGGGTTTTATAAGGTTACAAGGTTGACGAAAAACCTGTTAAGGGTAAAATTGTCATTATCAAGGAAACGGCTAGAACGGAGTCGAACACTCTGATTTAGCATAACATTCTTAGACAGAAAATGTTCTGTAATACGTTAAGTAATGAAATCGCTAGTAAGACGGGACATTTAATAAGTGATGTTTAAGTAAACGAGAGGTAAACCGATGGGTTACAAAGTTAAAAGAAAAAGTAACCCCGATGGGTTACAAAGCTAAGCGAAGGAAAGGTAAACCGATGGTTTATAAGGTTAAGTAAAGACAACGGTAAACGAAAGTATACTAGTCAAGTTAAAAGGAAAGAATGGTTAATGTTTACGTTTTATTATCAATCGAGTGGATTGATAATAAAGAAAGTTAACTAATAAGTCGGTTGTCGTTTGATCAAGACATGAAGGCCAACTAATGCAAGGAAAGGGAACGAAATAGAGAACGCTAGAGCATAGCTTGAGTAAGTTTTAAATCTCACCTACAGCATGAAGTAAATGATTTTTAAATGCTTATTTAAATAATTTACAAATGAGTTTGTAACTATTATGCAAGTTTCTTTTAAAGTATGTTTGCATTTATTATGCAAAAAAGTTTTAAAGTTCAAGAAAAAGATTTGGAATGAATTTATAATTGTTATGTGTAAAGTCTATTTGCATATTGATATGCATAACTTTTTTTTTTAAAAGTTCAAGTTATGATTTTCAAAGTATTAAAGTATGTTTTGCATTATGACAATGCATAATGTTTTATAATTTAAGTTATAAGTTATATGATGCATTGGTTATGCAATAAATTGCATTTGTTGTGCAATAAGTTTTAGAATAAAAGTTATAATTTGTAAAATATGATTTCATTATATGTTGCATTTGTTATGTAATAAGTGTTAGAATACAAGTTATGATTTGCAAAATATGTTTGCGTTTTATGATGTATTTATTAAGCAATATGTTGCATTTGTTATGCAATAGGTTTTATAGTATAAGCTATGAATTGCAAGTGTATTTGCATATGATGTGATTGCATTTGAAATGCTCACTAAAGTTAATAACAAGGTAACGTAAAGATAAAAAGAAAGTATCGTACCAGCCTCTTTGTTATGAGGTACTAAAAGTAAATTAAAGTTTGACCTCCTAGATGTGAGGTACAAGACCTCAATGCTTGATGGTCTCAAGTCTTCCACGGGGGAAGCATCATGTTTATGATCTCATGATTAATGAGTTGGTACAAACTCTAAAGTAAAGTAAGGAAAATGAAGGTAAGATAAGGAAAGATAAGGAATAAGGAGAGAAAGTTAAAGTAAGATAAGAAAAGTTAAGGAACGAAGATAGAAAGTTAAAGTAAGAAAAGAACGTTTATAAGACAATTATAAATGAAAGTTCCTAATTGAGCAAAAATGGAATTATGCATTCTGATTTTTGCTTGAATTCCTTTTTATGAAATATTTATATGTTATGTTATGGAAAACATTCAGAGAAATGTTTTATGATAAATATTTATGAAAAACATTTTCATGTTTTCAAGAAAAGGTTTATGAACGGCGTTTTAAGAAAAACGTTTAAGAAATGTTTTACGAAAAACGTTTATGCAAAACGTTTCAGAAATGTTTTATGAAAAACATTTTTAGAAATGTTTATGGAAAACGTTTATGAAAAATGTTTCAAGAGAAAGGTTTTTATGAGAAAAGTTTTAAAACATGATTAAATGATTTGTGAGTTTATGTTTAAACTTACTGAGCGAAATGTCATGCCCTACCATGCCACGAAGAGGCCACTCACTTGTCTTGGGCATTTTTAGGAGAAAACATAGCCCAAAGAAGATTCTAGAAGAGTCCATAGTGATCTACATTGTTCCGCAGCATTCCAGGAGGTTCCACCACAGTCTAGAAGCATCTTGAAGAACCTAGGAGGTCCTGGAAGACTCAAGACTACTCTAGAACTCTCTAGAACTATAAGAGCACTTAGAGACAATATAGAATAGTGTAGAAGTCTCTAGAATACTCTATACTTGTAAATATCCTCCACACTTTGCTAGAACATTCTAGATAGGAAATAATAGCCGTTGGATGAATGCAATCTAGACCGTCCATTAGTTGGGAGGATGCCTATAAATAGGACCACCCCATTCATTTGTAAACCATCCAAGGAAATCCAAGAATCAAAGCCTTGTAAAGTTCTCTTAGCTCCATGCAACTTTTTTTTTCAAAGTTCTCCTTGTTCCCTTGTGTTCTAGGCAAGAGCGTGAGTGAGTTAAGCTAACTTAGCATCAAGACTGTGCTAAGGCCGCATGAGTAGCTTGAAGAAAGTAAGCTCGTGACAGTTGGTATCAGAGCAAGGCTCAGGCTGAGACAATGGCTAAGAACAGTGCTGCTCAAAGGGCCACGGGATGCAACCCTTCTAACGTGGAGGTGACGCAAGAGCGAGGCCGCGAAGAGATAGTCGATCCCAACGTCGTGACTAAGCGGGGTCGATCTAAGGACGTGATCTCTAGTTTTGACTCACGCCTATCTCGGGTAGAGGAGGCCGTGAGTGGCGTGGAGGCCCAGGTGGATGACCTAAGCCAACGGGTGGATGGCCTAGAAGCGGAGGATGTCGCTATCCACACTACGATCTAAGGCATGTTGCTCCAACTAGAGGGGTCCTTGCGGGCCCAAATTGAGAAGGTTCGTGACGAGTTTGCGGGAGAGCTCACTAAAATGCGTCGAGCCCACGAGATAGAGTTGAATAGCACACTTGCACGCATTGAGGATATGCGTGGGGACTTAGCCCTTTGTAACCGAGCATTGGCAACGGGGTCTAGCAGTAGCATCGTTGAGGCCAGGCGCATTGAGGTGCCAAAGCCTAAGAGTTTCAGGGGATCATGCAATGCACGATAAGTGGACAACTTCTTGTGGGGCCTAGACCAATACTTTGGAGCCATGGGCATCACAGAAGAGGACGTCAAGATCCAGTCCGCGACTCTTTATATCAATGACACAGCCATGCTTTGGTGGAGGTAAAGACGAGGAGACGTCAAAAAAGGTACGTGTACCATGACTACCTTTGATGACTTTAAAAGGGTGCTTAAAAGGCAGTTTTATCCCGAGAATGCTGAGAATAAGGCTAGAGCTCATCTGCGAAGGCTTAAACAATCAGGATCTATTCGTGATTATGTTAAGGACTTTACTAACTTAGTACTTGAGATCCCTAATTTGTCCGACAAAGACGCACTCTTCAATTTTATGGATGGGCTCCAACAATGGGCCAAGACCGAGCTAAGGCGACGTGGGGTGCAAGACCTTGCCACTGCCATAGTTGTGGCCGAAAGCTTGATCGACTATGCAAACCAAAAGGAGTCCACCAACAAGCCGAAGGACAAGAAGAGTGGTCAAGCCAAAGGTGGGGGAGACAAGGGCCAACGCAAAGATGAGCACCACCAAGATAACACCTCAAGGGGCAAGGACAAGGGCAAGCAAAAGGACGGCAAGAGTTCAAGTAAGTCCAACAACAACAAATGCTTCCTTTGTGATGGTCCCCATTGGGCTAGGGATTGCCCACAGAAAAGAGCCTTGAATTCACTCCTTGTAAGTCATCAAGACGAGACAGAGGCTGATGATGGCAACAATGGTGCACACACGGGGTCCATGTAGCTACTCAATGTGATCCAATCTGCTCCCAAAACCCAAGCCAAAGGGCTACTCTTTGTGGACGTGTCCATTGGAGGAAAACCAACGGTAGCCATGCTTGACACTGGTGCAACCCACAACTTTATCTCAATCGAAGAAGCCCAAAGGTTAGGACTTAAGGTGACTGGTGGAGGGGGCTCCATCAAGGCAATTAATTCAGCTGCTCGACCCATTCACGGCATAGCCCGAGGAGTTAAGACCAGTGTGGGAGCCTGGTCCAGACATATGGACTTCTCCATCGTTCCAATGGATGACTTTAGGGTTGTCTTGGGATTGGAATTCTTGAATCAAGTCAAGGCATTCCCAGTACCATTCATCAACAGCGTGTGCATCATGGACGGCGATAAGGCTTGTGTGGTACCAACAACAAGGACCAACAAGCAAGACATAAAGGTGCTCTCAACAATGCAATTTAAGAAGGGCATCCAGAGGGATGAGGAAAGCTATTTGGCTATTCTCAAGGAGTATGACGATGAAGAACAAGGGCCACTAGAAGTCGAGCCAAAGGTGGTAGCAGCTGTCCTTGAGGAGTTCAAGGACGTTGCACCAGCAGAGTTACCAAAGAAGCTACCACCAAGGAGGGAGGTAGACCATTAGATCGAGCTGGAACCGGGGACAAAGCCACCAGCCATGGGTGCATATCTCATGGCACCACCGAAATTGGTGGAACTAAGAAGGCAACTCAAGGAGTTACTTGATGCAGGGTTCATCAGGCCTTCCAAAGCCCCGTTCGACGCACCAGTCATGTTCCAAAAGAAGAAAAATGGTTCCTTGTGCATGTGCATCGACTACAGGGCTCTCAACAAGATCACGGTAAAGAAAAAATACCCCATTCCTCTGATTGCCGACTTGTTTGATCAACTAGGTCATGCCCGCTACTTCTCAAAGTTAGACCTTCGCTCGTGGTATTACCAAGTTCGCATAGCCGAAGGAGACGAACCAAAGACCACATGTGTTACAAGGTATGGGTCTTATGAATTCTTGGTTATGCCATTTGGACTAACCAATGCACCTGTTACATTCTGTACTTTGATGAATAAGTTGTTCTACCCGTATCTCGATCAATTCGTGGTTGTCTATTTGGACGACATAGTGGTGTATAGCAAGACCTTAGAAGAGCACGTGTAGCACTTAAGAGAGGTGTTTAAGGTGCTACGAGACAACGAGCTTGCCAAGCCAGGGGTAGTCTTCTTGGGGCACAAGATCAAGGATGGCCAGCTAATGATGGAGGATGACAAGGTGCATGCTATCCAAACTTGGGTGCCACCAACCAAGGTACATGAGTTGTGATCTTTTCTTGGGCTAGTAAACTATTATCGTCATTTTATCAAGAGTTATTCGGCGAGGGCTGCTTCACTGACCGACCTTCTCAAGAAAAACAAAGCATGGGACTGGACAAAGAAGTGTCAAAAGACCTTTGAAGATCTAAAGAAAGCAATCAGTGAGGAGCCCATACTCAGCCTACCCGATCACACCAAACCATATGAGGTATACACAGATGCTTCAGACTTTGCCATAGGAGGCGTTCTTATGCAAGAAGGACACCCAATTGCTTATGAAAGCCGAAAGCTCAATGAGACTGAGCGACGCTACACAGTACAAGAGAAAGAGATGACAGCTGTCGTCCATTGCCTTAGAGTGTGGCGCCATTATCTACTTGGGTCAAAGTTCGTGATAATGATTGACAACATTGCAATAAGCTACTTCCAGACTCAAAGGAAACTCAGTCCAAAGAAAGCTAGAGGGCAAGACTTCTTGGCTGAATTCGATTATGTCATGGAGTACAAGCCAGGAAAGGTGAATGTGGTAGCTGATGCGTTGAGTCAAAAGGCCGAGCTATCAAGTATTTCTCAAGTCACTAGCCCACTATTGAGCAAAATCAAGGAAGGACTAAAGGCAGATCCTCAGGCACAAAGTATCATCACCTTGGCGAACGAGGGCAAAACACGAATGTTTTGGCTAGCTGATGACATCCTCTACACCAAGGGCAACTGAATGTACAAACCAAAGTGGGCCAATTTGAGGAAAGATTTAATAAAGGAGTGTCATGACTCCCTATGGGTAGGCCACCCAGGTATGAAACACACACTTGCTCTCTTGAAGTCTGTCTACTATTGGCCTGACATGAGAGATGGGGTCGAGGAATATGTAAGGACCTGCCTTGTCTGCTAACAAGATAAGGTAGTCCAACAGCAACCAGGAGGTATGCTCAACCCACTACTCATCCCAGAGAGACCATGGGAAAGCGTCTCTATGGACTTCATCACCTGCTTGCCGAAGTTCGATGGATGTGGAAGCATCATGTTCGTGGTGGACAGGTTTAGCAAGTATGCAACTTTTATTGCAGCGCCAACTGACTGCACCGTAGAGGAGGCAGCCAGCCTATTCCTATGCAACGTAGTCAAACTTTGGGGTGTTCCAAAAAGCATCATCAGTGACCGAGACCCTCGTTTTACTAGAAGCTTTTGGACGGAGCTGTTCAAGATGCTAGGGTCGGACTTGAACTGCTCAAAAAGCTTCCATCCCCAAAGCGACGGCCAAACAGAACGCATCAATGCTCTATTAGAGCTTTACTTGCGGCACTATGTGAGTGCCAACCAACGGGACTGGGCCAAGCTTTTAGATGTTGCACAATTTTCCTACAACTTGCAACAAAGTGAGGCTACCAACAAGAGTCCTTTTGAGATCGTCATGGGACAACAGCCAACAACCCCTCTTTCCCTTGCCACTCACTATGAAGGGAAGAGCCCTGCTGCATTCAAATTTGCTAAGTCATGGCATGAGCAGGCAGAATTGGCCCGGGCAGCATTGCACAAAGCAGCAAAGCGCATGAAGAAAAGGGCAGACAAGAAGAGGAGGCATGTAGAGTTTAAGGAAGGAGACCTTGTCTTAGTGAAACTTTTGCCACAACAGTTCAAGACATTCAGGAAGGTCCATAAGGGTCTAATACACAAGTATGAAGGACCTTTCGAGGTAATCAAGCGTATAGGTAAGGTCTCATATAAACTCCACCTCCCACCCAAGCTAAAGATTCATCCAGTCTTCCACGTAAGTATGCTCAAACCATACCATGAAGACATGGAAGATCCAGCAAGAGGAGTCTCCCATCGAGCACCCACAGTCGTGGTCACCTCCTTTGACAAAGAGGTTGATGAAATACTAGCGGATCGAGTCATCTGAATACAAGGTGTGCCAAGCTATAGGGAGTACTTTATCAAATGGAAGGGACTGCCTGACATCGAGGCTAATTGGGAAACTGAGGAGGCACTTTAGCAATTCAAAGACAGGACCCAACAATACCATGAGGACGCGACGAGGGCATCGCGAGCATAGGTGGGGGAGAATGTCACGCCCCACCAAGCCATGAAGAGGCCACTCACTTGTCTTGGGCGTTTTTAGGAGAAAACATAGCCCAAAGAAGATTCTAGAAGGGTCCAGAGTGATCTACATTGTTCTACAACATTCTAGCAGATTCCACCACAGTCTAGAAGCATCCTGAAGAACCTAGGAGGTCCTAGAAGACTCAAGACTACTCTAGAACTCTCCAGAGCTATAAGAGCACTTAGGGACAATATAGAATAGTGTAGAAGTCTCTAGAATACTCTATACTTGTAAATATCCTCCACACTTTTCTAGAACATTCTAGATAGGAAACAAAAGTTGTTGGATGAATGCAATCTAGATCGTCCATTAGTTGGGAGGATGCCTATAAATAGGACCATCCCATTCATTTGTAAACCATCCAAGGAAATCCAAGAATCAAAGCCTTGTAAAGTTCTCTTAGCTCAATACAACTTTCCTTTCAAAGTTCTCCTTGTTCCCTTGTGTTCTAGGCAAGAGCGTAAGTGAGTTAGGCTGACTTAGCATCAAGACTGTGCTAAGGCCGCACGAGTAGCTTGAAGAAAGTAAGCTCGTGACAGAAAGCTCATTAAAAGTTTTCATGTTGTAGGTAGTTTATGGGTGACCAATAGGACCCGCTAGAAGAGCGGGGTGCTACGGAGGACAGATGCAAAGATTTGGGCATGGATACCACCATGGTTTTGCTTCCGCTACGTAAAGAAAAGGTTTTCCATTGTTTAATGTTGTGTTTGCAAAGTTTTAAGAAAATCAGAGTTCTAAGAATTGAATTCAAAGTTTTAAGATACAGTTTACGAACTGTTTTATGTAATTATAAAGTAAAGTTTTAAGCTATGAATTAATAAATATTTCTTATTAAGTTTTAAGAAACGATTTGAATTGATTTTAAGGGTAAGTGTTGAGCGAGGTCTCAACTTGAAATGTGACAGAGGTCGCATCAGTTTTAAAGAACTTTTAAAGAATATTTTTAAAAAAATTATTTCAGTATTTTTCTTACTAAGTAAGTAAGATTACTATTTATGAAACGATGTTTAAGAAAGTAAAGTGACTGCCCAAAAAGGCGGGTCGTCACAATACCCACATCTTAATAGTGGTATGCATGCCGGTACATTGGAGGCATGACCCTTGATAGCGTAGACCTGTTATTCATAAATATGGAATCCATAGCTCCTCTTTAGGAGTAGTGATATCCTCTTATATGCGTTATCCAGTAATTGAAAAATTGAAGCACTCAACCATTTGGATATATAGGTGTAACTGAATGGTATACTATCTTTGGATGGTAAGTTTTCCAATGGTGAGATAATAAAACGTAAGATAAAAATAATCGAGAAGGAAAAACAAAACTTGTCCTTAAGCTGGTTATGGATAATCCTATGGGGATACGATACACTATAATATGTCGTAGAAACTTAGCTATACGGGCTTCATAATTCTATGTAGTTCAAGAGTGCAGCTCCAAGCTTTTAGTGGAGTAGCGTTGGAGTTGATAATTATGAAATGTATATCTGGGATATTGGGTTTCGTAATTATCGAGAGCTTGAACTATATAGGTTAATTTGGTCCCTTTTGCTAGATCACAATATCCTGTAACGATACGGCGTGCTTTTCCAATAATTGGCGACTTATGTCAGATTTATTAGATTAGTTAAAATTCGAAAGAATTAAATAATTCATGTCTGTTTATCGGTTGAATTAATTTTGTGATAAAATTAATTTAAGATAAACTTGTTGAATTATTGAGATCAGATAATTCTTGTCTGTTTATCGGTTGATTTAATTTTGAATAAATTAAATCAAGATAAACTTGTAGAATTATTACGAATTCATATATTTTCCTAGAGATTATCTATATAAAGTTGTTTCAATTAGATAACTTCTCTATTGGGTTATTTAAATTAAAACTGAGACTTTATCCTATAGAATCTCAGGTGGAAAATAAAAGATTCGCTGAGATGTTTTTTCGACAGTTTGGCATGCCGATCCTCATGTTTGGCCTATCGATGGGGCAAGTTCGGCCTGCCGATTAGGTAGATCGGGCTGCCGATGAGCGGAAAAAAAGATTACACGTTTTTACGTGGATTTTATCAGATATTGATCTGAATTTGATTCTGATTCAAATTTTTGAGATCTAATCTGATAAGGACTAACCGTAGACCCAACCTTTATTTAGATCAATTGAGAGATTAAGAGAGATACTCTGTTGGTAAGAATCTGAAACTCCCTAAGAGCTCTTGTTCACAAATCACAAACACTAGCCTTGGGTTTTCTCAATTGGTTGGAAGGAGAGTCACCTAGAGGAAGAGCTGTACGTGTGAGCCCACACTCACTCCGATCGTGGATAGAGAATAGCAAAGAAGACCAGTTGGTTGAGGCTCTTCTAAAATGTTACTTCTCTTCACAAATTGCGGGAGTTCTTCGGCATTCAAAGGTTAGTAAGATCTGTTTAATTTATGCATATAACATGTCAAACTTGTGTTTTAGAAAATACTCTGATATAAAATTTTTAAAATTCCGCTGCGTATTATTTTTCCAACAGAGACAACCTTATGCGTGGGGTTATTTTAGAATGCATTAACAGACGTGAGATCAAGTTTTTGGCGTCATTGTCAGGGATGATATTGCTTTCAATGTAGTATATTATTGTATAATATATTTTCTTTTTCTTTTTCTTTTAGATATTACTAACTTTTCTTTTTCTGTTTTATTTGTTTTCTTTTGTTAATATTTTCTGTTTTGCAGGTATTAAGTGCTGTTTACATGGAAATTGGCATGTGTTTTCTGTAAGTTTCTATTTGTGTAATAGTAGTTACTATTCATGCTACTATTTTACTATTCAAAAAAAATAAAAAATCCTAAAAATCATAAAAATTTTATTTGCTTTCCTTTCTTTAGTAAAATATTTATTTTTCTAGTTTTAGGTTTTTGCTTTAGAAATGAAACTTCATAAAATTTTAGCTTAGGTTTTCCATAATACTTAATAAATAAATTGTGTTTTTATGAAAAGTATTTTTTGAGAAAGTTTTGTTTGGGGGCTAGTACTGGTTTGAAATTCTTTTTTATAACCAGTTGACTTTTAGAGATTATTCCAACACCAGTCATTCTAGAAACGTTGTTTTGACAAGGAGATTGGTTTTTAAGGAGCCTTTGCACTACCAATCTTTCCTGGGGACATTCTTGAAAAATACAATTCTTAAATTCTATAAAATCAATAAGGTAGATCATTCACTATTTTATTCTCCTTGAGTAAAGAAAAGCTTAGTATCTGTCTATAAAATTTTGTGAATATTTAAATAATTTATGCCAGTTTGGTCTCGTGTGTCTAAATATCGTGGGTTAATTAGAAAAAGTTTAGAACCACCTTTAGTCTCTATTGTGCCTTCAAATTCACCAAAAATGGTTGACGATGAAAGTGTTCATAATGAAAATATTAGTAATCAACAAATCATCAATCATATTCATTCAATAAGAGATTATTTGCCACCACCTCGTGAATTCACTTCATCATGTTTAGTTTTCCTCTCAATGCCTATCACTCTAGGTTTAAACTTGGAATGATTAACTTGCTTCCCAATTTTTATGGCTTAGAATCTGAAAATCCATATCTGCATCTTAGAGAGTTTGAAGATGTTTGTGCTACCTTCACTAACCAAGAAGTTTCAAATGAAATTGTTAAGCCTAAGTTTTTTCCTTTGTCTTTAAAAGACAAAGCTAAAACTTGGCTTACTTCTTTAAAACCTAGGTCAATAGGTATATGACAAGAAATGCAAACTGAGTTTCTGAAAAAAAAAAATTTCAACTCAGAAAACCAATGCTTTGAAAAAACAAATTCAAAATTTATCCCAAAATGTAAAGGAAGTCTATTTTCAATGTTGGGAACGTTTAAGGATTTGTTGAATTCTTGCCCACATCATGGTTTTAAAAAATAGCGTTACATTAATTGCTTTTATGAAGGTTTAACTCCTAAAACCCGTCAATTTATTGAAACAATATGTAATAGAGAATTCCTTGATAAAGAACTTAATAAAGTGTTAGATTTTCTTGATAATTTGGCTGAAAACTCTCAATATTGGCAACATAGTAATTCTAAAGGCTCAATTAGATCTAATCTTGCTAATGCTCGAAGAGGTGTCTATCAACTTAGTCAAGAAAATGATCTAAATGCTAGGATTGCATGTTTGGCTAAAAAGATTGAAGCCATGGAACGGAGGAATGTCCAAGAACCCAAAATTGAAATTTTGTGTAGTGTTTGCCAAACTCTAGGAACTTAACTTATGAATGCCCAATTTTTAAGGAAAAGTCCCATGAATAGATGAATTACACAAATCAATTGGACCCAGTTAGAAAGCCATTTCCATCCCTACATTCTGACACGTACAATTCACAATGGAGAAACCATCCTAATTTCAGTTGGAGAACTGATCAACCACAACAGCAATTTCAACCGCCACCACCACTTCTAGCACAAAATTCTCAAGGTCGTCCACCATTTCCACAACAATCTCAAAATCCACAATTTCCATCAAATTCTCAAAATTTTCAAAAGCCTCCACAAAATTTTTGTGAAAATCTTCAATCTCGAGTCAAAACTCTTGAAAATACTTTGCAATCTTTCATTCGAGCTCAAAAATCATTTATTCAAAAACAGGAAGTTCATAACACTCACACTTCTCAAGACATTCATGAAATTAAAGAATCCATTTCTAAACTCACTTATTCCCTTCGCCTTCAAGAAAAATCCAAATTTCCTGCTCAACCTATACGTTATCCATCTGCAAATGAAGTTGCCTCTTCTAGTTCACAATCACAACAAGAAACTATTAATTTGGTCACAACTCTTCGAAGTGGAAAAGCTGTTGATAAATTAATCTTTCAAAAGATCGGAAGGTTAATTCAACTTTGAAAAGTGAGGAAAAAATTAATAATGATGAGAAAAATTCTGAAAAAGAAAAGAGTGTTTCAAAAGAAAAATTTGTTCCAAAGGTCCCATTTCCTCAAGTTCTGTTTTCAAAAGAGAAGTCTGACAAAAATGATGAAATTTTTGAACTTTTCAAACAAGTCAAAATTAACATTCCACTTTTAGATACAATCAGGTCTCGACGAGCCCGGCCTCGGCAGGTAAAGAAACTCTCTTTAAGCAACAAAACAAAACTAATAGTTGCAGTGGGCCTTTTGAGAGAGCTTAGGTCCAAGGTGGCTTCTCTCAAAACATAAGCTGATAACACCTACGAAATATACAATAGAGCACATGTAAAAAGGAGCCTATAAAGTAGACAAAAAAAAAGAGTCAATTGCTTGCCATGGGACAAACGAGTCGCTATGCAATAGTGAAGGAATGTGGGAAGACTGATTTTTTCTCTCCATCAGTGCTAGTCTGTCATTCCATGATGAATAGGATAAGGGTTTGACTCAAGCTAGCCCACCATTCCATCGAGGAATGAGATAAGGGCCAGTCTTATTCCTAGTTTCATCCAAGCTTCTGAACCACCATTCCTTGAAGAGGAATGAGATAAGGTCTGGATCACCAACAAAAGTTCAAGCCAATTTTTTAAGCCTGTAAATACCGTTATTTTACCATACGGAGGCTAATAAGGGGACACCACTCATAGCTAATGAAACAACTGCTTCTCTTATGTCCACCAATCACATTTGTGGGTATCTTCTTGCGAGAGTGGTGCTTTGGGAAAGAAGTTACTTTACTTTCCTAGGTCTGAGATTTCCCTTTGTAGCAAAAAAGAGGGGGCTAAATCATCTTACTTATTTGGTGAATTTTGTTTAGAGCTTGGTACATAGGCTTAGTGTTCTCTGAGAACTGAAAAACAAGTAAGAAAACACGATATCACTCTAGGGTTAGACCGCTTGGTTAGGACCTATGTCGAGATCAGTCTGATTGAATCAAGGTGGAACTACAAGGCTACGACCCAATGCTGTGGTCAGAATGACAGGTTGGAACCCACACTATGATTAGACCGATAGGTTGGAAACTGCACTAGTGTTGGAGTGGCTGGACGGTCCCATCCCTAATGACAATCTCATTTTGTTAGCTAACCCTGAGGGTGATCTTAATTTGTTGGCCTAACCTAGATAACGATCTCAACCTACTGGCCTAACTTTGACAACAATCCTAGCTTAATGCTAACAACAATTGGCAATTAAACTTTTTTCGTAACATGAGAAGTAACTTTTCTTAGAACAACATTTTTTTCTCATTTTTAAACTTTTTTTACTGTTTGAATATATAAAATAATATCAAATGCCTTTTTTTAAAACAAAAATTTTAAAAACTTGTTTTTTAAGACAAAAACCTGAAGACAACAAAGAAAAATGCCAAACAGCTCCTTAACTTTTCAATATTTTTCCCCAGCACTCTTTAAAAATTAAGGGCCACAATGGGAAAAAAAAAAAAAAAGGTCAGGGAGAATTTTGAAATTTAACCTGAAAAAATTATTTAACAAACGGGTTATTGGGCCATACTATTTTCTAATTCTATACCCTTTGATTATGATCCCAAACGTAGTAAATAGCACTTTTGAAAGTTAAGAAAGTAAATAGCATATTTCCTTGGTAAATAATTTACTTATTTTTGGTAAATAAATTATCTCCTAGTGCACAAAAATATTTGAAGGGGTTAAAAAGATTATTTGAAAAAAAAATCAACTTCAAAAAGTGTACATCCCTACTGTTTTAAAGCTAAAAAGTTAAAAAAAGTGAGTAATGAATGTCCTCTCTTTAGAACAAAAAGGAAAAAAAAATAAAAATAAAAAGGAGTAATGAATGTAATGAGGTGGAGACATTTCTGTCTTCTCAGGAAGTACACTTTATATTTGTTTGGCAAGAAAATGGAGCACTTCTACTTCTTTTTGCTTTAGTTTGATGATAAATTGAATCGTAGTGGGGTTGAGGTGATCAATGTGGGTTTGATTGAAAGGAGATAGTACCGTGCTCAAATCATTGGAACATTGTTTTCTTTTTTCTTCCCCCAAAAGAACAAGGGAATTGAGCTTGCTCTATTTAGAAGAAAAGTATCCCCTTTAATGGACTATTTGTATATGGGATTGTGCCAATTTCATGGTTAACCTGAATAAATGTGTCGTCTTTAGGATGATTTGGTTTGCATTTTGCCTAACACATTTTCAACAAAGCAAGTAAGGTATAAAATTGCAAGTCCAAGAGGGACATTTTGGCCCACAAGCAAGCCAGCTTAGCATAATTTCACCATTTAAACGTTTACATGCCAGCACAAAAAAAAAAAAGAAAAAAAAAAGAAAATATATTTATTTTTGTACCTCCTGTTTTAGATTAATTAAAAAAAGTCTTCGATTTTCGATTTCATTGAATGTATACCTTCAGATTTGATTTAATACACAGATCAATACCTTACCTCACTCAATAGTTAATTTTGACCTAAAATAACCAAATTATCCTTAAGTAAATTATAAAAAAACTAAAATTTTCAAAAAATAAGAAGAAAACAAAAATAAAAACACATAAAACACCTAATTTTGAAGGCAAAAACCTTAGTATAAAGTTTTTTTTTTTAGTTTTTGAAGTTAACTTATTTCTTAATTTGAGGGCGTTTTGGTAATTTTTAGGTCAAAATTGAAGATCGATTGAACAAAGGTATAAATGTGTGTATTAATTCTAAGTTGAAAATATAAATTTGATGAAATAAAAAAGCGAAAGTATATTGTTTCAATAAACCTAGAATACATGGTATAAAAAAGGTAAATAACCCAAAATAAAAAAGGGGGAAAATTAGGTTGTATTACTTTTTTTTTCAAACTTTTATTTTATACTACTTTTGACATATAATATATCTAAATTAACCTTACAAAAAACTCACCACGAAGCTCTTCCTCTCTCTCTTTCATCACTCTATATTTCACGCTTTTCCCTCTCTTTCCCCATACCCCTTTCTCTCTTCTCTCTCTTTCTATTTCTTAAAAGTGGTGTGCTTCAAATTTTTTTCACAGAAGTCATAAGAATCAAAAGTGGACTATAGAAGAGTCATTTATCAAATTGACCCAAAAAAGAGATTACCGATGTTCTTTTGTCGAGACCTCTAGAGAAAGATTAAAACTTGTGTTAGGTGAACTTTGGTCGTTGGAGATTTTAAAGACAACAGATTCTTCTTCGCTATTTATTTTATTTTATTTTTTACGCAGGAGATAAAATCCACAATCCCTTCCCAAAGCCCCGCCTCGTCCAAATACCAGACGGTCTCAGGCAGATTTGTTGCTAGTTTGTGAATGAAACTTGATTCATCACAAAATACAATTTTATTTCTCTGTCAATGATCAAAGTAATCGCTGCTGGAGGATATGATCGCTATTTACCTTAATATACATAGCCAAATAAGTATATGCTCAACACTCCAAGGTTCGGTCAAGGGAATGGTGGAACCTTGTGTATCATTTCATATTAATATAGAAAATAATGCAATTTTAACTTTCCAACATTTATTAATCCAAAAAAAAATGTAAAGGTCCCCTCAAAAAAAAAAAAAAAAAAAAAGGAAAAAAGATCTCAAAGGAGCTACCAAATTTAATCATATGTATATATAACAGGTTATGTGGTAAATGCGTTGTTTACTCGTCTTATTCTCATTTAAAAGGAAGACGTAACATACGATATCAATATTGGAAGATTCTCCAAGGCCAGAGTGAAAATTGCACCTATTAGAAATAGCAGAATGAAAGCCAATATTATTTTTCCAATGTACACGAAACACATTGCTGGTTTTGTCACCTTTGTCCGAACTGGGCCTTCAGAACCACCCTGCACAAAGTCAAGCAAAGGGCAAGATATTAATTTAGGGATATTTACCTTTTTACACCCTCTATTTTAGATTAATTCAAAATCTATGTTTTTAGTTTTTTATTTCATCAAATGTATACATGCAAATTAAATTTAATACACAAATCTACATCTTATCTCAATCAATAGTTAATTTTAACCCTTAAAATGATCAAATTATCCTCAAATAAAATAGAGAAAAATAAAAACTTTAGAAAAAAGAAGAAAACAAAAGCAAAAACATAAAAAACACTAATTTTTGAGTGTATTTTATGCATTATTGAAGTCAAGAAACCTTAGTATAAAGTTTTTAAAGTCTTTTTCTTTTTATTTTTCAATTTGACGGTAATTTACGTAATTTTTTAGGTTAAAATTAAATATTGATGAAGAAAATGTAAACATTTGTGTATTAAATCTAATCTGATAAGTATAATTTCGATAAGATCAAAGACCGAATGTATAATTTTTGAATAAACCTTAAATACATGATAAAAAAGGTAAATAACCCTATTATTTGTTAAAAATGATCCCCAAAAAGAAAAGAAAAATATACCCAAAGCACAAAATAAATATTCTTTCCTGTAAATACTAGTTAGAAATTCACCAGCAACATTCTGAAGGTAATTCTGACGGGATGTTAATGATATAAATGTGTATTAAAGAAATTAAATATTAAAAAAGGGATAAATTTATAGATAGTCCCTGCAGTCAAATTTGTACCATAAATAGTCCCTGAACTTAAAAAGTGTCTCATAAATGGTCCTTCTATTAAATTTTGAATGGAAAAAGTTAGCATCGTTTCATAAATGGTCTTTGAACTATCCTCTAAGTATAGATAGTCCTTAAGCTAAATCTTGTACTATATGTAGCCCTTAAACTAAAACAAAATAAGCTAAAGTTGGTTATATTATATGGTTAATTATATATATAGAAAACATTATATATGTGAAGTTGTACCAGATCTATAGTCCCTAAACAAAAAAAATGTCAAAATTAATTCATTTGTTATACATATTTGATATTTTTTTTCTATCTATTAATTCAAATGTGTAACCTTGCTAATTTTTTGGAATGAGCATATTTTACCCCACCATGTTAATAAATATCCCAGAATTATTTTTACATCTCATAATAATAAATTCGCAAATATCTCTTATATAATAACCATTTTAACCAATTTATATTCATACTAATCTATCACCTTTGTTTTTGTCTCCGTTTTGAGAAATCGTAGGAAATGTAACTTTTTCAAAACTAAGTATAGTAAATGTCAAGTTTCGAAAATATTTATAGTAAATGTTAAATTTATGATATAAATAATTTATTTATCTTTTTGTTTATAGTATAAATAATTCTTATTTACATAATAAATAGATTTATGGTACAAATAATATACTTATCTTCTTGTTTACAATGTAAATATTCGTTATTTACATTCTAAACCTGACATTTACCACGTATATTTTCAAAACCTGATATTTACTTTAAAAAGTTTCAAAAATTAACATTTCCCTCATTTTCCCTTTTGTTCTTTTTTAATTTTCTTATAAAAAATCAAATTCATGTAAAAAGTCAAAATTACAAACAAATTGAATAAAAAAAAATTTTAAACATAACAAAACGTTGAAACCCAACACGTTCAAAATTCAACTAAGAAAACAATACTCGTATATATCGTAACCGCTCATTTTGAAATCTTTTAACACCAAATTACGGAACAAAAATTTCCTAGTATACCAAAATGTATGTCACGATTATTTTCTAACATTGTTTTATATACTGTAACAAAAAATAAAGAATGATATTTTTACTTGGGGTAATTTATATATTAATAGGTGTAAATGAAATCATTCTTTTTCTTTTTTCGGTTTAAGAACTAAACATTTGGTACAACTTTACATATTTATGTTCTTTATATATTTATTTAACAACATAACTAATTGAACCTGGCATATGTTTTCAAATTTAGGGACTAATTATAGTATAAATTTGATCATAGGGACTATATATAAAAAGAGAGGACAGTTTAAGGACCATTTATGAGATAAATTTAACTTATTCCTTCCAAAATTCAACAGAAGGACCATTCATAAGACTTTTTTTTGAGTTCAGGGGCTATCTATGAGACAAACTGACTATAGAGACTAATTGTAGAGGAAAAAAATTCAGGCGCTGTCCATGAATTTCATTCCAAAAAAATAAACAGTTCTATGCATTTATAGTAATACAAGATCTTAGAGCAATAAAGTTACGATAGGATGAGGGATGGCTTGTGAAAGTTTGAAATCATAAGAAATTCCATACGTAGTGAACAACAAGATAATGAAACATTGGAAGTTTTAATTGAAAATCCATGTCCATCGAGTATTGAGGAAAAAATGTGTGGGCTGGCATTTGCAGAAGAACAAGTAGGACACCAGAAGAAGAGAAGAAGAGAAAAAAAAAAACAAAACAAATGAGAGATTTTGGATACTGCACATGGAAGGGTAGTACACTTGTTCCTCAGAGAATGGCTAGTGTTTCACAGTTTCTGAAAAATCAAAGAATGAGACTAAAAAAATGACCAAAACAAAATCAAGAAAACAAACACGCTGAATTGGGTTAAATATGACTTATGAAACTGGTTCCATATATTTGAGCATAGTTTCTTGTTTACAACATTAAGACTCAACAAGGAAAATTGCATTGAGCTCATAATAATGCATAAAGGAGAATGAGCAGAGGGGAAAAAACACACACACACACAACATAGAATCTTCTTTTTTAGGCTTATAACTTGTACCATTTCCAAGAAAAAGAAAGAAAGAAAGATTTCTCTTGGATTAATCCTTTCTGAAAAAATTCTACATGTCAAAAGATTAGAAGTTAGTCAAGAAGGGGCTTAGGTGATAAAAGCGGTATAAGAGTGTTTTTTTCTTTTAGTTTTGCACTTCATTCTTGTTTGGAGATTAATTTAGCCTAGTCACATAACCAAAGAAAAAAGCATGATCTTTTGAGGTTCAGTAATTTGAAAGATGGAGTAGCTCAAGAATAAATCTTAAGCTTTAAGGCTTTACTCAAAATATAATCATTGAAAAATGGGCAATTCTTTTTTGTTATGAAATGCTATGAAAAAGAGTAAATGCAGAATATATATCCTCTGATAAAAACAAGAAAGAAAACAGAGATTGAAGATATTCTCGGACGATTCCGCTGCATTATTTCATCAAACGGTTTGTACTGTAAATAAGTAAATATGAAGAAGTTGCCAATAATTTGTTCAAAGTCATCTTTTTCATTTCTATTATTAAGTTCCGAGTAATTTTTATAGTTGATTGATTGTTTTATTATATAAACAATTGTTTTTAGTTTCATCCATTAGTGCTGCAATTTTTCTAACACCAAATAGCTAGAAAAGATAGAATGAATGAACGAATGGGCTTACATTAGCATGTGGATGAGGAGTGACTCCCTTAGTCTTCTTAGCGACTGCCGGAATACCATCTTCCGCCTTAACATCATCTAAATTTCAGATCAAATCACAACAACAACAACAACAAGAAGATTCAAGCTTTACAAACAACCAAAAGCAAATAGTAAATAATCTTATGAGATTAGAAAATAAATCTAATCAAAATCCAAAAGGGCAAAAGTGAATTGATAATCGATTAAATTACCAGAAGAAGAATGAAGATCAACAACAGTTTGTAAAATCCAACCGTGACCGTAGTTGAGGAGTGGGGAATTGGGCCCAAAACTGATGGGCTCTTCGTCTTCTTTGAAGGCTTCAATGTGAACAGCCCGAGGCAGCCAACAAGGGGATTTCTTGGAGTTGGATTCGGAACCCAAAACCATAAGCTTTCGGTTTATGACAGAAACGGCGAAAGCGGCGTCTGTTCCAGGAGCGAAACGCCGCGTTTCGCCGGAGCTCTTGCATTTCACCTCCAACCACTCCGCTTTGGACGGAGGTGAAGGAGAAGAACCTTCAGCTTCCGCCATTTCACTTTTCACTTTTGACTTTTGAGATTGAGAGTACTTATTAATTGATTAAATTCCTTCAATACCCCTGACCTGAAACTGAGCACGAAATGCAACTAAAATAACGTTAGGGGAGCTAAGTGGAAATAAGATAAAAGGCGAGGACTAGGAGGACTAAGCAAAATGAACATACTTTTAATTAATTTATTTATTTATTTTTAATTTTGAGAAGATATTTTCATTTTGAAGCCCTCTCACTCACTTGGTTATTTCCCGCTGCGTCTGAGACTGAGATTGAGAGGGTAGATGAAGAGATAAAAGGAGAAGCCTGGAGAAACAGAAATTTCTACTTGGCAAACAGTAAGTCTAACATAAAAAAAGATTCTATCTTTTTGCGTTTTATAAATACATATGCGTTTTTGTTGTTCTTGTTGTTGTTTTCCTTTTTTTTCTTTATAAAGTAAAAACGCAGAACCAGTGGAAATGCTTGGTTGATTACCCAAGCCCACCAACTTAATTAGTTAATTTTTTTAAAAAATAAATAAATGCATAATATACAATACATGATTCTTATTATTCTTATTTACTGTTCAGGTTAGAAGGCGTGCCCTAAAATTCATCGAAAGTAATTTTCTTTTGTATGATTTTGGCGCATTTGGAATGCTTGTTTTGTTTCTGCTCTATTAACTGTTAAGTGATTTTCTTTTGATGTTTATTAATAATTTCTGTTTATTTAACTCTCTTCAAATCTTAAAAAATATTGCTCAACATAAATATTATAAAATGTAGCTTCTTTTTTTTTTTTTTTATTTGGGGAATATCAATTTTCTGAAAAAAATACAAAAACAAAAAGGCCCCTTTTTCCATCTATCCTTCCTTATGTTCTAACTTGTTATATACATTTTATAGAAATGAGAAAATCAGTCTTTAATTCTCCATCTACTTAAATGGACTATGGACGATCTTTTTGTTTCCCTCACTTTTTTACTCTTTTTTTTTTTTTTCTATGGTAAATAAATGCTGATGCTATCATAATTCAAAAGTAACTAACTTACAATGTCCATTTTTCTTCTGTTCCTTGGAATCTCCTTGTCAGCACGAGTTGTCTGTGTGTCACTCAAGTCCCAGCGACACAGCTACACTTAACATAGCAAAACTTGACAAACAAGGCCACCATCCACTCTCTCTTTCGTGAACGGCAAACGGTAAACTCAAATGTGTCGACAACAGCGCTTAGCCAGCAAGCAAAGAGCAGCACGGCAGACAGAAGACATGGAAGATTTATTTAGCGACATCGACGTGCTAAAGATGAGGGTGTCTCTGCTGGGTTGGTATGGCCTCAACTGTAGAGACCTTCCTTGGAGAGTGGCTGAGGAGGATGTTGAGCATAGAGCCTACCGAGTGTGGGTCTCTGAAGTCATGCTACAACAAACACGAGTTCAGACCGTCATTCACTATTTTAACCGCTGGATGCACAAATGGCCCACTTTACTCCACCTCTCAACAGCTTCTCTCGAGGTCTAATATAGACTCCATACCCACCTATTTTTACTAGTAGTGTATTGCTCTTTCTTTTGAAATTTACTGTTTAAATGTGTATCTAATTGTTTGGGAACATTGGTTAGAACCAATTTTTGTTGAAAACACCATAGCATGTAAGAGTTTTACATTGTAGCACACTTTTTCTTGACACTAGCACGTGAGAGCTTTACATTGTAGCAACCAATTTTGGTTCTAACTCACATTGCAAACACCACATATAACAGCCATTTGTCTAGATCTGAAGTCTTTTGTTCTGCAGGAGGTGAATGAAATGTGGGCAGGTCTGGGCTACTACAGAAGAGCACGTTATCTTTTAGAGGTGTGTGGTTCAACATATCAATTTCAGCCACTTCTATTTCTTTTCGAACAACCATTTAAACGTGCATAACAGCCATTTTTTAATTTACTCTTTCTTTTTGAATTTGTGGCATCTCTGATTTCTTCTTTTCATAGCATCTGTCCTAATTCATGTATTCTTTTATTTATGATTTTAGGGAGCAAAGATGATTGTTGCAGAGGGAGGTCAGTTTCCCAAAACAATTTCTTCGCTGCGAAAAGTTCCAGGAATTGGAGAGTATACAGCTGGAGCAATTGCCTCAATAGCATTTAAAGAGGTTAGTATGTTCTGTGATTATTTAAATTTTTAACAAGGAGAATTGCTATTTATCTTTATAAAAGAAAAAAAAATGGTTCAAGGAGCATTATTTAAGGGAAAAAAATTATACCAGGCTGTTCCCGTGGTTGACGGAAATGTAGTTCGGGTGATTGCTCGACTCAAGGCTATTTCTGCAAATCCAAAAGACTCTCAAACTATCAAGAAATTTTGGTGAGTTTCAATGCATGTGATACAATTCCTCTTCCATTTGATTTTTTCTTCAGTGCCATTGCCATTCTCTTTGACTGTGGTTCTGTTGATTCTCTATATAGTTTTCTTGCAAATAAAGTTTTCTGGTTCTCATATAAAAGAGAGAGACGAGTTTACTTGTTCTTTTTTATTCTAAAACATCAACATATTTCTGACTTAGGGGCGAAGAAAAAGATCATTTGTATTGGTGCTATGACCTGAATTTTTTTCTCTGACTGAGCATTGTTTTTACTTCTCTCCAACGTCTTACGTGAGCATGAAGACTCCTAGTGCTTTTTGTTAAAATCATGATTACCATCTTTTTACACATATTAATCAGCTCTTGAATTTATTTTTGATATATGTGTACTGGTGATGTGGGGTCATAGGGAACTAGCTGCTCAAGTAGTTGATCCTTCAAATCCCGGGGACTTCAATCAGGGTCTCATGGAGCTTGGTGCAACCATATGCACTCCGTTGAGTCCAACCTGTTCTTTGTGTCCTGTGTCAGATCAGTGTCGCGCCCTTTCAATCTCAAGAAGTGATAGCTCGGTCCTTGTTACAGATTATCCTATTAAAGGATCTACGATGAAACAACGACACGATTTTTCCGCCGTGTGTGTTCTGGAGATAATTAAAGGTGAAGACAGGTCAGATAGTGAATTCCTTTTTGTAAAGAGGCCTGATAAAGGTTTGCTCGCTGGTCTTTGGGAATTCCCTTCTGTCTTGTTGGATGGAGAAGCTGACTTGGCTGCTAGGAGGGAAGCGATTGATCGATATTTGGAAGTCCATTTCCAACTTGACACCAGAAAGGCCTGTAAAGTAATTTTGAGGGAATATGTGGGAGAATTCGTTCATGTTTTCACTCATATTCGTCTCAGGATATATGTGGAATTCATGGTGTTACGTCTCACAGGTATAAACTCTCCTTTTCCCTCTTTTTCTGCATGTGATTGTATAATGTATTATGTATACATCATCCTGGAAGTACAAGGCGTATAGAAATAGAATCATTATCTTTCCATTTTGCTTTTGGTACTGTTGTTTAACTATATTTTACTTATATGTTTGGTGTTCCATTCATTCTGGTTGAAGGTGGTGTGAAAATGAAGGGCATGCTTGGGAAGCAGGGCACAAAAACTTTGCCTTGGAAATGTGTGGACAGTAATGTCATTTCAAGCATGGGTTTAACATCTAGTGTCAGAAAGGTAAATGACTTGATCCCTTAAACTAAAAACTAAAAGTGTAGAATAATTTTTCTTCTGTTTGGTTACTTGAATTTGATTGATCACAATGGAAATGAAATCCGTGTAGTTAGTAGTTTCTTGATTGGAAAGTAATCTTTGTTTAACTCTAATCATGACATTCGTTCATTTGAGACATCACATTGCCGAGCAATGAGAACATAACGGATTTGGGGTATGTTTTTCTGATAATGCAGTTATTATAAAAGCAATTCATTAACTTGGTTTGATATGATGCAATGCAGGTGTACGCCATGGTTGAGAAATTTAAGCAGCAAAAGCTTGACTCTAATCCTGCACCATCCAGGAAAAGAAACAGAGCATCCAATTCGAGCCAAATGAAACTACATCAAAAAGACTAGAATGCTACTAGCAATAGTAAATCTCACAAGCTCATGGCTTTCACATTATTGGTACCCTTGCTAATCATTTGTACAAGTGGGTGGGATAGATTAGACAGCCCATATATTCGTGGAGAAATACTAGGTTATTCTTTTTGTCACTCTCTAAGTTATTCTATTGCCACCTGTCGTCTCATTTCTTCATAACAAATGAATCTAAAATTTATCCATCTTTTTTTATCATTTATTACAAAGAAAATTTATCCATCTTTTGTATCATTTATTACAAAGAATACCATTCTTTAAATTATAAAGTGTCATTTTAATTTTATTTTTACTTTTTGTATTTCATCGCAAACTCTTTCTTTCTCTTTTTTTTTTTGTCAAACTATTTTGTTTTTTTGTTTTAAAGTAAAGAGTAAATTGCTCTGGAGGTTCCCAAATTTTTTAAAATGATGTGATTTGGTCTCCAATTTTTTTTATTTAATTGGGTCTAATCTTTTTTAAAAAGTGCAATTTGGTTCTCAACCGTTAATTTTGGACGGAAATGATCGTGTGCTAAGCACATGTGACTAAAATGTAAGGGTATTCTAGTAATCTATTTAATAATTCATAGCCCACTTGGGCTATCGATTTCTTTTGTTGAAAAAAAAAAAAACCCTCTCGTCTCCATGTTCAACCTCCCCCGCTCGTTTCTTCCTCCACCCACCATCGGCTTCTGGCCACTGCCCATGGCCCACCACCCCTATCCTCCTCGTCTCTCCCTCAAAGCACAATGAACGAGATGTTAGACGTGTATGTCATAAGGAATAAAAATATAATATATTTTTAGAGACATTTTTATTAATAAAGAATTTGTTTATTATTTATATACCAAATTGTGTCCTCTTTATATTCATATTTATTGAATGTATGTTAAGTAAACAAAAGTTTGAAACTGTCGGTCTAAACCTTTAAGAATTTGGCATATGATGGACAGATTATGCAGAAGACACGATTCTTAAGGTGACGGTTTAAATCATAAGATCCGCAATCGAGGGAATAAAGTTGGGCATTTTATTTATGCAAAGATTGTTATGTTGTCTAATCCTTATTAGGAGATGGTTTGTCTTGACCATCGAATGTGGACTCCATGAATAGAAACATTGACACGTTGTCATAGGTGACGATGTGTTGGATCGAGACATATAGTGAATTGATTTGGATTAATAATTCTGTCTCGGCAAATCGATTCACTTTAGACAATCATTTGTATTATGTCTTAATCCTGAGATAAATAGTAGGCCTGTTGTCTTGACTTATGTCTTTTGATGTACCAAAATGTGACATCCATATTTTAATAGTGGTACGCATGCCAGTGCGTTGGAGGCATGACTATTGATAGTGTAGACCTGTTATTCATAGATATAGAATCCATAGCTCCTCTTTAGGAGTGGTGATATCCTGTTATATGTATTATCCTGTAATTGAAAAACTAAAATGCTCAATCATTTGAATACATAGGTGTAACCAAATGGTAAACCGTCTTTAGATGGTAAGTTTTCTGATGGTGAGATAATGGAACGTAAGATAAAAATAATCTGGAAGGTAAGACAGAACTTGTTATTAAGCCAATTATGGATAATCCTATAGGGATACGATACATTATGATATGTCATGGAGACTTAGCTATATGGCTTCGTAATTCTATATAGTTTGAGAGTGTAGCTCCAAGCTTTTAGTGGAGTAGCGTTAGAGTTTATAATTATGAAATGTATATCTAGGATATTGGATTTCATAATTATCGAAAGCTTGAACTATATAGGTCCATTTAGGCCATTTGCTAGCTCACAAAAATCCTGTAATGATATGGCGTGCTTTTTCAATAATTAGTGACTTATGTCAGATTTATCAGATTGGCTAAAATTCAGAAGAATCAAATAATTCATATCTGTTTATCGGATGAATTAATTTTGTGATAAAATTAATTTAAGATAAACTTGTTGAATTTTTGGGATCAGATAATTCTTGTCTGTTTATCAGTTGATTTAATTTTGAATAAATTAAATCAAGATAAACTTGTAAAATTATCAAGAATTTATTTATTTTCCTATAGATTATCTAAATAAAGTTGTTTTAATTAGATAACTTCTCTATTAGGTTATTTGAATTAAAACTGAGACTTTATTTTATAGAATCTTGGGTGGAGAATAAAAGATTCGTTGAGATTTTTGTCGCAGGTTCGGCATGCCGATTCTCAGATTCGGCCTGCCGATGGGGCAAGTTCGGCATGCCGGTTAGACAGATCGACATGCCGACCGCGTAATAAGGATCATGCGTTTTCACGCGGATTTTATCAGATATTGATCGTGAATTGATTTTGATTCAAATTTTTGAGGCCTTATTTGATAAGGACTGACTCCTGAGCCCAACCTCTATAAAAAGGAGAGTGAGTCTCTTTATTATTTAGATCAGTTGAGAGATTAAGAGTGAGACTTTGCCAGTGAGACTCTAGAAACTCCCTGAGAGCTATTGTTCACAAATCACGAAATGTAGCTTTGGGTTCTCTCAATTGGTTGGAAGGAGAATCACCTAGTGAAGAAGCTGAACAACGTGAGCCCACACTCACTCCGATCGTAGATAAAGAATAGCAAAGAAGGCCAGTTGGTTGAGGTCCTTCTGGAACGTTACTTCTCTTCATTGATTGTAAGAGCTTTTCGGCACACAAAAGGTTAGTAAGATCTGGTTAATTTATGCATATAGCATGTCAAACTTGTGTTTTGAAAAATACTTTGATATAAAAATTTTAAAATTCCACTGCGTACTATTTTTCCAACACGAGACACAAATCTAAAAAAACCCTCCATCACCACCGAGGGAGGTCATCACTTTGACAAAGGAGATCATGAGGCAGGGTCTAGGCTCGTGGCGTGGGGGTGCTACGAGGAGGTTGTTGGCATGGTCTAGGCTTGGGATGAACGGGATCTCTTTGAGACAAATCAAGACGGAGGAGATCGTGACACTTGGGCCTCGTGACACTTGAGTTTCCAGTGGAGGCAAGGTCTGGGCTCGTGACCCTTTGTAGTGGGTCATGACGGTCGTCGTCTCACTGTTAGTAGTTTTTCTTTTTTTTTTTGTTTTTCCTCCAATTTTTTTTTGAAGTTTTTGGGTTTCTTGTTTTCTTATGAATTATGATGATATAATGCTTGTTATGATTGTTTGCTGTTATTCTTTGTGTTTGTGCCTTTTTCAGTAATTTATTGTTGTAACACCCCTAAGTGAGGGTTAACAGTTTTTAATAAATAAACTAAAGATCAGAAAATAAAACTAAAACATCAAACTAATTTGCCCGGGACTTAAAAAAACACTCTCAAAATAAAATAAAAACATAAACAAATAAATAAACCACAGTTTAATGTA
Source organism: Artocarpus heterophyllus (assembly GCA_025403435.1). Lineage (NCBI taxonomy): Eukaryota > Viridiplantae > Streptophyta > Magnoliopsida > Rosales > Moraceae > Artocarpus > Artocarpus heterophyllus. The sequence continues at coordinate 777,195 of CM046332.1, forward strand.
GCACCTTAAATTTTAATAATATAAAACTGTCATCATCATCATTTTAACCTTCAACACAACTTAATACAGGCATAGAAAGTAACAAACGATGCTTACAATATCATGAAGGACGTTCTTTGATAAATGAAATAATTCCAACGTAATACTGTTGGAAACAAAGTGCGCAGCGGAATTTTTAAGATTTTTTATCAGAGTAATTTCTAAAACACAAGTTTGACATGTTATCTGTATAAATTAAACAGATCTTACTAACCTCAGTGTGCCGAAGAACCTCCGCAACCTGTGTAGAGAAGTAACGTTCCAGAAGAGCCTCAACCAACTGGTCTTCTTTGCTATTCTCTATCCACAACCGGAGTGAGTGTGGGCTCACACGTACAACTCTTCCACCGGTGACTCTCCTTCCAACCAATAGAGAGAACCCAAAGCTAGTGTTCGTGATTTGTGAACAAAAGCTCTCAGGAAGTTTTCAGATGCTCACTAGAAGAGTATCACTCTTAATCTCTCGACTGATCTCAGTAAATCATGAGACTCACTCCCTTTTTATAGCTATTGGTCCTGGGGTCAGTCCATATCAGATTAGGTCTCAAAAACTCGAAACAGAATCAAGTTCGGATCAATATCTGATAAGATCCGCATGAAAACACGTAATCTTATCTCCCGCTGATCGGCAGGCCGAACATTCTGATCGGCAGGCTGAACAGACCAGTTCGGCAGGCCGACCACGTCATTCGGCAGGCCGAACTCCCGAGAAAAAATCTCCGCAAATTTTTTATTTTTCACCCGAGATTCTAAAGGATAAAGTCTCAGTTTTGATTCAAATAACCCAATAGAGAAGTTATCTGATCAAAACAAACTTTATCAAGATAATCTCTAAGAAAATAAATCAATTCACAATAATTCTACAAGTTTATCTTGTTCTAATTTGTCCAAAATTAAAACAACCGATAAACAGACAAGAATTATCTGATCGCAATAATTCAACAAGTTTATCTTGAACGAATTTCTTACAAAATTAATTCAACCGATAAACAGACATGAATTATTTGATTCTTACAAATTTTAAACCAATCTGATAAATCTGACTTAAGTCGCCAATTATTGGAAAAGCACGCCGTGTCGTTACAGGATTTTGTGAGCTAGCAAAGGGGACCAAAAATGGACCTATAAAGTTAAGATCATGATAATTATGAAACCCAATATCCTAGATATACATTTCACAATTATCAACTCCAACGCTACTCCACTAAAAGCTTGGAGCTGCACTCTCGAACTTTATAGAATTACGAAGCTCGTGTAGCTAAGTCTCCATGACATATCATAGTGTATCGTATCCCCATATGATAATCCATAATCGGCTTAAGGACAAGTTCTGTCTTACCTTCCCGATTATTTTTATCTTACGTTCCATTGTCTCACCATTAGAAAACTTACCATCCAAAGATAGTATACCATTCGGTTACACCTATGTATCCAAATGGTTGAGCGCTCCAGTTTTCAATTACAGGACAATGCATATAAGAGGATATCATTACTCCTAAAGAGGAGCTATGGATTCCATATCTATGAATAACAAGTCTACGCTATCAAGAGTCATGCCTCCAATGTACGGTATGCATACCACTATTGAGATATGGGTGTCACCCTTTGGCACATCAAAAGACACAAGTTGAAACAACGGGCCTACTATTCATCTCAGGATTAAGATACAATACAAATGACTATTTAAAGTGAATCGATTTGCCAAGATAGAATTATTAATCCAAATCAATTCACTTTATGTCCCGATCCAACACATCGTCACCTATGACAACGTGCCAATGTTTCTATTCACGGAGTCCAACTCCGATGGCCAAGACAAACCATCTCCCAAAAGGGATATAGACAACATAACAATCTTTACATGAATAAAGCGCCCAACTTTATTCCCTCGATTGCGGATCATATGTTTTAGACCGTCACCTTAAGAATCGTGTCTTCCGCATAATCAGTCCATCATATGCCCAATTCTTAAGGTTTAGACTGACAGTCTCAGACTACTGTTTGCTTATCATACATTCAACAAATATGAACGTAAAGAGGACAAGATTTGGTATATATAAAAGAATAAATTCTTTATTGATAAAAATATCTCCAAAAACGTATTACATTTTTACTCCTTAGGGCATGCATGTCTAACAAATACAGCTACATAACTTCCTCAACTATATTTCTTGTCATATGCCTAATAAAGAATTTATTCTTTTATCAATAATCAGTCCATCATATGCCCAATTCTTAAGGTTTAGACTGACAGTCTCAGACTACTGTTTGCTTATCATACATTCAACAAATATGAACGTAAAGAGGACAAGATTTGGTATATATAAAAGAATAAATTCTTTATTGATAAAAATATCTCCAAAAACGTATTACATTTTTACTCCTTAGGGCATACATGTCTAACAAATACAGCTACATAACTTCCTCAACTATATTTCTTGTCATATGCCTAATAAAGAATTTATTCTTTTATCAATAATCAGTCCATCATATGCCCAATTCTTAAGGTTTAGACTGACAGTCTCAGACTACTGTTTGCTTATCATACATTCAACAAATATGAACGTAAAGAGGACAAGATTTGGTATATATAAAAGAATAAATTCTTTATTGATAAAAATATCTCCAAAAACGTATTACATTTTTACTCCTTAGGGCATACATGTCTAACAAATACAGCTACATAACTTCCTCAACTATATTTCTTGTCACCACCTCACACACACTATGAGTCTTGAAAAGATGAAAATATAGAGGAATGAGCTACAACATACTCAGTAGGGAAAACCATTACTCACCTTAAAGTTTTATTCTTTACCACATTAAACCTACATGGTTAGTTAGTTTTTTTCATTATCCAAATTATGAGATTTATTATGATCACATTCTGTGGATATTATAGTTAATCATTACCAAGTTTCATAAATATACATATATACAATTGTTACAATTCATTATTATTCCTAGGTATCCACATTCAATAGAGTATCACTTAACTCATCGAAACCCAAGTGGGCGCGCTTGACCACCCTCCAAATATTTCAAGGGTGTTTCGGTGAGGGGACATCAAGCCTTGAGTCCTCACCAAGTCGATTCATGTACAGTGCGTTATGGGACTTTCGACCCAAGGAGCGTCATCACCTCCCCCTTATTTTACCATTTAGGGTATTCGTACCCAAGGATATAACTGTTAGACATGTATGCCCTAAGGAGTAAAAATGTAATACGTTTTTGGAGACATTTTTATCAATAAAGAATTTATTCATTTATATATACCAAATCTTGTCCTCTTTACGTTCATATTTGTTGAATGTATGATAAGCAAACAGTAGTCTGAGACTGTCAGTCTAAACCTTAAGAATTGGGCATATGATGGACTGATTATGCGGAAGACACGATTCTTAAGGTGACGGTCTAAAACATATGATCCGCAATCGAGGGAATAAAGTTGGGCGCTTTATTCATGTAAAGATTGTTATGTTGTCTATATCCTTTTTGGGAGATGGTTTGTCTTGGCCATCGGAGTTGGACTCCGTGAATAGAAACATTGGCACGTTGTCATAGGTGACGATGTGTTGGATCGGGACATAAAGTGAATTGATTTGGATTAATAATTCTGTCTTGGCAAATCGACTCACTTTAGACAGTCATTTGTATTGTATCTTAATCCTAAGATGAATAGTAGGCCCGTTGTCTCGACTTGTGTCTTTTGATGTACCAATGGGTGACTCCCACATCTCTATAGTGGTATGCATGCCGGTACGTTGGAGGCATGACTCTTGATAACGTAGACTTGTTATTCATAGATATAGAATCCATAGCTCCTCTTTAGGAGTAATGATATCCTCTTATATGCATTGTCCTGTAATTGGAAAACTGAAGCGCTCAACCATTTGGATACATAGGTGTAACTGAATGGTATACTATCTTTGGATGGTAAGTTTTCTAATGGTGAGACAATGGAACGTAAGATAAAAATAATCGGGAAGGTAAGACAGAACTTGTCCTTAAGCCGATTATGGATTATCATATGGGGATACGATACACTATGATATGTCATGGAGACTTAGCTACACGAGCTTCGTAATTCTATAAAGTTCGAGAGTGCAGCTCCAAGCTTTTAGTGGAGTAGCGTTGGAGTTGATAATTGTGAAATGTATATCTGAGATATTGGGTTTCATAATTATCATGAGCTTGAACTTTATAGGTCTATTTTTGGTCCCCTTTGCTAGCTCACAAAATCCTGTAACGATACGGCGTGCTTTTCCAATAATTGGTGACTTATGTCGGATTTATCAGATTGGTTTAAAATTTGTAAGAATCAAATAATTCATGTCTTTTTATCGGTTGAATTAATTTTGTAAGAAATTAGTTCAAGATAAACTTGTTGAATTATTGCGATCAGATAATTCTTGTCTGTTTATCGGTTGTTTTAATTTTGGACAAATTAGAACAAGATAAACTTGTAGAATTATTGTGAATTGATTTATTTTCTTAGAGATTATCTTGATAAAGTTTGTTTTGATCAGATAACTTCTCTATTGGGTTATTTGAATCAAAACTGAGACTTTATCCTTTAGAATCTCGGGTGAAAAATAAAAGATTTGTAGAGATTTTTTCAAGGGAGATCGGCCTACTGGATGACGTGATCGGCCTATCGGATGACGTGATCGGCCTACCGGATGACGTGATCGGCCTATCGAACTGGCCTGTTCGGCCTGTCGATTAGAATGTTCGGCCTGCCGATCAGCAGGAGATAAGATTACGCGTTTTCACGCGGATCTTATCAGATATTGATCCAAACTTGATTCTGTTTTGAGTTTTTGAGACCTAATCTGATATGGACTGACCCCAGGACCAATAGGTATAAAAAGAGAGTAAGTCTCATGATTTACTCAAATCAATTTGAGAGATTAAGAGTGATACTCTTCTAGTGAGCATCTGAAAACTCCCTGAGAGCTTTTGTTCACAAATCACGAACACTAGCTTTGGGTTCTCTCTATTGGTTGAAAGGAGAGTCACCGGTGGAAGAGCTGTACGTGTGAGCCCACACTCACTCCGGTTGTGGATAGAGAATAGCAAAGAAGACCAGTTGGTTGAGGCTCTTCTGGAACGTTACTTCTCTACACAGGTTGCGGAGGTTCTTCGGCACACTGAGGTTAGTAAGATCTGTTTAATTTATACATATAACATGTCAAACTTGTGTTTTGGAAATTACTCTGACGAAAAATTTTTAAAATTCCGCTGCGCACTTTGTTTTCAATAGTAACCGTCGCCCTCTTCACGTCTCACCATTTCTCTATAATCAATCATTATTTATAAAATGAGTTTTCCTAACCATGCTTCTCAAATAACAACAACATGTGTCAAATCATTATGTTTTCTCGTTGTACAATACAGGACGAGTTTCACATTATTGTGTTAAGGTATAATCATATACATTCCAAATATCATTTACATATCTTGCAAAGTAAAACAACTAAATTTTAATTCATCAAAGCCTCACAAAAGATGAGTAATAGATTTCTACCTCTTGGTGAATACCATGCTAATAACTTCTAGCTCACGATATCAAGCTCACCACGTGAGCTCTAAGTGCTTCGTTATCCTACGACACATAAAATTATAATACTTTAACTCAATTCCTAATCCATAGTCATACGGATTACCATCTCTTCTACTATTCTTATTAGTGTGCCATAATCATTTATATGAAATCCTTGGAACATTTTGTAACACAAAACAATGAAAACATATAAATTTTGGACTGTCCGATCAACCTGCTGATTATGGCTACAGAAAAATTTTCATATCAAAATTTTCATAAACTTGTGTCTGGCTATAGAAAAAAGAACATAATTTTCTTTTTTAAAAATTGCAAAAATTAATGAGGATTTTTTTTTGTTTATTAAGAGTACATTGGGTGTATTAATAGTCACTCCTTTTCTTTTTCTTTATAGGCAAAGTTCATTACTTAATTCAATAATAAAGAGTGATACAAACCATTACCATAATAAAATTTTGAACTTACAAATATACATTCCATTCTAACATTGATAATAATTAAATTCCTTTTTGCTAAATAACGCATTTTAACATATTATTTACTTTTCAAATACCCTTTTATATAATTCACTTTTATATTTTATATAGATTATTAGATTATTTTCATCTTTGTTATTGTGAAGCATAGTACAAAGTAAACCATAAGAATTTTAGTTATAAATCAAATAATTTATATTAATTTTGAGTATATATTATGTTTATCTTTGTTATTAAAGGATGTAATACAATGCTAATAATTTGGGTCTTAGGTATAAATAAAATAAAATACTCATGATGTTTTAATTCAATTTTAAAACATTATCAAAGACTAAATAAAAGGATTTATTTGTCAAATTACTATTATTATATTTCATACCAATAACTAATCAAACGTGATAATTATGATTTCAACATTAATTCTAATATAGCCAAATAATAAAATTATAAGGATTAATTACAAAAATTGATCTCAAATTATGACTCTTATAACACTTTACTCCTTGATCTTTAAAATATATCATTTATTCCCTCTGAAAAATAAAACCATTAACAAAATAGTTCTTTTCGTAAGTTAAATTGGCAGAACGACACGTGTCAAATATACAATGGTAGTTGTTGAGCAATTCAGTATAAAATTACTCTTATACCCATCAATTGTAATTTGTTTATATAAGTTTTTAAAGAAAAATCCTAATTTACTTTTAATATGTCTTCCTCAATTAAAAAAAAAAAATCAACAGTTGGTTCGCGTCCATTCCCTAACTTAGGTTAAGTTCCATTCTCCTATGGTTCCATTCTTCTTCTCTGGAGAAAAAATGGTGGTTGCTTTTAGGATTTGCTCTTTGTTCTTGAAATCAAAGTGGAAATTTTGTCAGGTATCCATTTTCATCCTTCTATGTTCTGATATTCTCATGGCTCATATGGTGTGCATGGTGCATACAATGCTATATTGGAGGAAAGCATTGTGGGCACCAAGCAATCTAATAAAGATTTGTTGAAAGTAGACTTTTCAGGAAAATGTGTAAGCTGTGTTCATGGTACCCAAAAAAAAAAAAAAACAATTGCTAATGCCCAATGGTAGTCGTGGTAGTATTAATTACTTCCCATTTCTTTTTTTTTTAAATGGATTTTTTCATCATAGGTTTCCAAATTTTTTAACCTTTGCCACTTATGTCTCCATTTTAAGAATTTAGGCACTTAGGTCTTCAAACTCTTAATTTGTTGGCATTTTATTCCCCACTTTAAGAATTTAGACACTATAAGTTTCTATTTTAAGAATTTGGACATACAAGTCCTCAAACTATTAATTTATTGGAACCGTTAGTACTCTATTGTTTTTGCTGTTAAATGACATAAGAGATGTCAATATTTTGAGGCTTTTTTTTAATTTTTTATTTTTCGGTCTTAAAAATGTATTTTTTAATAGAAAGGTCTCCAAAAGCTTTTCTCTCTCTCTCTTTTTGAATTATAACTTTTTTGGTCTAAAATAATGCTTAACTATTCTAAAAAAATTTAATTATAATGATTATTGATAAGTAATTGATTATAAAACTGAAAGAAATTCGCAAATGTCATTTAGAAAATTAACTATCCATTCCATTTTATTTTAGTTAAGCTGTCCAAATTACAACGATATAACTAAAAACAAACACAACAATTAATTGTCCAATTATATACTATTCTATCTGTTCGGTAAAATTCACTAACGCAAGTGCACGTTATCGATCAAGTAATACAATAGTGAGTAAGAGTATCGTCTCACAGGGACTGTTGTATAATAATCTAACTAAGTACTAAAGTTGGATTAACTCTAGAGTTTATCTAGCTGATCAAATGAAGTTGAGATTGAATAAAATACTGAACTTAAGTACTAAATTAAGAAGAAAAATTGCAATTAATTTCAAGAGATCTTTCAATAAGACAAGGCGTTAAGGCATTTGATTTACCATAATCACTAGATATGAATTTCATAAAATTATGCAACCTAATTAACAATACACATGTGATTACGAAAATTCCTAAATTATTTACTATCTTATCTCTAGGTATGACAAATCTACTCAGTTTATTAACTCACTATATCTCTATGTGAATTTAAATAAATTTGATTGCATTAAGATTCATGAATTTTCCAAGTAAAGTTACACAAATAATATGGTATATCTCTATCCATATTTAATTCATGGTTATATGTTATATGAAGCGTTTGCATAATTCTCCATTCTCAGTTTTGAACATGCACATCAGATCATTTAAATGGTAGCTAATCATTCAAAAGCATTACGCATAATAACAAATAACTCACATGAATAAAATCAATTATGGTGCATGAATAAATATGAAATTCACATCGTCATGATTAGGCTACATCATAGCCCTAACTAGGAAAATTAGAACATAATTGAAAAAGAAATAAAAACTGAAAATTTAATTGACTCAAACATCAAGAGTTAAGAGAACAAGAAATTTTGTCACCAATCTCTCACTTTTTACTCCAGAGTGCTTGAAGGCTCCTAAGAAAAGTAAACAACGCTCTGAAAAATAAAAACCAAGATCCTCTTTGACAATTACATCGTTGTCTATTTATACAACTCTTAAGTTAACTAAACCCTTATTTCACGTCCAGAAATCACGGTTCAGAATCACCCTCAGCGCCGCGGCCCTCCTTTCCTAGCGCCGCGGCCCTCCTTTCCTAGCACCGCAATGCTTCTTCTCTTTTTTCCATCGTAGCGCCACGGCGCTCCTTTCCCAGCACCGTGGCGCTGGGTCCCTACCAAGAAATGCTGAGCAGGCCTAACTTGGGCGCCGCGGCTCTACTTTTTGGGCGCCACGGCGCTTCTCCTCTGCCAACAAGCTTCCAGTTCGTGCTTGATTTTTAATTTTTTCTCCAATATTCGTGCTCGTGCTTCCTTTTCTTTCTTTCTTCAACCTATATCAATAAAGGCATATTTCATGAAAAAGTTGGGTGTCAAGTAATTTTTCTCAAAAACATAGCAGTATTTGTTAATTAAAAGCGGCCAAATAACTCTCTAAACTAGAGTTATCACTAACACATACATTTTATAATCCTCAATTATAATAAATATCTTTTGGAAAGAAAATTATGTAATTGAATAACTAAGCATTGTTGCATTATAATTATTAAGTTACATCATTACACTTTGGTACCAACTTACTAAAAATAAAATAGAACAAATATTTATGAATTTCATGTTTTTTAATTTATAATGAAGCTCTTTCTTGTCAATAATTATCATAATTAACTTTATGCTAGGATATTTAAATATTATTTTTGGACAAAAAACAATGTTATACTTAAAAAAAAGGTTAGCTTTTAAGGACCTTTTTGCTAAAAAAAAACATTTTCGAGAGGTAAGGAGCAAAAAAACCTCAAAATATTTATAGATATTATGTTATTTAATAGTAAAAATAAAATAGAGATTAACGGTGCTAATAGACTAAGAGTTTAGAAATTTAAGGGCCTGTTTGGTTTGAGTATTTGAATAGAGTATTTGAATAAAGATTTAAATTTTTGTGAGAGAAAATGCTGTAGCAAAATGATTCAAACCGTGATTTAAGTATCGAAACAAACGGACCCTAAGTGTTCAAATTTTAAAAATAAAGACCCACTTGTCAAAGGTTACAAAATTTGAAGAACTGCGGCTGAAAAAATCCCTTAAAAATTGTGTTTTTGTTATGAAATAAAGCAAAGTATAACAAAAGACTAAAGAGAACAATAGAGAAAGACGAGAAAATTAGAGACAAAACAACTTTCTATACTTTTACTTGTGAGGGATAAAACTTACAAGCTTAGTACAACTACTATTTATAGGCCAAGTCATCATACTAGAGGTAATGGTAATAGAAATAACTTACGTAGGTTTCATATACAATTAAAGGAGACATAATGCACAATATTAAGAGAGATTTAATGGGGTGATAATGTGGTGTAAATGTGAATTATAAATTTGTAATAAAATATTTGCATGTAACTCATGGAATACCAAGAGGTGGCATCCACACATACTTGATTCACAACACTCCCCCTTGGATGTCCACCATACAAATAATATGCCTCATTAAAAACCTTACCAAGCAAAAACCCAATGGGAAAAAATCTTAGTGAAGGAAAAAAAAGTACATAATTATTGTATGTTTTGCATTTAGGATTGCCTTATTAAAAACCTTGTCAGAAAAACCCAATGGGACAAAAACCTAGGCTAAGGGAAAAAGAGTACAATATGCAGTGTCTCCCCTCATGTCAACATCTCTTTTTCAAAGATCTCTAAGTCGACGCATACCAATTTTGTGTACCAACTTCTCAAATGTTGTTGTAGGAAGTGCCTTTGTAAACAAATCTGTCAAGTTGTCACTGGAGCGAATTTGATGTACGTCGATCTCTCCTTTCTTTTGAAGCTCGTGCGTGAAAAAGAATTTTGACAAAATATGCTTTGTTCTGTCTCCTTTTATGTAACCCCCTTTGAGTTGAGCGATATAGGCTGCATTATCTTCATACAACACAGTTGGACTTTCTTTGTTGAATGAAAGATTACATGTTTCTCTTATATGTTGCACTAGGGATCTTAACCATACATATTCTCTACTTGCCTCGTGAATTGCCAATATCTCAGCATGATTCAAAGATGTGGCAGTTAGGGTTTGTTTTGTTGAACGCTACGAGATAGCTGTACTACCATATGTAAACAAATAACCTGTTTGTGATCGTGCTTTATGTGGATCAGACAAATATCCTGCATCTGCATATCCAATCAATTCCGACTTGGAATCCTGTGTATAATACAGACCCATATCTGTTGTACCACGAAGATAACAAAGTATTTGTTTGACACCATTCCAATGTCTTCGAGTTGGTGAAGAACTATATCTCGCTAGTAAGCTAATAGAAAATGATATGTCGGGTCTTGTGCAATTAGCAAGATACATTAGTGCACCAATAGCACTAAGATATGGTACTTCTTGACCTAGAATTTCTTCATCATATCTCGAGGACGAAAAGGATCATTTTTCACATCAAGAGATCGTACAACCATGGGAGAACTCATTGGATGGGATTTATCCATATTAAAACGCTTTAATACCTTTTCAATATATGTTGACTGATGAACAAAAATCCCTTTTGATAAATGCTCGATCTGCAAGCCGAGACAGAATTTTGTTTTTCCTAAGTCCTTCATTTCAAATTCATTTTTTTTAATTATATAGTTATTGATGATAAAAGAAATAATTTGTTAACGTAATAAAACAGAATTAATAATATAACAAAGATGGATTATATAACTACTAACCCAAAAGCAAATGTAATACATCAAACAGTTAACACTACACACATGTATAATATATCAACAACGTGATGGATGGTGAAATTGCTAGAATTAATTTTACATGAGAAAAAAAATTAATGAAATGATCAAAAGCCAACAGAAATACCAATCTCAGAGAAAGAGTGTGCAATTGATATAAAACTACATTCAATAATAGATAAAGTAGACATGTCCTTAGAATTATAAGGGAGAATGGCTATACTACATAAACATCAGTGAAGATATAAGCACAATATACCTTTCAAAACGAGAAGTGATTGAACCAAAGAGCAATCAACACTTGTAAAAGCTCACAGACAAAAGACTCGTGCTGATAACGTGTTATGAAATAAAGCAAAGTATAAAAAAATACTAAAGAGAACAATAGAGAAAGACAAGAGAAAATTATAGACAAAACAACTTTCTATACTTTTACTTGTGAGGGATAAAACTTACAAGCTTAGTACAACTACTATTTATATGCCAAGTCATCATACTAGAGGTAATGGTAATAGACATAACTTACATAGGTTTCATATACAATTAAGGGAGACATAATGCACAATATTAAGAGGGATTTAATGGGGTGATAATGTGGTCTAAATATGAATTATAAATTTGTAATAAAATGTTTGCATGTAACTCATAGAATACCAAGATGTGACATCTACACATACTTGATTCACAACAGTTTTATCTTTATATTTTTTAAATAACTTGTGTTTGGTTATTCCGACAAAACCTGTGTTTAGTTGGTTTTTATTTAAAATTTCCTCAAAATATAAAAATTTTAAATAGATTTTATATTCAAGATCGATTTGAGGAAGTAACTGAAATGCAATTAAATTGGTCGACTTGCGTTAAGAGGACCTATTTTGTTGAGAATGAATGCTAGGTTTTAAAGATTGAGGGATAATAAATCATTCATTTTATTTCTACCATGATTACAGCATGGGTATATTCCCATTTTCCCCGAAAGCAAACATTAGCTAAGGGCTTTTGATCTTGAGTTTGCGCAAGTCCGATAAATCTGTTGGGGTTTGGATTTGCTGGTCCTCTTTTTCTCCGCCACCGGAGAGGAGAGCGTCTTCGCTTCATTTCAGCACGTCTCAGTTCAGGTATGCCCTCTTCTATCTTTCCATTTTTCGGTCCGTCGTTCTCTATTTTTTTTTTTTTTTGTGCTTCTAAAAGTTTGTTTGTTTGTTTGTTTCATCAAATTAAAAAGCAAAAAAACCAAACCAAACAAACATGGATGGAAATGGAAATGGAAGAGAGAAAACGTCGCAGCAATTCATGTGGGTTGAGGATTATACGGAAACTGAAATTGTATGGCAACAACAAACTCCATTTACAAGAAAACGAAAGAAAATGGAGTTTCTTGGATGGGGATCAAGACCCTTAATTCAGTTCTTGGAGTCTATTGGTAGGGACACTTCCAAGCCCATTTCTCAGTTCGACATTACTGCCATTGTCAATGATTATGTTGATTCGAACATTCTCCGCCCCACAACAACCTCAATTAACAATCACTATACCCTTTTCAACTCTGTTAAGAGCAAGGACAACAAGACCAAGAAGAGCAAGAAGAGGGTTGTTTGCGACGGGAGGCTTAGAGCCCTTTTCGGTAAAAAATCCATTAGTCGAGTCATGATTTACAAGTTGCTAGAACCCCATTTGGCTGAATCCAATGAACAAGGTGATTCTGAAGACGGACTCGATTACCTTTCCTGGGGCAATGAAGAAGAAGACGAAGAACGCGGAAAACCGCCCTGTCATACCCAGAGATTTGTTAGGGAAATGTGTGATGCTAATCCTATCCCTAAAAGTTGTTTCGCGGCTGTCATTCCTGAAAACATAAAGCTCGTTTATTTGAAGAGGAGTATAATTCAGAATATCTTGAAGCAGGATGATGACCTTAAAACCCTCGAGACCAAGATAGTGGGAAGCTTTGTGAGGACCAAGTCTGATCCTAATGATTATCGTCAGAAACACTCTCACAATATCCTCCAAGTTACAGGTAATCTATTCTCCAATCAATGCTTGACGTTGAAATCTGTTGTGGTTTTAATATAACGACAAGTGTATTATTTAAATTGTGCATTCTCTAGGTCTGAAAGTCTCTTCTGGGACTGATGGTAAAATTTCCGAGATTCTACTTCAAGTTTCTGGTATGATAAAGGACATTCCTATTTGCATGCTTTCTGATGAAGATTTCTCTAAGGTAATTTATACATGAGAAAGTTTGGTTAACCTTATCAAATCCCAGTTTCTTAGTTTTCTTGAAAGGCCTCCAATACTGAGTAATGCGTTGATTAGGTAATAAATACCCGCATTGCTCACGTCTTAAAGATGATTTAGTGGGTTTTTTTACCTTTTGTTTTGTTTTGTTTTTTTGTTTTTTTTTTTTTAACTAGGAACTAGTTAGTCATATCGACCTTAAAAAGGTTTTATTCATAAAATCAGGATGATAGTTATTCCAAAGTTAACATGCAAATCAGTACGAAGTAACAAAAAAGATTTTTTGGAGGATCTTCTCCCCGAGTTGGTGGATGAAATTTGTATTCTGTTTTTGTCACTGAGTGGAAAGATTATGGGAGACGTCTCGATTTTAAGCTTTTTTCCCCCAAACTTTGAGACTCGTCTTTGAATCCAAAAATCCTTAGTAAATTGAGTTTCTAAAGATGAGGATGAAATCATGAAGTGTGGTGTGTTTTTTATTTCTGCTAACAGTACTTGATAAGTTGTATATCTTCTCTAACCGTTTTTTCTTTACTTAGTATTCTTCATTTAAAGGTAACTGCTGAAGCTTCAGCCTCTGACCTCTCTTTGCATTTGAGGCTTGAGCCTCATTGCTATTTATAGGGTTAAGTTTCTTTCTTTTGGTCTGGGGTAAAGTTTAGAATGTGGGTTTGAGTTCTAGGTATTATGGATTGATTTGGGTCTGCTTAAATTACATAGAGAGAGAGAGAGAGAGAGAGAGAGAGAGTACAAGCAGTGACGTAATGCTGGTTACATATTGCTCCTTCAGCGATCATGTACAAGGGGTTATTTTTTGCCCTTCTTTTTCTTTTTAATGTGTTTTCGTTGCTCGCTTCTTTCATGCTTCCATTTAACTTCAAGGTCTCTTTGTCTACATGCCATCTAATGTCATGGCAATGGTTTCAGGAAGAATGTGAGGATTTGCATCAAAGAGTAACAGATGGTATGCTTACAAGGCCAACAGTGGTAATGTTTTATGAACCCAATTTCATTTTAGATTTTTGTTATCTCTTATAGATCATGTGTACAAGAAGAACATTAGAAGCAACAGAAATCAAACGGAGAGTTCTGACAAGCTTAATCTTTTGACTAAGAGAAGGGGCTGTAAAGAGAAAGTGGTTTTTGTTGAAACTCATGCCCTCAAATTCTGAATGTTCTTGTTAACCTTTGTAGGAGGAGCTCCAACATAAGGCCCGTATATTGCATGAGGATATAACAAAGCATGTATGTATTTCCTTCTTGAATAGGAAAAAGAAAATGCTGTGTATTATGTCTTCACATGAAAACAGGTGTTATTTGTCCGAAATTAGTGTCCTCCATGTGGAGGCATCTTCTACTTCATTCAACCATCGACCAACTGTTATTCCCATTAAAGTCTTTAAATGTTTATTGTGATTCTTTTTCCTTTGTGGAGTGGATATCTTTCAGTGGCTTGCAAGAGAACTAGCTTTGCTTCAGAATCTAATTGATCGAGCAAATGAAAAAGGATGGCGAAGAGAATATCCTTTCTGTATTATAGATTGTACTCTTTCCTTGAGTGCTTACATCTTATTCTCGTCCAATTTTAGTCCTGTTTTTCCCCTTTTGGAAAGGATGTCCAATTTGAGTCACGTAATAAGTCAACATGATTTTCCCCTTAACATTTATCAGTTACGTTGTTTGAGTACCTGGAAAGAAAGGAACTGCTTGAGACACCGGAGGAACAGTCAAGGATATTGCACGAGCTTCCAAAAATTATTGCAGAAGAAATTGAAGTTGAAGCTACACCAGAGTGTTGCCCAGATGAAATAAAACAAAGCAATGCTGATTCACTAGGACCAACAGTCGAGAGACCTATGGAAGCTCCTGTTTCTGATAGTAGCGATGACGAGTTTGAATTAACTTGGGCATTAGATACTGAAGGTATCTATTCAGTTATTGCTAATCTTCTTATCATAAACTCTTCAACGTCAAAATCTTTCAATCTAAACTTGCTCACCTTGGCAGGTTTTCCTTCGCATGTTTGTATGTGCATGTTTTAGAGGCTTATATTTTGTGAATTTTATCCTAGTTCTAAAATGTAACAAATTTGGTCTACTTCATATCTTTTTGAAAACTAGAGCCATTTTTTTGCTGTACTGAATAATGTGCACTATTTCTCCAATAGCTGAGGAATTACCTATTATTTTGTCCTGTTCTATTGCAAAAGTGCCGGGGCAGATGCTTTCTGTCATCTGACTCTAGTTTGATTCCAGTATTGCTTATCAAATTACTGAGATTGCCTGTTAATGAATATTTGTGTGTCATTCCAGATTCTTATTATTCCTTGGCACATCATGAGTTTTATTTATTCATTTATTTATTTTTAATGTTTTTTGTAGAATCTGAGCCGAATGTTTCAGGGCAAGAGCCACAAAAGGAGCCGACAACGTCCATAAATGAGGGCCATGGCGAGAGTGAAACGCAAAAAGAGAATGTAACAGAAAGTAAGGCTTTGCAGGGAATAATGGAGCGACAAATAATTGATTTGAGTGATGATGAGGAAAATGAAGAACCAGCTCCAGCTCAGAAAGAGCAGACATCCAATGACAAGTTGGATGGGCTGAAATGGCATTATCTTGACCCCCAGGGAGAAATACAAGGTCCTTTTGCAATAACATCTTTAAAGCGTTGGAATGATGCCGACTACTTTCCTCCAGATTTCAGGATCTGGAAAATAGGACAAAGTCCCAATGAAGCTGTATATTTGAAGGACATTCTTAGCCAGGAGTTTCCAAAGTAGTTTGAGAAAAACCTGACTTTGTTGGGAACATATGTACTGTACCTTGAGATTTTTGTCCTGCACAAAAATAACCTGAATGTTGTAACAAAATAAAGTTTTCAGAGATTGGTTTCATTAGTTTTGGGTTTCCCAAATGAAATAACCATGTTGTAGATTTCGTCGTGGCAGGGCTCAAGAAATAGTTTCACTTATTTTGATTCGATGCTGGCTGAAAAACGGCCGGGCTTTGCTCGTCTAGTGTGGGTCTTTTTACTGAATGTTTTGGATGTTGCTAAACCTTGGGAGTGTATTTTGAAACAAAGACCCTGCTTGTCCATGGATTTCATGTACAGGTTTTTCTTCCTAATGAGTCGAGTGACGATTATGTGGATAATGTTCCTTTGGTGGCTTACACTCGAAACTTGATTGGTAGACTTGAGATTCTGGCCATATCAAATCTTTTTTTTTTTTTTTTTTTTTTGAAATGGGAAACTTTATTTCACATAGAGCAATTACACAAGATACAAATGGCCCCAGATGCAAAGGAATTTGACCCCGAATCAAAGATTGGATCCACCAGTATATACCACAATAGCACCTCGGTAAACATAAGCATCGAGACTCATACGGGAAATGCCTGCTCTGCACCTCAACTACAACACCAAAACAGTCGATGGACTAGGTGAGTCAACCGATTCCAATCCCCATGTAACGGGGATTGAAACGGACTACAATCAGATTTCTATGTTAATTAATTGAGCCCTTCACATGTCCTGCCAAGTTCCCAAGTGGCAGCTTATTTTCTCTCCTGCCCATTTTAAGCGCTGGAATCCCCTTTTCATCTCTCTCGGTTTTTTGCAAGCATGTTTTGGCCATCGGCAAGCTTCCTCTTCCCCTCTCCTGAATCATTCAGGAAAGTCTGACATATACGGCTTTTTTCTCCCCCCTAAATTTGAGGTGGGAAATTCAAATTCAAATGCAAGACCTCTATTTTGATGCGAATATGACGAATTAATTTCTAGTTTCACTAGTATCCTTTTTTATTGTAAATAAAATCAACACTATTGTGTACGTAGGCGGTGAAGTATCAATTATGCAACACACAAGTTTGCAATCTCTTCTCTCTTCGCCAAAATCTGCCTTTGAAAGTCGTGTTGTTCCGATGCAAGCCACAAATTCACCAAAGTTTAGCGCAACAACTTCAAAGGCTTGGGCTATCCAAGAATCCCGAATTCGACTCCACACTCTCTTGTTCTAAGAATGACAAATAATCACATGAAATTCATATAATTATTTTCCAATTGAGAACACATCAATTCCCAACAAATGAGGCTAAGCATTTAGAGCCAAACGTTAAAAGGTTCATACTTCCATAACTAATTGAGTTGTAAAATGAAAATCCGGAAGCGTAAATTAAAGAAATGTTCCACACGCACACTCATATTAGCAACAGAATGTAGTAGAAATAGAATTGAAAGTTCAAACTTGAATGCAGACCGTCTTCTACGCCATGCCAAGGAAAGAAATCCATAATCCATGATCTAACTTCTAGCTAGCTTCTCATCATCGGCCTTGAATCTAGAGATCATCGCGTTTCCCATCGGCTACAATGCCTAGAAGTTTAGCCAGTTGTCCACTTTGATATGCTTCGACAGTATCTGAAGGGCGGGCACAATAACAAGTAATAAGTACAAGTAGTCATATTCCAAGCATAATCAAATAGAAAGAAGAATGAGTTGATTTAGATTTACCATCGGAACCGCCGATATGCTTTCCGTGGATGAACACTTGAGGTACAGTTCGCCTCCCAACGATCTGACTCAGAGCATCTTGAATTTTACTTCCATCATCTGTTACAAGTTAGAACATGATCAGATTTAGCCATGAAATTCAAGTAAGTACAAATGTTTCAGCAAGCAAATTGGTCCAAAAGTTGTGTCCTTTGTGATTTGATTTTTCAAGGAACAACATAACATTTTTAACAAATAGTTCGTGCCGTGTCTTGTCTAAAATAGAACCAAGAAAGGGAATGGGTGTAGAAGCCACTACTACATTGTAATTTGTCCAAAAAAACATATCAAAGCTTTGATGAAAAGAATAATAATAATAATCTGGGGAGTCATAGTGACACTTAGAAAATCATGAAAATGCAAGGGCAATATAGTAATTGTGAAGAACCTCTGTGATCGAGCTCAACAACATGAGGTAGTTGCTTCAGCTCTTGGAATACGGCTTTTGCCCTCCTACAGTACCTGTACAAAACAATTAAAGAAATTTTTTTTTGAATGAATTAGATCAGAAAATGAAGAAGAAAAAAACAATTTGAAAAGATGAAAAGAGAATCACAGACGGGCAATAGGACTTGGAAAAGATGACGATGTTGTGGGAAGAGATGGTCTTTTTGACGAAAGACAAGTCCTTGGAATCAGATTCAGCCCAACACAGAGAAGCAGCAGCCATTACTGCTATAGAAATTGCTGAAAGTGAAAGGAAAACCAAATTCCTTCTTCTCCATGCCATTACCAATTCCCTTCTATTGCTCCTCAGTCTTCTGCCCTCGTTCCAGATTTTGCCCTTCTTTCTTTCTGAATTCTTTCGGCTTTAGGGCAAACCAAGTCAAGTTCCAGCTATATACATTACACGATGTCGTTTTCCTTGCAATATATATATATATATATATATATATATGATGTCGTTTTTACACAAATGTGTCTCTCCCAACTCTCTTGTTTTGTCCTTTTATATAAAGGGCACTCCTCCGTTGGGGTGTTTTAAAATCTCTTCAAAATCATTTTTTTTTTTTATAAATTTGATGCTGAAAAATGAATACCCACTAATGTGCATTTTTCGATTCCTATCTTCTTTATTTATTTAACATGTTTCACGAAAAAATTTGCCACGTTGTTCGCTTCCTGTTAGTGGGTTTTAACAAATGCTACAATTATAAATTTTGAAACTAATTTTTGTTCTTTTCTCTCCTGCCCTTTTAGGAAAATCTGTGATAGGACATGCTATAGACGCACTACCTGTAGTACCAGTTATTGACCGTAGGATGAAAAATAGCCGTTGTGCATGTCCCCAGATATAAAATGTGCACGATACTTTTGTTCTGAAAAAAATAAGAAACTGTATGAGGTAGAGAAAAAATGAAAGAAAAGAAAAAGAAAAAGAAAAGCTGTGAAATGCAAGTTTTCTCAAAGATTCGTCAGAAATGAGAAAGCACCAAATCATCGGGAATTTTCACTATCCAGCAACAATGACAACCATCTTCTTCCGATCTCCACTATGCCCAAGTTTAAGCCCAAGTTTGTTGTTTGCAATTTTTTTTTTCTTTTTTGAGATATGGTGTTGCATTTTCTTATTGCATGTTGAAACAAAACCCACAAAAAAAAAAAAAATCTTAATTTCTCCAAAATCTCACTTGGCCTAAACCAGGTAGGTATTACCCACATGATAGTTCGGTTTTTCGTAAGCCTGGCGAGCATGTAGCTCCTAAAGCCTTTGTAACCTCGCTCCCACTCCCGTTCCTCAAAATCCCCTTATAGATCATCTTGTCTGGAGACTTTTCAATGTGGATTTGTTTGTTGTGCTTCCAAGTTATTGGAGATTGTTGAAGAGGATATGAATAACAACTAGGTACCTATTGTGGGGGAATTCTTCATAATAGGAGGGCCATTTGAAAACTAGATCCCTTTGAACTGAATAAACCAAGAAGCCCAATCTAAAAATTACGCCAAGAAGGATAGCAAATGGCAGAAGAGACCAAGTATCAAATAGCCAACCTTAGACTGGGACTAAACAGCTGACCTTAGAACAAGCACTAAATTATCGACCTTGAGCTGAGCACCAAAAGGCCGAAGGGGCCAAGTACAAAACAGTTGACCTACGACTAAGCACCAAATGATCAACCTTAGGTCGAGCACCAACGGCCGAAGAGACCAAGTATCAAACGGCTGACCTGAGGCGAAGAACCAAATGGCTGACTAGAATACCACCCTGGTCAAGTCAATACTTACCCCCTGGGGAGCATCCCACCGTTGGGATCTTGACTTGTCACTTAGCCCAAAGGCTCTGTACAACTGTACATCTAGGTCATGGGCCAAACTTGGTCTACCTCTGGATCTAAGCTAAAATCTATAAATAGGAGCACCAATTCCACCCAAAAAGTAAGAGCATTCTTCTCTTGCCTACTCTGCCTCTCCCCTTGCTCTTCCAGTCAAAACACTGACTTGAGTGTCGGAGCTCCCTTGGCAGAAACCTCTATACCTCCTCTTAGTCCTAGGCCTTCTATTCTCTTGTAGATTGTTTAGTCTTGAAAGTTGCAATCTAAAATATCCCCAAGTATAAGATTGTCTTAAGTAATAAAACTCGATAAATCTGATGTCGAACCCACAAGGAAAGCTATTGTTAAGGTCCAGTATATTTGTTATATTAATTATTTGTTTATTTTCAAGCGAAAAATATGAGGATTAAAGTTAATTATTTACAAGATATTTATAATATTCACATATTTTTACAACGTTTTTCTATTTTCAAAATTTCATAATTTTAAAAATTTAATAACAAGAAATGTGGCTTAAATTAAAATGAAACTTTAACAATAAGAGCGATTAATTCTGAATAACTTTCATAAAAATAACAACACTAATAACGACTAATTTTTAAAGAGTTTCAACAGTAATTACAACAACGCTAAGTTTCAAAGGTTTTGTTTTGGCAATTAACTTAATAAAAGTTGTTTTTCTATTCATTTATTAATTGGTTTAAGAATACATTATATCATTCTATGTTGACAATAGATCAAACACTATCAAGTATTTATTGTGTCATTTCATGTCTATAATGTAGCGAAACTCAGCTTAATAAATAAACATAATTTTAGCGTTACTTAACCAAAATAACAGACAAAATAATAAGTTAAGCTCTTACCAAGCCATTCTCTATTTATGGCTAATCAAGGTCCTCATAAGCATTATCTATGCTAGTTTGTGTCGTCAAAAAATCAAAACCAAAATTTTGGTAGAGTTCTAGCTAAAAAAAAAACTAAAATCCTAAGTTTTTTAAGAAAATAATTTGGTATTATAACTGCTTAAAAAACTAAGAAAAACTCAAAATATATAAGGTAATTTTGTAAAAATGTTCCCTTCTATCCTTAACTAAAAAGAGAAATTAAAAAGACATATTTAAAATAAAAATACTAGAAATATTATTGAGCATAATTTTTTACAACATAAATTGGGAATTATTTTACAAAAACTTAAACTAAAAACTAAACATTAAAAACTAAAACTTAAAACCAAATTGCTTGAGGAAATAGTATTTTTACACTGAAAAGGGGTTAAGAACCAGAGCTTCCCCTTATTTATAGCGAATTCAAATTCACTATTACAATTTTTTAATAATTTTTGCTTCTTTGTTTTTGTTTTTTGGACATTTGTGGCTCTAATTTTCCAAATTGTGGCATTTTTTTTAGCTATTTTTTTCTTCTTTGTTCCACGCTAATGGGCTTTCTTCATTGTGTGAATTTGGGTTTGTAATCCAATGTTGTACAATGGCTGTGTGTCCTGAGTACGGCGCTATCTCAGCCTTTAAAAGCACGATCTAATGGCTGAAAAACATAGAGAAAAGAAGGACCAGGTAGGGCTAGAGTGGAATTGATGGGAATTGTTGGATCGGTCCGAGTGTGGTAATCACATGGCTTTAAGGACGACTTTAGTTAGGCTTGGCCACACAGGATTTAGAGTGGCGTCTGATTCTCCTACGAGGATGGGTGATGATGGATTTTGCGTGCTCGCACAATTGGACGCTGTCCTTGTCAAATTAGTAAAGTATATAATTAAGTACATATGTCACCCTCAAGGAATGTATAAATTGTATTAAGTTACCGAATTTAGACCGAACTCTAAAATTAATTTAATTATTATGTAGGCTCGATTTTTTGGAACTAAATTTAAATTAAAATGAAAATAAATTAAACTAGAAATTTAAATAAATTCTAAAAATGTTGGAAATTATGATTTCATTTTCAATTAATCTGATCTTATTCAATGAAACATATTATTGTTATTTCCTTAAATTATGTTGATGGTTGAAAATCTCTGTTTCATCTGATGCTTTCTTCTGAGTTACACTAGAAATGTCCTTAAATTGCTAACTCACTATATTCCTATGTGAATTACAACAATCAAGAATTCATTATGATCTTGGGATTTCATTTAGTGACACACAAACCATGCAAATTATTCCTAACTTTCATGTAATCTATGGTATTGTACACAGGTTCCTAAACCACAAATCTCCTTCCAAATCATTATGATTTATTTTATCATTTAACTAATGGCCAGTTAATTAAAAGCATTAAGTACAATGTAAAATACTCAATATAATATAAGGTTCACAAAAATAAAATTTAATTAAATAAAATGTTCATGAATTTTAAGCTACATCATAATCCCAACAAAACAAAAACAAAATTAAATAATAATAATAATAGTAATAACAACAACAACAACAAATAAATATCATAAAAATTGGCATTAAATAAGCACTAAAATATTACAGAGATAAAGTTTAGAAATGACCCATAATTTTTATACTGTCTAACAGGTCCACTTTTTTGCATGGCAATACTTTCACTTAGTATTTTCTAAAATAAAAACACTCTGTAAAATATTACAAATAATATTTTTTAAGACTAAAACTGAAAAAAATAAAAGAAAACAAAAGCTAAAATTTATTCCAATTCAAGGGTTAGCCCCGAATTCCTCACTTCCTTTTTTAAAGAGACTATAACATCTCTATATATAAACATAAGGGTTAATTTCACTTTTAGCTCCTAAACCATACAAGTTGTCTTATTTTAGCCCATAAATTTTAAAACGTAGCTGTTGATGTTGAGCTCTGAACTGCTGTGTACCAACACCACGTGCAGCTACACATGGTGGTCCAAGATGGACCTGCACAAGAAGAGGGATGCCTCGAAGATCAAGAGGGCACCGGTATGGTGCCTGCCAAAGTCTCTCTGACGCTTAAGTCAGGTACCTGTTCAGCAGAGTTTGGGAGCAAAGTTAGGTAAGAAAGAGCATGTTACCTTGAGCTACAGTAAATATGCTCAATTTATCAAGACCTGTCAGATGATAGGTGATAAGTGTCATGATACCTACAGGAGGTTTGATCTCCATCGGAGGTTGAAATGAGGCCATATGTCGACCTTCCATAATGAGTTATTGTCCGATTAAAGACTCTAGTATGCCGACCTGAGCATCTTCTTGGTCTCGAGGAGTTGGGGACTATGTACGGTGACTGATCAAGGTGGGCAAAGCACCTTGGAAAGGGAAACGACAGCCATGGGTCATCGAACTGACTTCTCAATGTGTTTCCTGAACACGATAGCTAGACAACCACTGAGACAGTCCTTAGGAATTCTACCAAACACACCCCCAACAGTAGCCCCCTAGTGCACCTAGTCAATGCTCAGCCAGGTGTACTATGCCGAGAAGGTGTGGTCGGTTATGGTTGGTTCTTGAGCTTAACCTTGGGGAGGTAAATTTGAAAGGACATGTGGTCAAGCTCGACAGGACATGTGTCAGCACGTGATTCGTTGTTTCCCTAATGGGCATAATCATTGCGTCTCTTCAAATTTCGTGCTTGAGTTTCGGCTATAAATATGTGTTGATTATCGCCGTTTGAGTGTTTCACATCTAAAATTCTTGCCTTTAGATTTTTTGCTATGGAGCAGGAAACTGTGTCTCAAGGACTTTTCTCACAAACCTAGACAGCTTTTCCTGAGTAGGTAATTCTTTGCACTAAGTGCAAACATGAGTGACCTGAGTGATTCCCAAAATGACTCTATTAATGCCTCTTGGTCTGATGAAGACACCGAGACCAACCATGTTGATTCTAAGGAAGTTAATATAATGGAGATGTCTACGAGGCCCAAAGGGGCAGCCTAGCTAGTCGAGATCCTTAGCTCAAGAGAGGGGACAGTGCTTAAGAAAGAGTTCCTTGACATGCTCAAAGGATGGTGCCTCATTAGGCTATGTAAGGGACAAGACCCATATATTGGGGTGGTTGCGCAAGCACTTTCTGGGCTACCGCCTAGAAACAAGCCAACCTGGCAGCAGCTGTTGATGTGTCGAGTACTTCAGGCCGAGGTGTCAAGGCATCAACTTCTATAATGGGAGAAGTAACCATCAATTCATCCACCGAAAAGGATAGGTCGGCCAAAGGTGATGAGGCAAGGACGAAAAAGAAGCGAAAAAGCCCGCCATGGCAACCAGGGTCTAAGAAACTGTAGCCTTAAGGGTGCATCGGTTACACCAGACTTCAGTGATAGGATATACTTCAAGAATAACACCAGGCCAACTTGAGACCCTACGTCAAGAATATCAGATTCCTGACGAAGTTGTCCTTGCCCTGCCATGAGAAGGGGACTCGCCCTTGAACCCGCCAGAAAGGTACATCACTTATATGCAGAGTTCCTCCAGGCAAGACTCTACCTTCCATTATACCCCTCTCTTTGTCGAGCACTGAACGACTTGAATGTGTGCCCTGCTTAGCTCAATCCAAACTACTATAAGTCCCTGATCAGCATGTACCTTCTCTGGAGGTACTATCACATAATTAAGATGCCATGGGAGGCCTTCAAACAAGTCTTTGAGATAAAGAGGCTTCATTGGCAGACTAGGTGGTACAACTTCATTGGGTTCAAGAAGGACTTCATTCTCAACAATCCTAACTCGAACAAGTTGTGGAAGTTTGAATGGTTATACGTCAGGGGGAATTGGATGTCTTAGGTTGGTGAAGTAGTGCCCGACGATCAGGTAGTCCCTAATAGGTTTAAGCAGGGACATATATGGTTGAAGAGGCCATGGGCTCCAGGCAAGCTTCTTGTAGCCATGGAGGAATTGAACACAAAGCCTAAAGCTTCTCGGCAACAGGTGTTTTTGCTACGGAAGACCAACTTGGCCTACTACGATTGGTTCTAGGGATCTAGCTCGACAAACCCATCGAGATAACATGCCTCTTGCTTGTCCGGCTGAGCAAGTGACCGTTGTCAGGCATAGTGCTGCCATATCCTAGGGATTAGCACCTACTGAGCTGGGCGATCGACAAAGGAGACATCATCATCTAGTTTTGAGGACTATTTTAGTAGTTCCCTTAGTTTGGGGCCACCTATATCCAATGAAGAGCTTGGGGATGTGATTAGGCTACTTTACCCTCTAGGCCAGTTCCAGATTGGAGGTTTAACCTCTAGTTTTTTTTAGTTTGGTTTACCAAGCCCAACTTCACTTGTGATTTTCCTTCTTTTGTAGGCATGTCTAGGCAAGAGAGGTAGAGGCAAATGGAGGAGCTCTGCCACCAAACAAAGGGCAAGGAGGCCGCTCAATCAAAGAAGAAGAGAATAAAGAGGTCGAGTGACCTACAATAGCCGATCCGTTGAGCATCCTGCCACCGCTGCCAAGACACAAGGCTTTTACAAACTAAGGTAACAACACTCATCCTTCTACCGCTGCCATTGTCCCATCCCCACTAGCTGATCCACTGAGGTAACACCAGCCAATGCGCCATTTAATGATCCAATTTCTTGAGGATGTCATGCCGAACAAAGACTTCTTTGACACGACTAAGGACTAGACCTACCAAGAGTGCTACCGCTTAGCCTTCCAACAAAGCATCCAGGTAAGCCTAGTCAAACTTCCTTTTTTTTAATTACTTGTATTTTTGTTTCTTCTAACCTGTTCTCTTGTAGATCAGTGTGTACCTAAAGCTTGTTGACCTTAGGGCTAAGCGTCAGATTCACGCTGAGCAAAAGAGAGCTAAGAAGGCTACCAAAGAGAAGGCTCAGGTGGAGAAAATGTTTGAGGAAAAGCCACTGAGCTTTCTCATTTAAAGGTCGGGCTGGAGGAAGAGGCCTGAAGGCTCAGGAGGATGCAAAGTAGACAGGAACTTCCCTCCTCGAGGAATGAAACAAGGTCCGGGCAGCTTAGGAGGAGAATGAGCGATTTTTAAGAGAGGAGCTGCCTATGAGGCTGAACCAAGTGGTGGAGGAGTTCAAAGACTCTAGTGAATTCGTAGACCAATACTACCTTTGGATGAAAGACCTTCAAGAACATTTACAAGAGAAGCATCCCGAGGTCACCGCCATAGACTGGTCCCTGATTATGGATTCCGCGACAGGGGACGAGGAGGCGAAGAATGAGGAGACCCAAGCTCTAGCCGGATAGGGCTCGGTCATTGACTTGGAAGCTGACAATGATAAAGATGAAGCCCAGACTTGATGGGCCCTTATTTTTGTTTATGTTTGCCCAGGTACAAGAAGTGCATAGTTACTTATTTAGAGTTTCTCGGGTTATATCTTTTATATTCATTATATAATTTTCTTGTGAGGCCGAACATGAGCATGTCCACTTGTCTCAAACCCTTTTGTTTAGGAACGCCTGTCTGCCGTGTCCAGTCTTGGTGGGCTACGGCGGTACGTAGTACCTTAGTGCCCCCCAAGACTTGTTTGAGTCTTTTAGGACTTTTTACAAATTTAATTATGGTCGAGAGTTATGTTCCCCAGGGTTATCACCAGTTTGGTGCAACTGTTGGCTGGGCAGTCCGTGGTGCATTAGACTAGTGAGCGATTGTTATAAGTCCACTTGTGGTCATTGTGTATGCCAACCAGCCCCCTAGTTGGAAGTTAAGATGGCCCCCCTCTTTGGAAGTTATGGCCCTTTTTCTATTAGAATTGCTTGGAGGAATTCTTTAAAATTGTCTTTTCATTAATGTTTCTTTTTGTACATTTCTCTACTCTGCCCGGTAGGTCTTTAGTTACAAAAAGAATGTCAAGGCCAAAGATCAAAAAAGGTGCTCTGGCTCTTGTCAGCAATAGAATTTCTTCAAGTACTTGGCATTTCAGGGGTAGACAAGCACATTTCCTTCTGTATCTAAGATCTTGTATGTGCTAGGTCGGATGATAACAATCACTTTGAATGGCCCATCCCATTTGGGTCTAAAAGAACCAAGCCCAAGCTACTAGATGATTACTTTATTCAAACCTAGGTCACCAACTTTAAGGCTTCTCAAATGCACCTGCTTGTTATAGTACCAGGCAACAACCTGATTTTGAACCGTAGTACAGATAAAAGCAACATCCTTTTTTTTCTTCCATAAGATCAAGTTCGGACATCATGAGCTCAACGTTTCATTGCTTGTCATAGTGTTTGACTCTGAAATTCGACAAACTAACTTGAGTTGGGATTACAGCTTCAGCTCTGTAGATTAAGGAGAATGGAGTTTCTCCCATGGTGGTCCGAGTAGTGGTGCAATATGCCCATATAGCACCTTCGGAAGCTCTTCAATCCACTCACCTTTGAGTCCTTCTAGTTTCTTCTTTAGGTTATCTTTGATTGTTTTGTTGACAGCTTCAACTTGCTCATTGCTCTAAAGGTACCTAGGAGGGAGAACACTTTCTTGATGCCGAGTTGTCCACAATTCTGAGGAGACTGGTTGCTTCGAATTGCTTCGCATTGTCAATAACTATGGTGTGTGGGATGCTGTATCGATAGATTATATTCTTCTAGATGAATTTAATGCACCTAGTTTCTATCATGTCGGTACAGGGTTCGACCTCTACCTACTTGGTGAGATAATCGATGGCCACTATATAGTATTTGAACTATGATCGAGCTAGAGGTAGAGGTCTAATCAGGTAAATGGCCTACTTGGCAAATGGCCAGGCGGACACCATCGGGTTAAGTGACTCAGGGTGTCATCCAATTGCTTGGGCAAACTGTTGGTAGTTGAGGCACTTGCATGCGTATTCTTTACAATCTTGGCCTATGGTCGGCCAGTGGTAGCCTTAGTGGAGGTATTTAAGCGATAAAGAGCATCCCTTGCATGATTGTCGTACACTATGAATCCCTTCCATGAGGTATCAAGCTTCTTAAGGCCTGACACATCTCTGATAAGGCATGGTGTAGTTGCGTCTCTAAAACTTTCCCCGATTATCGAATACCAGGTTGAGCTATTACCTGCTTGAACAGGATATCAGCCTAGCTATCGTTATTGATCAGCACCTGCTGAACTATATTGTTGGTTATCAGGAGCTCGCACACCAAGGCATCATTGTGCGGATAAATGAACCTGTCTGCCTCTTCTTCCGTGAACGTAATGGAAATGCATTCTTGCCAGTAAATCTTGTTGATACGCGTGGATATGTTCATGAGGTTGCCCCCCCTTGACCATCCTGGCCTCCAGAGCATACGCCTCCCAGCCACTCGAGGTGTCCCTAGTGACAAGCCTTCCAAAGATTGTGTGTACGATATTGGGTGGGTCTAGGGCGTTCCCACCATCATTATGTGGCCTAGGCTGCCCTTTTTAGGCCGACTGATCGTTTTTATTAGCGTTGGTACCAGGGTCAAGACTCACTCAATGAACTTCCTAAGGTGTTTATCTCGAATGAGCTCTAGATCTAGTCCTTTAGCTAGATGCAGTCACAGGTGTTGTGCCTAATATCTTTGTGAAAGTTACAGTACTTGTTCTGGTCTCTCTTAGCTCTGCTCCCTTCAATGCTGGTGGGTCCACTAATAGATTTTGGTTGCTCACCTAGTTCAGCACATTATCAATAGTGGTTACTGGGGGTGTGTAGCTTTGGAATTTACTAGTCAGGACTTTGGATTTGTCAGTTTTGGGTTTCTTATTCTAGTCTATCATGGGCTACTCGGGCGGATCCTTGTGCTTCTTGCCTTTCTTGCTGCTGTTACTATCTTCCCCTTCCCAATGACTCTTCATGTAATAGGTCGCATCGGCATGCCTTTGGGCATAATTGAGCATTTGGGAAAATGTGCTCAGCTACTCGAGGACAAGTGACTAGATTAGGTTCTTGTCTCTAAGCCCCTCCAAGAAGGCGTGCTTCAAAGTTTCATCTTCCAAGCGCCTTACCTCTAACGCCACTCGGGTGTAGCAATTGATGTAGTCCTCACGCTTCTGTCACCTTGCCTAACAGCGTAGAGATTTGTCACCTCCTTCATCCTAGTTTAGGATGTGGCAAAAGCGACCGAGAAGGCATCAGATAGTTGGCGGAATAAGGTCATGGTGCCCAGCTCTATACGTTGGAACCATTGCCAAGCTGGGGTAGTCAGAGTGCGTGAAATGCTTTACACATCATGGCATCGCTAGCATTCTAGAGGAGCATATGACCTCTGTATAGTTCCAAGTGCTCCTCTACATTGGTAGTCCCATTATATGTTTTGATCTGTGGAACCTTGAACTTGCTCGGCATAAGGGCCCATATAATTGCATCGGTGAAAGGCGGGTCTGACATGCCACCTTCAGCCACTCCATAACGATAGTTCCAAATCTAGTCGATCTACCATTGTAGGTCTCGTAGTTGGCGACTGTTGGTGTCTTTAGGTAGTTCCACCCTGTACAGGGCTCGACCCTCTACCCTATCACCTCTTCCCTCCAGCCTGTCCTGAGGAAGGTGGTCCCTTGGTCCCCAAGCCTGTTGAAGATTAATGCTTGGGAACCTTATGGGGATCGGTCGTGACCCTTCCAAGGATCGATCCAGCCTTCCCTAACAAGGCTATTGTTTTTAGATAAGCCCTCCGAAGCTTGATGTCTAGTATGCATGGAACCTACTTCATTCTAGGAGTCACCCCTCTGCCCTACTCAACCACCAGCCTGGTCTTCTCGGGTGGGAGGAAGGAGAGTAGAGGCAGTTGTCATTGTGCTTGTTTTTGTGCCATTTACTGTGTGAGTAGGCAAACCGCGACGGTCAGCTTGTAGATTAGATCCTGCACAGCTTGTTCTGCTCTGGCCTCACTACCCTAGCAGTTTGATCTGAACCTCGTTCTTGGGGCCTCCCGTGAGGTCGGTTTTGGTTTCGATTATGGGCATTGCCTGACCCCTTCTATCGAGTACCCTCGTCTTGGGTGTTCCCTTTGGTAACTATATTATGGTCATCGACGTATGTGGCTGTTAAATAAAAATGCTGGAAAGGCATGGTGCCTTCTTTCTAGTGCCAAAATATTGATGTCGAGCTCTGAACTGCTGTGTACCAATACCACGTGCGGCTACGCATTGTGGTTGGACGGCTTCTATTGCTCATCTGGGCCTCGTGGACCTGCATAAAAAGAGGAACGCCTCAGAGATCAAGGGGGCACTGGTGTGGTGCCAACCAAAGGCTTTTCGACGCTCAAGTCAAGTACCTGTTGGACAGAGTTCAGGAGTGAAGTTTGGTGGGAAAGAGCATGTTACCTTGAGCTATAGTAAATACGCTCAATTTATAGACTACCACTTGAACCGAGTGTTAGGCAAGTTTGACTTGTGATCCGTGTGTCACATTAAATCCTGTCAGACGACAAGTGACAAGTGTCATGATCCCTATGGGAGATTCGATCTCCATCAGAGGGTTGAAATAAGGCCATATCATAATGAGTTATTATCTAGTTGAAGACTCTAGCATACCTCTTGGTCCTAAGGAGTCAGGGACCGTGTATGGCAACTGATCAAGGTGGACAAAGCACCTCGAAAAGGGAAACGGCGGCCCTAGGGCTTCGTATTGACTTCTCAATGTGTTTTTTGAGCACGGTGGCCAAAAAGCCATCGAGACGATACTCAGGGATTTCGACCAGCTCTAACAAAGAGAAGTTCATGTCCTTGCTACGGCCAACTTGGTCCAACATGAAGTGCCTAAGAAGGCTAAGGTCGACCAGAGAAGACCAGGTCCAGTAGATTCTAGGAAGAGTCTGATTAGGAATCCAACTAGGTCCATTAGGTCCGACAATGCCCTACCATGATACTAAAGTAGTTTGTCATGAAAAAAATAGACTTTATGTCTACCATAGAAAATAGAAAGTGAACAAAGCAACATGGTCTTCTAGGGTGAGGACGAATGAGGGCACTGAATTTCACCAACTTATTTGACTTGAATGCCACATCTTTGACGAGAGAAGGTGAAAAATAGAACGACAGATCTCTAGCAAGTGTGATGCAGAGGCACAAAGGTACGAGAAGATAGTGAGTGGCTGACAAAAAAAGAAAAACTAGGACTACTTTTGCCTGTACAACTCTATAACGAAAAAAGAGTCACATAGAAAGTCATTCCAAAAGCTTGAATGGTAGCACTTCTTTTAAAAAAATTATGTGCCAACCCCAGAATACAAAGAGTGAGCGAGAGAAATGCTCATTTTTTCAAGCTCTCCTTAAATGTTTTTCCTTGATCATCCAAAACACAAAATTTTCAATTTTCTTTTGTATTTCTCATCAATTAGAGAATTGAAAAATTAAAATGGACTTATGTATTCAAATTATGAGAAAAACATAAAACCCATGAAATAAACAGCCTGAAGGCCAATTAAATATTGGGTAAAGAAATGCATGTTTGTTGTTGATGTTGTTCCCAACTCATAAACAAAGGTTGAAAGACGTATCAAATGTTGGTACATGATGACATGCATAGTTAAAATGATGATTAATGTGTTTTATAAACAATTAATCAAGATTAATCAAGGCTTGTGAAGATATCGGCCGGCAAGCAAAGCGGCTTCCATGACAAGAGAAATGACGTCAATGACCTCGTCGACCTCGCATGTGTTGCCCTTGAATGTGCGGCCGCCTGAGTTCTTGAAGTTTTTCATGCAATTTAGGAACTTCTGGCTGCACTCTTGGCTTAGATAGTCATCTGCACCACCAGTACACACATCTCCAAATATTATTTATCTTTTATTTGAGGGGCCAAATATTATTTATCGAGCAATAATATGTACGACTTTTTTAGAGTATTACTTTGGATTTTGTCCGACAAAATAATCACAGATCAATTACTCACAAAGAAAGAAATTAAATAAGAACGAAGAGAAGAAACTGATTACGACATGCGGTGTGATTAATTAACCCAATTTATTTGTTTAGTAGAGAGAGTAGAAAGGTGGATAAATGAATGAGGTGTTTATGAGGAACATATAGGGTTTTAAGTTGTCTTGTAAGGAGAATTTCAAGAAACAAAAAATTTGATTGGGGGATTAATCCTATTATTTTGGACATTTAGTACTATGACCACCGTTTTCCATTTATGAGACACCCAAATTTAAAAAAAAAAAATGAATGCATATTCAAAATGAGTTTGAATTGAGAATTTCAATTTGGACTAATTACTTGAACTTATTTTTTTTTTGGACTGAATTCTTTACTCCAAACTATAGTTCCTAAACAGAGTTGCAATGTTTCTACAAAAAACCATAGCTATTTTAAATTTTCTACACTAAGAATATGGTATACATCCTATTTTAGAACGAAATATAGGACAATATTAGATGATCATAGCTTGATTCTCGCCGTTTGAGTGTTTCACATCTAAAATTCTTGCCTTTAGATTTTTTGCTATGGAGCAGGAAACTGTGTCTCAAGGACTTTTCTCACAAACCTAGACAGCTTTTCCCGAGTAGGTAATTCTTTGCACTAAGTGCAAACATGAGTGACCTGAGTGATTCCCAAAATGACTCTATTAATGCCTCTTGGTCTGATGAAGACACCAAGACCAACCATGTTGATTTTAAGGAAGTTAATATAATGGAGATGTCTACGAGGCCCAAAGGGGCAGCCCAGCTAGTCGAGATCCTTAGCCCAAGAGAGGGGACAATGCTTGAGAAAGAGTTCCTTGACATGCTCAAAGGATGGTGCCTCATTAGGTTGTGTAAGGGACAGGACCCATATATTGGGGTGGTTGCGCAAGCACTTTCTGGGCTATCGCCTAGAAACAAGCCGACCTGGCAGCAGCTATTGATGTGTCGAGTACTTCAGGCGAGGTGTCAAGGCATCAACTTCTATAATGGGAGAAGTAACCATCAATTCATCCACCGAAAAGGATAGGTCGGCCAAAGGTGATGAGGCAAGGACGAAAAAGAAGCGAAAAAGCCTGCCATGGCAACCAGGGTCTGAGAAACTGTAGCCTTAAGGGTGCATCGGTTGCACCAGACTTCAGTGATAGGATATACTTCAAGAATAACACCAGGCCAACTTGAGACCCTACGTCAAGAATATCAGATTCCTGACGACGTTGTCCTTGCCCTGCCATGAGAAGGGGACTCGCCCTTGAACCCGCCAGAAAGGTACATCACTTATATGCAGAGTTCCTCCAGGTAAGACTCTACCTTCCATTATACCCCTCTCTTTGTCGAGCACTGAACGACTTGAATGTGTGCCCTGCTTAGCTCAATCCAAACTACTATAAGTCCCTGATCAGCATGTACCTTCTCTGGAGGTACTATCACATAATTAAGATGCCATGGGAGGCCTTCAAACAAGTCTTTGAGATAAAGAGGCTTCATTGGCAGACTAGGTGGTACAACTTCATTGGGTTCAAGAAGGACTTCATTCTCAACAATCCTGACTCGAACAAGTTGTGGAAGTTTGAATGGTTTTACGTCAGGGGGAATTGGATGTCTTAGGTTGGTGAAGTAGTGCCCAACGATTAGGTAGTCCCTAATAGGTTTGAGCAGGGACATATACGGTTGAAGAGGCCATGGGCTCCGGGCAAGCTTCTTGCAGCCATGGAGGAATTGAACACAAAGCCTAAAGCTTCTCGGCAACAGGTGTTTTTGCTACGGAAGACCAACTTGGCCTACTACGATTGGTTCTAGGGGTCTAGCTCGACAAACCCATCGAGATAACATGCCTCTTGCTTGTCCGGCTGAGTAAGTGACCGTTATCAGGCATAGTGCTGCCATATCCTAGGGATAAGCACCTACTGAGCTGGGCGATCGACAAAGGAGACATCATCATCCAGTTTTGAGGACTATTTTAGTAGTTCCTTTAGTTTGGGGCCACCCATATCCAATGAAGAGCTTGGAGATGTGATTAGGCTACTTTACCCTCTAGGCCAGTTCCAGATTGGAGGTTTAACCTCTAGTTTTTTTTAGTTTGGTTTACCAAGCCCAACTTCACTTGTGATTTTCCCTCTTTTGTAGGCAGGTCTAGGCAAGAGAGGTAGAGGCAAATGGAGGAGCTCTGCCACCAAACAAAGGGCAAGGAGGCCGCTCAATCAAAGAAGAAGAGAATAAAGAGGTCGAGTGACCTACAATAGCCGATCCATTGAGCATCCTTCCACCGCTGCCAAGACACAAGGCTTTTACAAACTGAGGTAACAACACTCATCCTTCTGCCGCTGCCATTGTCCCATCCCCACTAGCTGATCCACTGAGGTAACACCAGCCAATGCGCCATTTAATGATCCAATTTCTTGAGGATGTCATGCCGAACAAAGAATTCTTTGACATGACTAAGGACTAGACCTACCAAGAGTGCTACCGCTTAGCCTTCCAACAAAGCATCTAGGTAAGCCTAGTCAAACTTCCTTTTTTTTAATTACTTGCATTTTTGTTTCTCCTAACCTGTTCTCTTGTAGATCAGTGTGTACCTAAAGCTTGTTGACCTTAGGGCTAAGCGTCAGATTCACGCTGAGCAAAAGAGAGCTGAGAAGGCTACCAAAGAGAAGGCTCAGGTGGAGAAAATGTTTGAGGAAAAGCCACTGAGCTTTCTCAGGTAAAGGTCGGGCTGGAGGAAGAGGCCTGAAAGGCTCAGGAGGATGCAAAGTAGACAGGAACTTCCCTCCTCGAGGAATGAAACAAGGTCCAGGCAGCTTAGGAGGAGAATGAGCGATTTTTAAGGGAGGAGCTGCCTATGAGGGTGAACCAAGTGGTGGAGGAGTTCAAAGACTCTAGTGAATTCATAGACCAATACTACCTTTAGATGAAAGACCTTCAAGAACATTTACAAGAGAAGCGTCCTGAGGTCACCGCCATAGACTGGTCCCTGATTATGGATTTCGCGACAAGGGACGAGGAGGCGAAGAATGAGGAGACCCAAGCTCTGGCCGGATAGGGCTCGGTCATTGACTTGGAAGCTGACAATGATAAAGACGAAGCCCAGACCTGATGGGCCCTTATTTTTGTTTATGTTTGCCCAGGTACAAGAAGTGCACAGTTACTTATTTAGAGTTTCTCGGGTTATATCTTTTATATTCATTATATAATTTTCTTGTGAGGCCGAACATGAGCATGTCCACTTGTCTCAGACCCTTTTGTTTAGGAACGCCTGTCTGCCGTGTCCAGTCTTGGTGGGCTACGGCGGTACGTAGTGCCTTAGTGCCCCCCAAGACTTGTTTGAGTCTTTTAGGACTTTTTACAAATTTAATTATGGTCAAGAGTTATGTTCCCTAGGGTTATCACCAGTTTGGTGCAACTGTTGGCTGGGCAGTCCGTGGTGCATTAGACTAGTAAGCAATTGTTATAAGTCCACTTGTGGTCATTGTGTATGCCGACCAGCCCCCTAGTTGGAAGTTAAGATGGCCCCCCTCGTTGGAAGTTATGGCCCTTTTTCTATTAGAATTGCTTGGAGGAATTCTTTAAAATTGTCTTTTCATTAATGTTTCTTTTTGTACATTTCTCTACTCTGCCCGGTAGGTCTTTAGTTACAAAAAGAATGTCGAGGCCAAAGATCAAAAAAGGTGCTCTGGCTCTTGTCAGCAATAGAATTTCTTCAAGTACTCAGCATTTCAGGGGTAGACAAGCACATTTCCTTCTATATCTAAGATCTTGTATGTGCTAGGTCAGATGATAACAATCACTTTGAATGGCCCATCCCATTTGGTCTAAAAGAACCAAGCCCGAGCTACTAGATGATTACTTTATTCAAACCTAGGTCACCAACTTTAAGGCTTCTCAAATGCACTTGCTTGTTATAGTACCAGGCAACAACCTGATTTTGAACCGTAGTACAGATAAAAGCAGCATCCTTTTTTTTCTTCAATAAGATCAAGTTCGGACATCATGAGCTCAACGTTTCATTGCTTGTCATAGTGTTTGACTCTGAAATTCGACAAACTAACTTGAGTTGGGATTACAGCTTCAACTCTGTAGATTAAGGAGAATGGAGTTTCTCCCATGGTGGTCCGAGTAGTGGTGCAATATGCCCATATAGCACCTTCGGAAGCTCTTCAATCCACTCACCTTTGAGTCCTTCTAGTTTCTTCTTTAGGTTATCTTTGATTGTTTTGTTGACAGCTTCAACTTGCTCATTGCTCTAAAGGTACCTAGGAGGGAGAACACTTTCTTGATGCCGAGTTGTCCACAATTCTAAGGAGACTGGTTGCTTCGAATTGCTTCGCATTGTCAATAACTATGGTGTGTGGGATGCTGTATCGGTAGATTATATTCTTCTAGATGAATTTAATGCACCTAGTTTCTATCATGTCGGTACAGGGTTCGAGCTCTACCTACTTGGTGAGATAATCGATGGCCACTATATAGTATTTGAACTATGATCGGGCCAGAGGTAGAGGTGTAATCAGGTAAATGGCCTACTTGGCAAATGGCTAGGCAGACACCATAGGGTTAAGTGACTCAGCGTGTCATCCAATTGCTTGGGCAAACTGCTGGTAGTTGAGGCACTTGCATGCGTATTCTTTACAATCTTGGCCTATGGTCGGCCAGTAGTAGCCTTAGTGGAGGTATTTAAGCAATAAAGAGCATCCCTTGCATGATTGTCGTACACTATGAATCCCTTCCATGAGGTATCAAGCTTCTTAAGGCCTGACACATATCTGATAAGGCATGGTGTAGTTGCATCTCTAAAACTTTCCCCGATTATCGAATACCAGGTTGAGCTATTACCTGCTTGAACAGGATATCAGCCTAGCTATCGTTATTGATCAGCACCTGCTGAACTATATTGTTGGTTATCAAGAGCTCGCACACCAAGGCATCAGTGTGCAGATAAATGAACCTGTCTGCCTCCTCTTCTGTGAACATAATGGAAATGTATTCTTGCCAGTAAATCTTCTTGATACACGTGGATATGTTCATGAGGTTGCCCCCCCTTGACCATCCTGGCCTCCAGAGCATACGCCTCCCAGCCACTCGAGGTGTCCCTAGTGACAAGCCTTCCAAAGATTGTGTGTACGATATTGGGTGGGTCTAGGGCGTTCCCACCATCATTATGTGGCCTAGGCTGCCCTTTTTAGGCCGACTGATCGTTTTTATTAGCGTTGGTACCAGGGTCAAGACTCACTCAATGAACTTCCTAAGGTGTTTATCTCGAATGAGCTCTAGATCTAGTCCTTTAGCTAGATGCAGTCACAGGTGTTGTGCCTAATATCTTTGTGAAAGTTACAGTACTTGTTCTGGTCTCTCTTAGCTCTGCTCCCTTCAACGCAGGTGGGTCCACTAATAGATTTTGGTTGCTCACCTAGTTCAGCACCTCATCAATAGTGGCTACTGGGGGTGTGTAGCTTTGGAATTTACTAGTCAGGACTTTGGATTTGTCAGTTTTGGGTTTCTTATTCTAGTCTATCATGGGCTACTCGGGCGGATCCTTGTGCTTCTTGCCTTTCTTGCTGCTGTTACTATCTTCCCCTTCCCAATGACTCTTCATGTAATAGGTCGCATCGGCATGCCTTTGGGCATAATTGAGCATTTGGGAAAATGTGCTCAGCTACTCGAGGACAAGTGACTAGATTAGGTTCTTGTCTCTGAGCCCCTCTAAGAAGGCGTGCTTCAAAGTTTCATCTTCCAAGTGCCTCACCTCTAACGCCACTCGGGTGTAGCAATTGATGTAGTCCTCACGCTTCTGTCACCTTGCCTAACAGCGTAGAGATTTGTCACCTCCTTCATCCTAGTTTAGGATGTGGCAAAAGCGACCGAGAAGGCATCGGATAGCTGGCGGAATAAGGTCATGGTGCCCAGCTCTATACGTTGGAACCATTGCCAAGCTGGGGTAGTCAGAGTGCGTGAAATGCTTTACACATCATGGCATCGCTAGCATTCTAGAGGAGAATATGACCTCTGTATAGTTCCAAGTGCTCCTCTACATTGGTAGTCCCATTATATGTTTTGATCTGTGGAACCTTGAACTTGCTCGGCATAAGGGCCCATATAATTGCATCGGTGAAAGGCGGCTCTGACATGCCACCTTTGTCCACTCCATAACGATAGTTCCAAATCTAGTCGATCTACCATTGTAGGTCTCGTAGTTGGCGACTGTTGGTGTCTTTACGTAGTTCCACCCTGTACAGGGCTCCACCCTCTACCCTATCACCTCTTCCCTCCAGCCTGTCCTGAGGAAGGTGGTCCCTTGGTCCCCAAGCCTGTTGAAGATTAATGCTTGGGAACCTTATGGGGATCGGTCGTGACCCTTCCAAGGATCGATCCAGCCTTCCCTAACAAGGCTATTGTTTTTAGATAAGCCCTCCGAAGCTTGATGTCTAGTATGCATGGAATCTAC
Organism: Artocarpus heterophyllus; assembly: GCA_025403435.1. Lineage (NCBI taxonomy): Eukaryota > Viridiplantae > Streptophyta > Magnoliopsida > Rosales > Moraceae > Artocarpus > Artocarpus heterophyllus. The sequence goes on from CM046332.1 coordinate 815,865, forward strand.
TTCATTCTAGGAGTCACCCCTCTACCCTACTCAACCACCAGCCTGGTCTTCTCGGGTGGGAGGAAGGAGAGTAGAGGCAGTTGTCACTGTGCTTGTTTTTGTGCCATTTACTGTGTGAGTAGGCAAACCGTGACGGTCAGCTTGTAGATTAGATCCTGCACGGCCTGTTCTGCTCTGGCCTCACTACCCTAGCAGTTTGACCTAAACCTCGTTCTTGGGGCCTCCCGTGAGGTCGGTTTTGGTTTCGATTTTGGGCATTGCCTGACCCCTTCTATCGAGTACCCTCGTCTTGGGTGTTCCCTTTGGTAACTATATTATGGTCATCGACGTATGTGGCTGTTAAATAAAAATGCTGGAAAGGCATGGTGCCTTCTTTCTAGTGCCAAAATATTGATGTCGAGCTCTGAACTGCTGTGTACCAATACCACGTGCGGCTACGCATTGTGGTTGGACGGCTTCTACTGCTCATCTGGGCCTCGTGGACCTGCATAAAAAGAGGAACGCCTCAGAGATCAAGGGGGCACTGGTGTGGTGCCAGCCAAAGGCTTTCCGACGCTCAAGTCAAGTACCTGTTGGACAGAGTTCAGAAGCGAAGTTTGGTGGGAAAGAGCATGTTACCTTGAGCTATAGTAAATACGCTCAATTTATAGACTACCACTTGAACCGAGTGTTAGGCAAGTTTGACTTGTGATCCGTGTGTCACATTAAATCCTGTCAGACGACAAGTGACAAGTGTCCTGATCCCTACGGGAGATTCGATCTCCATCAGAGGGTTGAAATAAGGCCATATCATAATGAGTTATTATCTAGTTGAAGACTCTAGCATACCTCTTGGTCCTAAGGAGTCAGGGACCGTGTATGGCAACTGATCAAGGTGGGCAAAGCACCTCGAAAAGGGAAACGGCGGCCCTGGGGCTTCGTATTGACTTCTCAATGTGTTTTCTAAGCACGGTGGCCAAAAAGCCATCGAGACGATACTCAGGAATTTCTACCAGCTCTAACAAAGAGAAGGTCATGTCCTTGCTACGGCCAACTTGGTCCAACATGAAGTGCCTAAGAAGGCTAAGGTCGACCAGAGAAGACCAGGTCCAGTAGATTCTAGGAAGAGTCTGATTAGGAATCCAACTAGGTCCATTAGGTCCGACAATGCCCTACCATGATACTAAAGTAGTTTGTCATGAAAAAAATAGACTTTATGTCTACCATAGAAAATAGAAAGTGAACAAAGCAACATGGTCTTCTAGGGTGAGGACGACTGAGGGCACTGAATTTCACCAACTTATTTGACTTGAATGCCACATCTTTGACGAGAGAAGGTGAAAAATAGAACGACAGATCTCTAGCAAGTGTGATGCAGAGGCACAAAGGTACGAGAAGATAGTGAGTGGCTGACAAAAAAAGAAAAACTAGGACTACTTTTGCCTGTACAACTCTATAACGAAAAAAGAGTCACATAGAAAGTCATTCCAAAAGCTTGAATGGTAGCACTTCTTTTAAAAAAATTATGTGCCAACCCCAGAATACAAAGAGTGAGCGAGAGAAATGCTCATTTTTTCAAGCTCTCCTTAATTGTTTTTCCTTGGTCATCCAAAACACAAAATTTTCAATTTTCTTTTGTATTTCTCATCAATTAGAGAATTGAAAAATTAAAATGGACTTATGTATTCAAATTATGAGAAAAACATAAAACCCATGAAATAAACAGCCTGAAGGCCAATTAAATATTGGGTAAAGAAATGCATGTTTGTTGTTGATGTTGTTCCCAACTCATAAACAAAGGTTGAAAGACGTATCAAATGTTGGTACATGATGACATGCATAGTTAAAATGATGATTAATGTGTTTTATAAACAATTAATCAAGATTAATCAAGGCTTGTGAAGATATCGGCCGGCAAGCAAAGCGGCTTCCATGACAAGAGAAATGACGTCAATGACCTCGTCGACCTTGCATGTGTTGCCCTTGAATGTGCGGCCGCCTGAGTTCTTGAAGTTTGTCATGCAATTTAGGAACTTCTGGCTGCACTCTTGGCTTAGATAGTCATCTGCACCACCAGTACACACATCTCCAAATATTATTTATCTTTTATTTGAGGGGCCAAATATTATTTATCGAGCAATAATATGTACGACTTTTTTAGAGTCTTACTTTGGATTTTGTCCGACAAAATAATCATAGATCAATTACTCACAAAGAAAGAAATTAAATAAGAACGAAGAGAAGAAACTGATTACGACATGCCGTGTGATTAATTAACCCAATTTATTTGTTTAGTAGAGAGAGTAGAAAGGTGGATAAATGAATGAGGTGTTTATGAGGAACATATAGGGTTTTAAGTTGTCTTGTAAGGAGAATTTCAAGAAACAAAAAATTTGATTGGGGGATTAATCCTATTATTTTGGACATTTAGTTCTATGACCACCGTTTTCCATTTATGAGACACCCAAATTTTTTTAAAAAAATGAATGCATATTCAAAATGAGTTTGAATTGAGAATTTCAATTTGGACTAATTACTCGAACTTATTTTTTTTTTGGACTGAATTCTTTACTCCAAACTATAGTTCCTAAACAGAGTTGCAATGTTTCTACAAAAAACCATAGCTATTTTAAATTTTCTACACTAAGAATATGGTATACATCCTATTTTAGAACGAAATATAGGACAATATTAGATGATCATAGCTTGATGTTATCTTTAATATAACATATTATTATTATCCTATAAAGAAATTATTACTTTGCCTATAAAAGAATGTTACTTTGGCCTCAAGGTGCGGACCATAGACATGCCCGTTATATATATAATATCCTATCAAGAATGAAAATGTCTACAATGTTGTCCATATTTTTATGACAATAGCAATATTTTGAAGCCTCGACATGGATAACGGGGGAAGGTTTTTTTTTTTTTTTTTTTTTTTTAAAGATGTCAATAAAATATTCTTAATATTGGTGAATATTCATGAATATCTAGAATATCTCTAAAAATATGCATATAATGTTCAAAACACAAAAAAAAAAAAATCTTTTTTGTACAAAAACAATTTTGTGGGATTATTATTATTGTTTTTCAATAAAATGTGGCTAATATTTTCAATACAAAAACAATAAAAAAATATTTATTTAGACTTATTTAGTCTTTAAAAAATTTTTACTCTTTAAATGAATAGTTCAGAACTTCACATTCAAAATTTAAGATTTTAATAATGGAATTCTTTTTTTTAATTTTTTCTTCAAAAAAAACGTTCATGATTTCAATCTTTTTTTTTTGAAAAAATATATTCATGGGATTCTTTACGTTGTCTACAAAATTTTAAGCTTATTTTACTATTTATCTATCAGTGTGAATTATTGTTGTTCTTCATATAATATACGTGTGGAATTATTGCTCTATTATATTATTGTACCTTTTTTTAATGAGCATGTAAAATAATATTAGAATTATAATCAATAAATAATTATGATAATTTCTTTTTATACTATGAGATAGAACTCTCATATTAGACCAAAAATCTATTATTCATATTATTAGCTTGATTCAAATTAAGTAATAGTGATTGCTTTAGTGTTTTGTAAAGTTTTAAGAAAAAAATAAAGTTTTTTTCAAAATATCTATTTTTTTCTTAGAATATCCGTCGACATTATTTATAAATTAAACCTCAACAACCCTCTGGGGCATCAACATTTTCTTCCTTGTATCCTAATAAACGTGGGCTAACGTTGATATGAGACAACTGATCAGAAATGCTATTCAACCACATGTGACGTTCATATATATTCTAGCCCATAAGATCAAAATGTATGATCAAGTGGGTCTTCTTTAATTTAATATATATATATATATATATATATAATATTTATGTTTATATGTGTGTGGTTGCATGCATGTATAATTATTGGAGCTAGCCAGCGTTTCTTGGCTTTTTCGTTCAAAATATCACGGGCCTTAAATTAAATCCATCGGTCTCAGAGGACATAGTACCATATATATATATATATATATAATTGTTCACATTGATATATGACATATCTTTGTCCTATCCTTCCTACATAATAGTACTCATAAAATATGATTTATCAAAGTTATGTTTAATTTTCCTTCACTTTTCTGGAGAGAAGGGACAAGGGATCAATTAATTAATTCCTTAAGAAAGAACACAAATAATACATAGAAGCAGTAGTAAAGTAGAGCATGATGTGCTAATTAAATTAAGCAAATTAAAGAAACGATGAAAAATGTTTCTAGGTAAGAAATGATGAGGAAGAAGTTAAACGTACTGTTCTTAGATTGAACACAATCGTCATGCTTCATACAACATGCATCCAGTCCATCACAAGGCTTCTCTCCTGGGCATCCACTGTATAACAGCCCACAGTACTTTCCATATCGCAGAAATGGTGGCACTTTTTTTTGTTCATTTCAAAACACAAACAATACACATTATTAATTTGTTATTCTACTTTAATTCGTCAACATTAACAATAACTTGTATGTTTACCTGAACAGAAGTCTGACTCACATTTTCTACTGCAACCTTTGCTCTGAAGATAAAAACATAAACATAGTTGTGAAAAATCTTTTTTTTTTTTTTCCTTCATAAATATGAGAAATGAAAATAAGAAGAAGAGCAAATTACCACACTAACGGAGGCGCCGGTGGCTTGGACTCCGATATTTAGGGCATAAACTGAGCGTTGGATGTAAATATAGTAATTACAAGAGAAGAACAAGAAGAAGAAAGAAAGAAGATGCGCTAATTTGAAAGACTTTAGTACCATCTTTTTTCTTTTCTTTTCTTTTCTTTTCTTTTCTTTTTTCGGGTTTGGTTTTGTAAAGGGAGGCTCTCAATTATATGAAGAATAATTAAGATACATATGAGTGAGAGAAGAAAAGAAATGATATAAAGAGATAATTGGTAATTGAAGTCGGTTGTCTTATTGTTCTGTAATTACTCCTCTGCTCTGCCTTGCTCGTGACTATTTTTTTGTATTCTTCTTCACGGTACAACGCCACTTGATCTCTCTCCCTCTCGCACGCCTTCACACACACACATACATTACATATTTTGTTTATGTTATATGATATGTAGCAATATGTTATATATTATTAAATATTTACGCTATATTCCTCTCGTGAACGCTTTAAGTAGATGAGACATTGGACCACTTCTAGCTTCCAACACAACCCAGATTCTAATTTTGAGCCCAGGACTAATTAAGCCTACCCATTCTAATTCTGTAAACCTACACCTGCAACCTTGAAATTTAGATTTTGTTTAGGTGAAATTAGTTTTTTAGGGTAGGATTTTGGATCTGATTATCGAAGATCAAGGGGGTCACCAGTGTGGTGTTGGCTGAAGGCTCTCTATGCTCAAGTCAGGTACTTGTTCGGTAGAGTTCAAGAGAGCAGTTAAGTGAAAAAGAACACGTTACCTTGAGTTGCAGTAAATATGCTCAATTTATAGGCTACCAGTTGAACCGGGTGCTGGATGGGTTTGACCCGTGACCGGCGTGTCACACCAAGACCTGTCAGGTGGCAGGCAACAAGTGTCATGATCCTTATGGAAGGTTCAATCTTTATCAAAGGGTTAAAATGAGGCCATATTCGACCTTCCATAATGAGTTATTGTTCAGTGGAAGACTCTGGCATGCTGACCCGAGCACTCTCTTGGTCCCAAGGAGTTGGGGACAATGTACGGCAACTAATCATATTGGGCAAAGCACCTCAGAAAGAGAAACGGGCAGCCATGGGGCTTCAGATTGACTTCTCAGCATGTTTCATGAGCACGGCAGCTAAACAGCCACTGCAACAGTCATTAGGTATTCCATCGAACACACCCTCAATAGTAGCCCCCTAGTGTAGCTAGTTGGCGCTCGACCTAGTGTATTATGCCGAAAGGGTGTGGTCGGCTATGGTTGGTCTTCAGGCTTAGTCTTGGGGTGGTGGAATTTGAAAGGACACGTGGTCAAGTTTGATGGGACACATGTTAGCACGTGATTGGTTGTTTCCCTAACGAGCATAATCATTACACCTCTTTGAATTCTACGCTCGAGTTTCAGTTATAAATATGCATTGATTCTCGCCATTCGAGTGCTTTGAGTCTAAAATTCTTACCTTCAGATTCTTTACTTCCAAGCAGGAAACTATGTCCCAATGCCTTTTTTCACAAACCCGAACGACTTTTCCTGAGTAGATAATTCTTTGTACTAGGCGCAAAACATGAGTAACCTGAGTGATTCCCAAAACGACTATATTATTGCCTCTTAGTTGGATGAAGACATCGAGACCAATCGTGCTGCTTCTGAGAAAGTTGATATAATCAAGACATCTACCGGACCAAAGGGCATGGCTCGGTTGGCCAAGGTCTTTAGCTTAGGAGAGAGGGTAGGGTCAGAGAAAGAGCTTCTCAACATGGTCGAAGGAAGGCACCTAATCAGGACTTGCAGGGGACAAGACCTGTACATCAGGGCGGCTGCTACGAGCATTTCTCAGATTACTGCCTAGGAACGTGCCGGCCTGGCTATAACTACTGATGTGTTGAGTACTTCAGGCTGGGGCACTAGGCATCTGCTCCTATAATGGGAGAAGTAACTATTGATTCATCCACTGAAAAGGATAGGCCAGCTAGGGGTAATGAGACCGAGGACAAAGAAGAAGAAGTGGAGAGGCCTGCCATGGTAACCAGTGTCTAAGAAGTAGTAGCCTTCAAGGTGTATCGGCCCGGCCAGACTTCAGTAGTAGGTATACTTTAGGAATGATGCCAAGCCAACTTGTGACCTTACATCGGGAATATCAGATTCTCGACAACGTTATCCTCGCCTTGCCACAAGAGGGGGACTCAACCTTGAACCTGACAGAGGGGTACACCATTTTATATGCAGAGTTTTTCCAGGCAAGACTCTACCTTCCATTCTACCCCTTTCTCCGTTGAGGTTTGAATGATTTGAATATGTGCCCTGCTTAGCTTAATCCAAACTGCTACAGGTCCCTAATTGGCATGTATATTCTATGGAGGTATTATCACGTGGCTGAGATGCCATGGGAGGCCTTCAAGGAGATCTTTAAGATGAAGAGACTTCCTTGTCCAGTTCTGCCAACGTAAAAACCCTAGATGATAAGTCAATTTGTTGAACGCCACAAGATTAATATTGATAAGTTAAAAGAGTCTTCTCAAGAAAATAAGAAGAACGCAAGAAAAGCCTCACAAATTCGTGAATAAAGATTTGATTGATTAATTCTCAAAATAACAAAGTGTTTACAATTATATGGGAATGATTTTCAGCCCAAAAGAATCCCTAAGTGAAGGTTGACTTAGAAAATCCCTTAAATGGTGCTTTCCCATACGAAATTAAGCCCTAAAATAACACAAAAGGAAAGTTGCTAATCTTATCCCTTAAAATGTGCCTAACCTAATCCAGAAAAAGGAAAAATATCCATGTTTGTTTTTATGCCTAAAAAACTAAATTTGACACTAAGAAATTATGAAAATTACATTAGCAAAAATAAATTGACGACGAGGCTCAAACTTGATGACATGGCACCCACGTGTTGATACAAAATAAGAAGGTTTCCCGAAATTACAAATCTAACAAATTGGCCGCATAATTTACTTGTATCGTGCACATCATCAATGTGAATCTTCTAGAGCCTTAATCATCGTGACTAGGCTCTCTTCAGATTGATTTGGGCCTATGCCGGGGCTCCATTTATGTGACACGTAGCAAACTTGTTGAATGAGCCCGTTCAATGCTTCCTTGAATCGCTTGGCCTTAGATTTCATGATTGGACCACTTGGACAGCTTAAGGGATCACGAACATGGCTCCTAACTTGTACAGCTCCATTGTTTACATCATTCACCCCCTCTTGAGAAGGATTTATCCTCAAATCGTCACCTGCATCAAAAGGAGTTAAGTCAGAAACATTAAAACTAGCACTAACACCATCTCACCTGGTAAATCAAGTTTGTAGGCATTGTCATTAATGCGTTCCAACACTTGAAACGCTCCATCACCCCTCGAAGGAGTTTTGAATGCCTTTGTTTGGGGAAACGTTCCTTTCTCATATGCAGCCACACCCAATCTCCTAGTTTAAACACCACCTGCTTGCGGTCCTTATTGGCTTGTCTTGCATATTGCTCGATATGCCTCTCTATGTTCTGTCTTGCCTTCCTGTGAATTTGCCTAACAAAATTAGCTTTTTTTTTGCCATCTAAGTTAACTCGTTCATTCAAAGGTAAAGGAGTTAAATCCAAAGGAGTTAACGGATTAAAACCATAAACAACTTCAAACGGTGAAAACTTAGTTGCAGAATGAACACTTCTATTATAAGCAAATTCAACATGCGGCAAACAAGCTTCCCAAGTTTTCAAATTCTTTTGAATGACAGCACGTAATAAAGTAGATAAAGTCTTATTCACTACTTTAGTTTGACCATCAATCTGCGGGTGACAAGTAGTAGAAAATAATAGCTTAGTCCCCAACTTTGCCTACTAGGTCTTCCAAAAGTAACTCAAGAACTTTGCATCTCTATCAGAAACAATACTCCTAGGCATGCCATGCAACCTAAGAATCTCCTTGAAAAACAAATCGGCTATATGTGATGCATCATCGGTTTTATGACATGCAATGAAGTGTGCCATCTTAAAAAACCTATCAACTACCATAAATACAAAATCTCTCCCTCTCATAGTCCTAGGTAACCCCAACACAAAGTCCATAGAGATGTCAACCCAAGGTTCTCAAGGAATAGGAAGTGGCGTATATAACCCATGTGGTTGCAGCCTAGACTTAGCTTGTCTACATGTAATGCATCTCCCACAAATCCTCTCAACATCACACTTCATATGTGGCTAAAAGAAATGCTCATGCAAGATACCTAAAGTCTTAGCTATTCCAAAGTGCCCCATCAAACCACCGCCATGTGCTTCCCTAACTGACAACTCATGCAAAGAAGAATGAGGAATGCAAAGTTTATTTTCTTGAAACAAGAAACCCTCATGTAAGTAGTATTTCCCACATGCCCCCTTTGTGCAATGTTTAAACACAACACCAAAATCAGAGTCCAATGCATACAATTCTTTAATGTTCTCAAATCCAAGTAACTTAGCATCAAGGGTTGAAAGCAAGGTGTACCTGCGAGATAGTGCATCGGCAACTGCGTTTTCCTTACCTTGCTTGGATTTGATCACATATGGAATGTTTTAATGAATTCTACCCACTTGGCATGGCGTTTATTCAGTTTGTGCTGCCCCTTCAAATGCTTCAAGGATTCATGATCCGTGTGAATCATAAACTCCTTCAACCAAAGATAATGCTGCCACGTCTCTAAGGTTCGAACCAATGCATACATCTCCTTATCATAAGTGGGATAATTCATAGCTACCCCACTCAACTTTTCACTAAAGTATGCAACCGGTCTTCCTTCTTGCATCAAAACGCCTCCAGTACCTGTACCTGAAGCATAACACTCAATTTCAAATGTTTTACTAAAGTTAGGTAAAACAGGTAAAGGTGCATTTGTTAACTTCTCCTTCATCAGTTTGAATGCCTTTTCTTGTTCCTATTCCCCAAGCTCTATAGACTACCTAGCCATCTGGCCATAAATCTCTAGATTTTGGAGGATTTGGTGCAAGGGATACTTGATCGGGACCCAAACTGTATGCCCCTAGAAATATAGTCAAAGTTTTTAAGCAAAGGTAACAAGAGCAAGAGCCAATTTCTCTAGCTAAAGGAACCTCTCCTCAACTCCCCAAAAGCCTTCCTGGTGTAGTAGACAGGCTTTTGAAACTTTTCTTCTTCTTAGACGAGGACCAAACTAGCCGTCTTCTAAGAAATAGCCAAGTAGGCATAAAGCAGCTCTCCTGGTAGAGGTTTGGATAGGAGCGGGGGTATGGCCAAGTATTTTTTGAGATTCTAGAGCACTTCCTCAAACCTCTCCTTAAGTGTATAAAAAAAGGTTGGCACTTGTTGGTAGACCGAGAGACAAACCTAGACAAGGCTACTATCATGCCAGTCAGCTTCTGGACTTCCTTGACTATTCGTGGGGAGTACATATCCACCATGGCTTAAGCTTTGGCAGGATTGACTTCAATGCCATGGTGATTTACCATAAGTCCATGGAACTTACTAGATTCCACCTGAATACACATTTGGTCAGGTTGAGCTTCATCTTGTATTCTTGGAGTATGTCGAATCTGTTTCGGAGATCGACAATGTGGCCCTTAGCTTAGATTGACTTGATAAGCGTGTCATCGATGTACACTTTCAAAGTCTTCTTGATCAACCAAGCAAACATTTTGCTTAAAAGGCGCTGATAGGTGGCCGTGGTATTCTTTAGTCCAAGCGGCATGACCACGTAGCAAAATAGTCGCTAGTTAATGGTAAACATAGTCTTCACTTGATCTTCTTGGGCCATCCTGATCTGATTATAGCTAGCGTAGGCATCCATGAAGCTCAACAGCTTGTGCTTGGCAATCGTATCCACTAGTTGGTCGATCAGGGGCAACAGGAGGTAGTCCTTCCATTGGTTTGGTAAACACTTTGTTTAGGTCAATAAAATTGATACAGACCCCCCACTTTCCATTGGCCTTTTTGACCAGGACTATGTTCACTAGCCACTCCTAGTACTTAACCTCGTAGATGAATCTAACCTTTAGAAGCTTTTGAACTTCTTCGTTGATGGTGGCATACCTCTCCAAGCTGAATGCTATTTTCTTCTTGATAACCGGCTTATGCTCGAGACAGATGTTAAGGTGATGGCTAATTATGCTCGGGTCGATGCCGAGCATGTCCTTATAAGACCAAGCAAATATGTCCCAATATTTTGTTAAGAATTTCTCTAGGTCAGCCTAGATCTCAGGCTTTAGCTGGGATCCGAGTTGGACCATTCGATCGGGGTGTCCAGGGTCCAAGTGATATGGCACCAAGTCTTTTGTAGCTATGGCTCGCACCTCTTTTTCTTGCATTTGTGGATTAAGGTCTGATAACATCTTCGGCTCCTGCTCGACAAGGAAAGCAATTTCATCCTTTTTGAAAATGGTCGAGATGGTTAACTATCGAGCCGTCGCTTCCTTGACAGTTGTGACACAGCACTCTTGGGAGTCCTTTTGCCTTGATCTTATCACCCCTGACCCTGCTCTCGATGGGAAACTTCATCATTAAATGATAGATGGAGACCATAGCTTTGAGGGCATTGAAGGTTTGTCGCTTGATGATGATGTTATGTTGGGAGGTTTGTCGATGATGAGGAATACAAGATGCATGACCCGAGCTATGCCCTCGTCAAATGTTATTGGCAAGCAGATCTTGCCTACTGCTCGGACACACTGCTCTATGAAACTATACATGGGCGTCTGAACCGGGGTCAGCATGGCGTTGCTGATCTTTAGTTTGTCAAAGGCTTGTCGGCCGAGCTATCGTTATTGATCAACATCTACCAAGCTATATTGTCGGCTGTCTGGAGCTTACACACCAGGGCATCGTTGTGCAAATGAATGAGCATACCCGCTTTCTCTTCTGTGAAGGCAATGGAAATGTCTTCTTACCTATAGATCTTGTTGATATACTCAGACATGTTCATGAGGTCACCCCTTTCGCCACTCAAGGTGTCCCCAGTGACAGGCCCACCAAAGATCGTGTGTACTATGTTAGGTAGGTCTGGGTCATTCCCACCACCGTTATGTGGCCTAAGCTGCCCTCTTTGGGCTAGCTAATCATTCCTCCTAGTGTTGGTGCCAAGGGTCAGGACTTGCTTGAAGAACTCCTTGAGATGCCCATCTCGGACGAGCTTTTCCATCTGGTCCTTTAGTCGGATGTAGTCACCAGTGTTGTGCCTGATGTCCTTGTGATAGTTGTAGTACTTGTTTTGGTCTCTCTTAGCTCTGCTCCCCTTCAATAGAGGTAGGTCCAATAACAAATTTCGGTTGCTCACCTAGTTCAACACCTCATCAATGGTGACTACCATGGGTATGTAGCTTTGGAATTTCCTGATAAGGACTTTAGATTTGTCGATTTTGGGTTTCTTGTTTTGATTAGTTGTGGGCTGCTCAGGTAGATCCTTATGCTTCTTGCCTTTCTTGCCGCTGCTGTTGCCTTTCCCTTTTCAGCAACTCTTCATGTAATCAGTCACGTCGACATGCCTCTGGGCATAACCTAGCATTTAGGAGAACATGCTTGGCTGCTCGAAGGCAAGTGACCAGATTAGATTCTTGTCTTTGAGCCTCTCTAAGAAGGCATGCTTTAGAGTTTTGTCTTCCAAGTGCCTCACCTCTAACGCTACTTGGGTGAAATGATTAATGTAGTCTTTCACATCTCCGTCACCTTATTTAATAGCGTAGACATAGGTCACCTCCTTCCTCCTAGTTTGGGTCATGGTGAAAGTGGTTGAGAAGGCGTCAGATAGCTAATGGAATGAGGTTAGGGTGCCCAACTCAATACATTGAAACCATTGTAGAGTTGGATCGGTTAGAGTGAGTAAAAATGCTTTGCACATCGTAGTGTCGCTAGCATTCTAGAGGAGCAAATGACCTCTACACAGTTCTAGATGCTTGTTTGCACTGGTGGTCTCGTCAAATACTTTGATCTGTAGAGCCTTGAACTTATTTGGCATGGGGGTCCAACATGCCACCTTCGTCCACTCCATAATAATAGTTCCAAATCTGGTTAATCTGCCATTGTAGGTCTCGTAGTTGGCGACTGTTGGTGTCTTTAGGCAGTTCTACCCTATACTAGGCTCCACCCTGGACCCTGTCACCTCTTCCCTTTAGCCTGTCCCAAGAAGGGCAGTCCTCTTGGTCCCCGAGCCTATCAAAAATTGATTCCTAGGAACCTTATTGGAATTGGTTGTGACCCTCCCAAGGACCGATCCAACCTTCTTGGTAGGCCTATTGTTTTCAAATATGCCCTCTGAAGCTTGACATCTAGTATGCATGGAATCTACTTCATTCTAGGAGTCATCCTTCTACCTTGCTCGACCACATACCCAGTCTTCCTGGGTTGGAAGAAGGAGTGTAGAGGGTGGCTGTTGCTTTGCTTGTTGTTGCACCATTTGCTGTGTGAGTAGGTGGACCGTGGTAGTCAGCATGTGGATCAGATCTTGTGCAGCCTATTCTACTCTAGCCTCACTGCCATGGGCACTTGACTGGGACCTCGCTACCCTGGCCACCTGACTGGGAACTTGATGCTCGGGGCCTTCCACGAGGCTTGTTCTGGTTTTGGTTTTGGGCATTGCCTGACCCCTTTTGTCGAGTACCCTTATCCCAAGCGTTCCCTCTGGTAACTATATTATGGTTGTCGACGGATGTGGCTGTCAAATGAAAATGTTGGAAAGGCATGGTGCCCTCTTTTTAGCTCCAAAATGTTGATGTTGAGCTTTAAACTGTTATGTACCAACACCATGTATGGCTATGCACGGTGGTCGGATGGCTTCCTCTGCTTGTCTCGGCCTCCTAAGGTGGACCTGCACAAGAAGAGGGACGCTTCAGAGATCAAGGAGGCACTGGTGTGGTGCTGGGCAAAGACTCTCTAATCTCAAGTTAGGCATCTATTTGGCAAAGTTTAGGAGCAAATTTAGGTAGGAAAGAGCACATTACCTTGAGCTATAGTAAATGTACTCAATTTAAAAGTTACCATTGAACCGAGTGCTAGGTGGGTTTGACCTGTGACCTATGTGTCACATCAAGATCTGTCAGGTGGCAGGTGACAAGTGTCATGATCCCTACAAGATGTTTGATCTCCATCGAAGAGTTGAGATAAGGCCATATGTCAACCTTCTATAATGAGTTATTATTTAGTTGAAGACTCTGGCACGTCGACCTGAGCACCCTCTTGGTCTTAAGGAGTCAAGGACCGTGTATGGCAACTGATCAAGGTGGGCAAAGCACCTCAAAAAGAGAAACGATGTCCATGGGGCTTTGGATCGACTTCTCAACATGTTTTCCAAGCATGGTAGCCGGACAGCCATTGAGATGGTCCTCGAGAATTCCACCGAACACACCCCCAACAAAGGTGTTGAGAGAGATAGGGAGGTGGGTCGTGAACCCAGTTGCAACACATCCAACACTATGAGCTCCGCCCATGAGGTCTCTATGTGCAAACCAAGTTTGGAAGTTTATTTAGTCAAAACTCTATCCTCTTGCATATCACATCATCATCTACTCAAGAATTTTAAGTTTGAAAGTTTCCCTAGTTACCTTAGGAAGATGATGGAATCACAACCCCCAAACCACAACTATGACAAAATTGATACCTCACAAGGAATCCGCTAGCTGCGTACTCCAAATCCCATGGTTAAGATCGATGCCGTCAGAGACGCAGGCGAAGCTTGTCGCCAGCAGCCATGGCTTTTGGTTTTGTTTTTTAGTTTGGTTTTTTAAGATTTTTTCCCCCCAGATTTTTTTTCTTGATATTTTTAGGTTTTGATAATCTAGTGTATTTGGTCTTATTTTACTAAAAATAAGCGCTTTTATTTTTGTCCATTTGATTTAGATCTGATGGTAAAAAAAAGTTCTTATTAGTGAGAATTTTTTTAGGTCTTACCATAGTTTTGGCTATATTAATATTATATTTTTTGTATTCTATGGGAGAACTATGGTAAGACCCACAAAAAAAAAATCTTATAGATAAGACCTCTCTTTTTTTTAGCCGTTAGATTTAATCCAATAGTTTAAAACTTTCAACTCCACTCAATTATGATAGACTTCCCCTTACACTTAAAATAAAAAACCTAATAATTTAACAAAACAATAAAGAGTAGATTTTCCTTTTTCTTCTCTAGTGACGGCATAGGGTCGATGGTGACCAGGTTGCTGGTGGGTAGGTTGGGGACAATTTGCTACTCCTCTATCGTTTCTCCATTGCGACCAAGGAACCAACACGTGTAACGCCTATCGCTTTCACATAAATCAATTATCATTTATTATTTTTCTGGCATTTATTTATATATTAACCATGTCACATAAAAATTTTAGAGGCATATCATGCACATTTGATTTTATAAAAATGTTTGAATGAAACATTTTGCTGTTTATGTCTGATGTTAATATTAACTCTTAATTCAAACATGTGTTTTGAATTATTTCGAATCTATTTGGAACTAAATTTTGGATATATTATGACTTTATGTGTCTATTATGTGTACTACTTTTTATATATATTTTTATAGTATAAATGATTTAATCTATAATTTTTAATTAAGGCTGCTCACTGTCTAGGCTTTGCTAGTAGATTTTGTAGTATTGATTGTGTGATTTATTTTAATTATCAAATGAAATTTTTATGGCTAAAGAAAAATCTGAGTGTTATATATTTACCATTATTTCTGTAAATTTTTATGCTCCAATTAAATGTGAATTAAAAGATATAGGGTTATAAATCTTCGAAGGTCGGTCAGTTTGTATGACTGGCAGATTTACTTGACTGTTTTGAAAAACTAGAAAAATATATTTGGATTGATATTTTCAAGAGAAGAAAATTTGAATAATATTTGTATATGTTACTTATGTTATGGAATAATTCTTATACTTTATTCATGCCTATAAGTTGAGATTAATTTCTATAAGTGATTAAAGGTCAAGTTTTATGTGTTTATATTTCTTGACTCTAAGAGCATGTTTATGATTCAACAATGTTTTGTTTCATTAGGAAAGATATATGATAATGTAATATGGTATTAAATGATATTATGAACATGAATATTAATTTTATGTATTATATGAATGATTGACATGGACACTCCAAAGAGCGAACACACCGAGAACCGTGGTAACGTCACCCGATTTAAGGTTTAGTAAGCAAACAAGTTAAGTAAGTACATTCTCACCTACAATATGATAAAGTTTATCAAATGTTAAGCAATGTTTTATAAGCAAAGGTTTGTAATTTAAGGTTCTTATTTCAAGACCTTTTATAATGAATTTTATGTTCATGTTTTTTTGGTCTTTAACAAGTTTTCAAAGAAAGCTTATATATATATATATATATATTCATATATATGTATGTATGTATGTATGAATGTATGTATATATCACTTAATTAAGCATTGCACACCCTATGAAGGTGAAAATACCGCAGGCGTTACAACTCTCCCCACCTTATAAGAGTTTCGTCCCCAAAACTTAAAATAATTGTGGATACTTGACCCTTATATCATCCAATTGGATTGGTGATCTACACTTCTACCTGTATAAAGCCTCATAAGGTGCCATTCCAATTATTGCCTAATAGCTATTGTTATAAGCAAATTCTGCTAACGGTAACATCTGACACTAGCTTGTCTTGTAGTCTAGGGTATAGGTGCGAAGTATGTCTTTTAAAATCAAATTCGTTCTCTCCGTTTGGCCATCAATCTGAGGGTGAAAAGCCGTGCTGAAGAGCAACTTAGTACCCATTATGGTATGTACACTTTTCCAAAAATTAGAAGTGAACTTGCGTCACGATTAGAGATGATAGACTTAGGAATTCCATAAAGCCTCACTATCTCTTTGACATAAAGCTCTACTAATCACTCCATTGAATAGCTGATCTTAATGGGAATAAAGTCTGTTGTCTTCGTCAATTTGTCAATAACAACCCAAATGGCATCATACCCATTCGTATTTCTTGGCTGACCTATGATGAAATCCATCGCAATCTCCTCCCACTTCCATTCAGGTATCTGAATTGAATGCAAATCACCCCCAAGCCTTTGGTGTTCAACCTTGACTTGTTGACAAGTCCAACATTTCTTTACAAACTTAGCAACATCACGCTTCATTCCAAACCACTAAAAGTAGTTCCTTAAATCATTGTACATCTTTGTTGCACTGGATGGATTGAATAAGGGGTACTATGGATTTTTGCTAAGATCCTTTCCCTTAAGCCATCAATATCGGGAACACATAAGCGGTTCTTAAGATATAGAGTTCTATCATCAGCAACTCAAAAATCCTTGCGTCTTCCTTCCTTGATTTCCCACTTGATCCTTGCTAGGCTTGCATCTCTGTCCTGTTTACCTCGAATCTCTTTAGATAGCAATGAAGCAAGAGTCAATGTTGAAAGCTGTCCTGATATAAGTTCTAAACCAAAGTCCAGGATTTCTTTCTTTAAAGGCTAGGACATGGTTTGCAATGGCATCAATGTTGCAACAATTTTCCCACTCAGAGCATCAACAACCTGATTCGCCTTTCCTGGATGGTAAAAGATTTCATAATCATAATCCTTCACCAGTTTTGACCATCTCTGCTGCCTCATGTTCAGGTCCTTCTAAGTGAAAAAGTACTTCAAACTTCGATAGTCAGTATAGATCTTACATTGAACTCTATACATGTAGTGTCTTTAAATCTTCAATGTAAAAATTACAGTCACCAACTCAAGGTCATGAGTAGGGTAATGCTTCTCATAATCCTTTAGCTATCGTGAGGCATAAGCAATCATCCTATCGTTCTACATCAATACTGTACATAACAAATCCTTCATTCCCTTCCGAAATAGCCAAAACTGGAGCTGTAGTCAACGATTTCTTTAATTCATGGAAGCTCTTCTCACACTCATTGGTCCATTCAAACTTCTTCCCTTTATGAGTTAGATTGGTGAGAGGCAATGCTATCTTGGAAAAATTGTAATGACTGTCCCCTTGGATGGGAATGATAGCACGAACGTCACGCCTCGTACATACTTTCATTGAATGATAAGCCAGTTCGGCAGGCCGAACTTGTAACCGGTAGGCCAATAGAAGCTCTACAAGGCAGGTCCTCAAATTCCCTAGATTAGCAGTCCGATGTAGGGCATTCGGTAGTCCAGACTTGGACTATTGATAGGCCAATCCTCAGTGGTCGGCATGCCAATCTGCCTAGTCTAAACTTATAGGGGAAAACAATCAAATCTTAACTCTTTAGTGCTGAAGAATATCATGATATTGGCAGTGGAATAAATAGATTACAATTCTTATACAAAACTAGAAAATCCCATAAAGTGTTCTAAACATCAATACTTAGCTTTCTAGTCTCATCAAAGAAACACTAGAAATAGACACTTCATCTTAGCCTTGTCATGGGACCTTGGACCATACTTCCTCAGTCATCTACATCCTTGGCTTGAAAACTCACCTGCATCATGAGAACTATATAAGCACATTGCCTAGTAAGTAAACCATGGTAGTTTTGCATAAAACCATACTTTTCATAAACATTACTTTTAGGTTTTAAAGCCCATAGTATAATGTTAATCTCAAGTAGCTAGAACCCATAACATACATACATGAATGGTCCCTATCTTGCAACTTACTTCTTCCTCAAGGATTTGACCATATAAACATGAATAACATGACTAGTTCATGACAACAAGAGAGTTCACATCATACTCATGAAAAATCATAAAAACATCTTTAAACATATTCATCATAACAACATACATAACTTTAAAACATGCTTTAAAACATAGTATTGCTCAAGTGATGCAGTGGAGGGTATACTTACACAATCCGTTTAATCATGATCATCTTGTATTCTATACATCATCTTCCTTTCTTCCATACATCACATAATATTACTCTTCATATTTCAAGGGAAGCCATCTATTGAACTCTCATGTTTCTTTTCTCCATTCTTATTCTCTCTTCATGCATATGTCTCTTTTCATGCTATGTTTCCTCAATCTCTCTGCTTTGATTCTTTCCTTACATTTCTCAAGATTCAACTCTTTCTTTTCTAAGTCTCTCATGATCGACTAGCCATATCTTTCTTTCTTTCTCAATTTTTTCATTCTCTTATCTACTCTCGCTTTCTCACTCTCCATACATACATATACATATATATATATATATAAGCTTATGCTCATATGACGAGAAGGAAAGAACCCAGTGATTTGGGTTTGAATTTAATTCTTCTCTTACTCTTAGCAGCAAAATAAAAAAGGAAAAGAAGAAAAGAATTCGTGGAGATTAAGAGGATTGTGAGAGCAATTCGGGTGGGAAAATAAGGAAATGCTAGGATAAGAAAATAATAATTAATATATTACAAATGTCATGTCATGATGCAGTGTATTCGTGGAAGGTAGAGAGAAATTAGAGGAAGTCAATGATTCATTGGTGAACATGACAATATTACCTTGATCTACTATGTATAAGATTCCAAATAAGTCAACTAATCAATCATTAAAAAAAAAAGATTGAAGATAATTTAGGATTCCAAAAACTGCTTCACTTGCCCAAATTTTGAATTGTCAAAAATAGGAAACTTATCATGAATTTCAATTATCATCAAAAAGTCAACTATTCCCCACATAGAAATAAGGACACAAATAAAATATGCCCACACATCCTTTAACATAAAATAAGACAACTTATCATTTGCACGGTTGACTACCACACTTTCCTTGGTAGCATCATGTAGATTTAATAATAATAATTTAAATATATATCATACCTCACCAAACAATAAGCATACACGACAAAACTTAATGTTCACTACCTATATAAGTACATAATACATTAATATATTATAACACAATATACATTGCACTAGGTGTGCACTTACTCGAAAGACATCATGGTGGAGAATAAATAAACAAAGATTAAATATTGTTGGTGGTAATAAACTAATATCACTCAACTCTAAACATGCTCTTCTTTTAAAAGGAAAACCATACATACACATACAATTATAGGATAGCAAACTCATAATATCCAATATAAAAGTTACTTGTATATCATATATTATATAACCTATAAAGATATTACAGTGTATAAGCAACTCATGCATGGTGTGTATTCTATACATTAACATATAATTCCCTCTATTATGTATACATGGCAATATTAGAAACTTGCTCTCACAATAACATGATTCATAGCATGCACCTGAGGAAATCAATGCATAAATGGTAAAAACAAAAGAAAAATCTATTCATATAAT
Organism: Artocarpus heterophyllus; assembly: GCA_025403435.1. Lineage (NCBI taxonomy): Eukaryota > Viridiplantae > Streptophyta > Magnoliopsida > Rosales > Moraceae > Artocarpus > Artocarpus heterophyllus. Next base: position 835,753 of record CM046332.1, read on the forward strand.
TTCAACTAGGCCACTAATTAAAAATTTGGGGTGTTATAGAAATCCTCCACAAAATTTTGGTATTAACCAACTAATCCCAAGAAACTTTTTATTTCACTTGCATTCTTAGGTTGCTTCTAGTTAAGCATAGCCTCGACCTTAGCAGGATCTACCATTATTCCCTCCTTTGATACGACATCCCCTAAGAAGGATACATAATCAAGCCATACTCTTCAAATAAACAAGAATATCATTGATAAACACTATGACAATTTGTCCTCAAAGCTAAAGAAAAGAAGATTACGGAAAGCAAGGATAGCGAAAAAATAAATTTTGTCAATGAGACGCTTGAGATGGTAAAGTTGATACGTAATAGAATTAAGATTACTCAGATTCAATAAAAGAGCTATGTCAACAAAAGGAAAAGGCCATTGGAATTCGCTATAGGTGATTTTGTGTTCCTAAAAGTTGCACCAATGAAAGGAGTCATGAGACTCGAGAAGAAGGGCAAGCTGAGCCTTAGGTTCCTTGGACCATATAAAATTGTGAAGCGGATAGCCAAGGTAGCTTCTCAATTGAGTTTGCCACTAGAGATGTCATCTATCCATGATATGTTTCAAGTCTCGATGTTTAAAAAATATATCCCAGACCCTACACATGTGATCAAACCATAGGTAATCGAAATAAGAGAAAACCTCAATAATGAAGAAAACCAGTTAAGATTTTAGATCCAAAAAAAAAGCTAAGACCTTAAGGAATAAAGAAATTCCTTTGGTCAAAATTTTGTGGCGAAATCACTAGGTAGAAGAAGCTATGTGGGAACACAAGGATGATATGAGGGCCAAGTATCCACAATTATTTTGAGTTTTGAGGACGAAACTCTTATAAGGTGGGAAGAGTTGTAATGCCTACTGTCTTTTCCAATGGATACTTGCTTTAATTTAACATTAGAATGTGATATTTTAAGTGCTATTATTATTTATGTTAAGTAAATTAACTTTTTGTTTAGAAATGTCGTAAGTGATAGCCACGTGGGATCGATGTGTTCAGGATATTCATGTCAAAGATGATGATAAGCTTAAAGCACTTTTTTTAAAGAGTTTCAACTTGCCCTAAATTTATAATCTTTATAATGCTCTAAAGTTATGTATGCCCTAGAGTTACATTCTTGATGATGACATGAATTTCGTTGTATATTTTCTTATTTTTGTAACATTTATGATGTCAGAATAATTACATGTGTAACATTTTTTATTATTGCGTTAAAAAATTAGATAATATAAAGTTTCTAAAAGAATAATGTGTAAATTAATATTTTTTTGGGGTCATGGGAGCAAACATTATTGTTATATATAAATAATTATGTACTATAATTAAATTAAAATTTGATTATATTATATTAATATTATGTATATTATATCATGTGGGATTAATGTGTTCAGGATATTCATGTCAAAGAAAAAAAAAGATATAATTGTAAATTTATATTATATATATATATATAACATGTGAAACAACTGTGAAAAAAAAATGATAAATCAGTGTTTAGGAAAACAAAAAAAAAAGAAAAAAAAGAAAAAAAGGGAAATCTAATTAGATTAGGATTAGGGTTTTTTATAATTATCTAATCTATTCTCTCTTATAAACCTAAAAATATATTTTTAAGCTGCCAAAGCCTTCATTTTCTTAATTTCTAGCCAAAGAAATTCTTTCATTCACCTCCTCTCAAATTCATGTTCATAAGCCTCTATCATCTCTCTAATACTCAAAGCTATTACTCTTCTTTTCTTTCAAGCCTAAGTAGAAGGAATTTTTTTTGGAGATTTTATGTGCAAGTCTTTATATCTATTGAAGAAAACATAAAAATTTAAGGCATGTTTTAAAGGTTTCATGGTTTTAAATTTTTATAATTGATATGTATTTTTTTGGGATAGACTTTGTTAGAAAATAGTTCTTTTATGTTGTGAATGTGTACGCTTGTATGTTTTTATTAAAAATAATTATTTTATTTATTACTATGATTATAACAATGTTATTTTATGGTTGACAGCATCTATGTTCATATGATATCATAAAATTTCATGAAAATAAGGTTTTGTTATTGGAGTATGATATGAGAATTTTAAGGTTTTTGGTTAATCGATAAGGTTGCTGGTAATGTTTTGAAAACAAAAGATTTTATTTTACTGCAATTTTTGGATATGATGTGTATATATATGTTACAAATGTCTAGGATTTTTATAAGTTTTTGCTCAAAATATTTTTAGTATTATGAGCTTTCAATCAAACACTGTCTACAAAATTTTATTTGTTGGCAGTTTTGTATTTGTGTCTTGTAGAGTCCGTTTTATGGGCCAAAAAGCATCTTTTAATTCTGTAAAAAAATTATCAATTATTTTTTATATGTTAATAAATGTCTATAAATTTTTAACTTTATATTCTTATTATGTTTTAAGATAAAATTCGTTGATTGTCAAGTACTCAGTGATTATAAATGTCTATCTGATATGCTCTATGTAATTCGTGAGATGATAAATTATATTTTTAAATATGTTTTATATGATTTATTATTTTTTTAGCATTTTTTTATATTTAATCATGTCACATAAAAATTTTAGAGGCATACCATGCATATTTGATTTTATAAAAATGTTTGAATGAAACATGTTTGTTGTTTAGTATGTTTAATGTTAATATTAACTTTGCATTCAAACATGTGTTTTGAATTATTTTGAATTTATTTGAGGATGAATTTTGGATATGTTATGACTCTATGCGTTTATTATATATACTATTTTTCATAAATTGTTTAATAGCATAAATGATTTAATCCCTAATTTTTAATTAGGACTGTTTACTACCTAGGCTTTGCTGGCAGATTTTGTAGTATTGATTGTGTGATTTATTTAAATTACCAAATGAAATTTTTATGGGTGAAGAAAAATCTAAGCATTATATATATGTGTTATGACCATTCTTGCAAATTTTCATGCCCTAATTAAATGTGAATTAAAAGATATAGGGTTATAAATGCTTGAAAGTCAGTCAATTTTTATGACTGACAGATTTACTTAAATGTTTTAAAAAATTAAAAAAATATGCTTGGATTAATATCTTCAAGAGAAGAAAATTTGAATAATGTTTATATATGTTACTTATGTTATAAAATAATTCTTATACTTTATTCATGCCTATAAGTTGAGATTAATTTCTCTAAGTTATTAAAGGTCAAGTTTTCTATGTTTATATTTTTTGACTCTAAGTGCATGTTTGTGACTCAAAAATGCTTTGTTTCATAAAGAATGATATATAATAATGTAATATGGTATCAAATGATATCATGAACATGAATATTAATTTCATGTATTATATGAATATTGACATGAACACTCCAAAAGGCGAGCACACCGAGAACCACAACAACGTCACCCGATTTAAGGTTTACTAAGCAAGCAAGTTAAGTAAGTATATTCTCACCTGCAATATGATAAGGTTTTTGCAAATGTTAAGCAATGTTTCTGTGACACCCGTTATTCTCCTAAGGGTATTAAGGTAATTAGATTAATTTTTAGTATATATATATATATATATAAAAAAATCAAAAAATATCACAAAACTCGAGACTTTCTCTCTCCTCTTTCTCTCTCTAGAATTTTCTCTCTTTCTCCTCAAATCTCGTTTGAGATTCCGGCGTTATTTTTCGACACCTCCTATACCAATGGGAAGCTCTCGTTGAGCTGAGTCCAACGAGGTGTCGTGCCACCCAAAACACCGCCGGAGGAGGGCTCACGCGCCGCCCAAAGTGGCGGTGAAACCCATATTTTCCCGACGTCGTTTCTCTGCCGTCTGACCACCAATTGACGTGATTTTTGTGTCTATGGACTCAGTGTGAGGAGAGGAACAAGATGGTACCAATTTCCCAGCTCAATTCTGGCTGGAACAGCTTCGCCGGAGCTGCCCCATCGCCGCCGTGGAGCCGCCGTCGGATCCGCCACATATGGCAGCGGTGTGGCACACCGCCGGTGCCAAAATGATCAGAGGGCGACGGCGAGCAAGACCCCTCGGTCAATTGCTCCATTCCGCCGCCCCTCACCGGAGAACGAAGACGCCCACCACCGTCGCCGTGGGTGAGGTTGGGTTGGCCATTTTAGGCCGTTTTGTGCCAAATTGAAGGCACAAACACCTTCAGAGGACCGAGAGGAAGCTTTCCAACACCTCAATTTTGGGGAAACACCACGAGAAGGCGGAGAACCAAGATCCACCGTGGAGCGCCGCCGTGAGGAGGTGGAGCCGCCGTTCCACGTGATGTTGAGCTGCCCCATCGTAGGGGAAACACTCAGAGGAGGTCGGGGAACAATTCCCCTGCCTCAATTTCACGGTATCTCTGCCGGAGATAAGAGATCGGAGCCGCCGGTGTTAGCCAAGAATTCCGTCTTCGATTTGCTATGTTGGAGGCCGAATTGGGTGAAATTGACCCCGCCATTGGACTCAGAAGGGTCGAATTAGGGGGGGTAGGCTCGAGCTCAGCCCTCAACGGAGCCAACCGCCGCCGGTCAACGGCCGGTCAACGGTGGTCAACGCCGGTCAACGGCCAGTCAAAGGCCAAAATGGGATTTTGTGATCCGGACCTCCGATCGAAGATCCGAGACCGCCTCCCGACTCGTTTCGATGCTCTGGATGCAATGGTGACCTCCGTTTGAGCAAATTCCACTCCGATGAAAATCATCTGGTACCGACTGCACGTGAATCGAGGCGATTCAAACAGCAGTATCGGAGTCCAGAATGACGTTTTCAAGAATGTATGATCTCCAGGAAGCATTCCTAGCCATTCATAGTCGCTCGAGGAGCACTACAGAGGATGCTTCGTAGATACAGCGAGATACAACTGGATCTGTTTTGCTTGGAGTTCAAGATCAAGGGAGTATGGAGCTAACGTTAATTGATTCCAGGATTAAGAGACTGTTGATAAGCTTGAAAGGTAGGGATTCTATTACTCATCTTTTGTGAGGTTTTTATAGAATTAAAATTGATTGTTTTGTCGCAATATATATATATCTATGTTGAACTGATATTATATGTGTATCACATATGAAACTATGACATGGACTCGTCTTGTATTGTACGGCGAGGAACATAATGAATTGACACATGTTATAAATTGAGAAGCATGGTTAGGAAAATTAACTCTATTAATAATGATTTAATATAGAGAAATTGTGAGACATGAAAAGGGCGACGGTTACGTCCTTGGGCATGAATACCCTAAAAGGTAAAATAGGGGGAAGGTGATGACGCTTCCTTGGGTTGAAAGTCCCAGAACACACTGTACAGGAATTGATTTGGTGAGGACTCGGGGCTTGATGTCCCCTCACCGGAACACCCTTGGAATGTTTATAGGGTGATCAAGTGCGCCCATTTGGGTTTCGATGAGTTGAGTGATACTCAATTTAACATGGATACCTAGGAACAATGATGATTGGTAATATTTGTATAAATGTGTAATTATGACACTTGGTAATGATTAACTACGGTATCCATAAGATGTGATCATAATAAACCTCATAATCTGGAATATGATGTGACTTACTAACCATGCAGATTTTAATGTGGTAATAATAAAAACCTAAAGGTGAGTAATGGCTTTCTCTACTGAGCATAGTGTTGCTCATTCCCTTTTGTTTATATCTTTTCAGGACTCACTAAGTGTGAGGTGGCTACGAGAAATATAGTTGAGGAAATGATGTAGCTATATTACATTGGGACTGCTTCAATCGTTGAGAATGTTCTTCATGATAATGTAAGCATCAATTGTTACTTTCTGTGACTGTATTACAATGTGTTGAGGGTTAAAATGATGATGACAACAGTTTATATTATTAAATTTAAGGTGCTACATTAAAACTGTGGTTTATTTATCGTTTATATTTTTATTTTTGAGTTGAGAGTTTTCATTTAAGTCCCGGGTAAATTTTATTTTTAAGGTTTTACTTTTATTATTTATTTTTATTTTATCTCATTAAAAACTGTTAACCCCCATATAGGGGCGTTACATAATTTTTGGTATCAGAGCCTAGGTTTGGTTAACCTAGGGAGTGTAGCACCACTTTAAAAAAATATATTTTTGAGATGGTTTTGAAGCTAAATTTTCATTGTCATCATCAAAATGAACCTTCACATTGATTTATACAGTCTAGAAGGATGTAACATGGAAAGGCCATAGAATGAAAATATTAATAGTTATATGAGTACAATAATTATATAGAAGGAAAGTATTAATAGTTATAAGGGAATGATAATTATATGGAATGAGTTTTTAAGTAGAATGCTTATGAGAGATTCATATAATATTTGGATCTATAAGCATATTTAATTCGTATAAACGATGAGAAATTCGTATAGATACGAGGATTTAAGAGCCTTTTGTCTCGTGAAAAACAATAAGAAATATAAGGCTTGACTTATTGATTTTAAAGTTTGACATAGATATGCCAAATTTTTCGTAATTGATTCAAACCTAAGTAATGATTATGTGTGGATTCGATGGAGCACATAAGTGTCAATGTCTTTTCTTAAAAGTTCTATATATTTGAGGAATATGATATAAGTTGGGAATCATGGTATTGAATTTTGAGAGAGATAAATGTTAGACTTTTGGTCTGTTGAGACTGTGTAAAGTCTAGAATGCATGAATCTCAAAATTGGAATATTTCGTTACGTACATTGTATTTAAGTGTATCAGTGAATCTTTTGGTTACCTAAGGTTTTGTTATATGAGGAAATTATATATTGTATGAGTAGAATTGTGGGGATTGTAGATGTTCTTAAGTAGTAACATCAAGTGTCTTTGTTCGTTGATATGGTCTACGTTGAAAGACGTAAATCGTATTGATTTCAAGGTTAGTCGCATTCTAAACCCTTGGTAGTAATGATGATGAATCCATTGATAGATGTTAAGTATTATGAATAACATATGGGTGTATGTATTGTTCAATAAGGTTTTGATTAAAACAAAATTATTTGAGTTGCTGGAAGATTATGTTGTTATGAAATGATTTTAAATATCATTCAGGAAGATCCTTGTTGTCGTTAAATTAGATTTGTTGTTTATAGTTAACTTATCTATAGTGGCTTTGAATTGGGTTTAAGATTTATACAAATTGGTTTTCAATTTTATGTTTGTTATTTAACTCGTTCTAAATGTGTTAAGGCCCGAAACAACCTGACCATTTTCAACTAAGAACATTTGGGCCTAGTTCAAATCTTAAATCAGTTTGATTCACACTGTCTCTCCCACGTGGTCTCTATACGTGTTATATACAGTGGTTTAATCATTGTTTACAAATACGTTTACTGTGTATAGGAGCTTATTTCTCCGAGTTCACTTTTTCTCTCTTAATTTGTTATTTTCTCTATTAAAAATTCTTCTTTTCCTCTAAAAGAAGAAGGAATTCTAGGATTCTGCAATTTACTATCTTAATTTTTCCTTTCTATTTACTCTTCTTTCATCTCATCATGGACCCAAAGTACCAACACCTGAGAAAGTATTTCCCATCACTCTCCCAAAAGATTCTCAGAAAGAAATACAAGGCTAGAATTACTCGGTTGTGGATTCTTATACGTTTTGGTATCCCTTGTGATGTGAGAATGTTAATAGAGGGGAAAATCCGTCCGAGTGACTTTAGTCAAGATGTCGGTTTACCAGGAACAGGTACCAGTCGTAGTGCAATGAAAAGAAGAGCTCGTGCCATCGTGGTCACTTGTAACAAATGTGGAAGACAAAATTGTAACGGTAAATGTACTTCACCTGGTTATATGTCTACGAATAGAGAGGATAAAATAAGGTTTTGTAGGGATGGACTTTCAAAGGAGAACTTGGATAGCATCCATCCTCCTCTCCACGGTCACCCTAGTGGATATGTTCGAGGAGCTATTTTTAAACTCTGGCCTAAATTTTATACAGAAAGACAACGCCTCAGGAATATGGTATTTCTAGATCCTGTTTGTCAAGCCATAAGAAAACTGGATGGGGAATAAGTCATCGCTCTATAAAGGTTATTTAGTCTTTGCTTATTTGAAGCAGTTTTAGCTGATGTTCAACAGTTTGTGTTTTTCTTTTACTCAGAATATTTGCTTTTGTGTTTGAAATAATTGTGATTATTAGATTGATACTGTGACACCCGTTATTCCCCTAAGGGTATTAAGGTAATTAGATTAATTTTTAGTATATATATATATAAAAAAAAAATCAGAAAATTGAGAGAAACTCGACACTTTCTCTCTCCTCTTTCTCTCTCTAGAATTTTCTCTCTTTCTCCTCAAATCTCGTTTGAGATTCCGGCGTTATTTTTTGATACCTCCCATACCCGTGGGAAGCTCTCGTTGAGCTGAGTCCAACGAGGTGTCGTGCCACCCAAAACACCGCCGGAGGAGGGCTCACGCGCCGCCTAAAGTGGCGGTGAAACTCATTTTTTCCCGATGTCGTTTCTCCGCCGTCCGACCACCAATCGACGTGATTTTGGTGTCTATGGATTCAGTGTGAGGAGAGGAACAAGATGGTACCAATTTCCCAGCTCAATTTTGGCTGGAAAAGCTTCGCCGGAGCTGCCCCGTCGCCGCCGTGGAGCCGCCGTCGGAGCCGTCGTGTCTGGTGGCGGTGTGGCACACCGCCGGTGCCAAAATGATCAGAGGGCGACGGCGAGCAAGACCCCTCGGTCAATTGCTCCGTTCCGCCGCCTCTCGCCGGAGATCGACCTCCCCCGTCATGCTCCGCCGCAAGAGAGGTCGAGGTGACCCATTTCGCCACCGTTGGGCCAAATTGAAGAGGCAGCCACCTTCAGAGGACCGAGAGGAAGAAATTCGGTACCTCAATTGCACGAAACGACGGCCGGTCACCGGAGAACCAGGACCCGCCGCCTAGCGCCGCCGTGGAGAGGTGGAGCCGCCGTTCCACGCGATGTTGAGCTGCCCCACCGTAGGGGAAATACTCAGAGGAGGTCGGGGAACAATTCCCCCACCTCAATTTCACGGTATCTCCGCCGGAGGACCGAGATCGGAGTCACCGGTGTTAGCCGAGAATTCCATCATCGATTGGAGCAGATGGAGGCCGAATTGGGTGAAATTGACCCCACCAATGGACTCAGGAGGGTCAAATTAGGGGGGGTAGGCTCGAGCTCAGCCCTCAACGGAGCCAACCGCCGCCGGTCAACCGCCGGTCAACGGCCGGTCAACGCCGGTCAACGGCCGGTCAAAGGGCAAAATGGGATTTTGTGATCCGGACCTCCGATCGAAGATCTGAGACCGCCTCCCGACTCGTTTCGACACTCTGAACGCAATGGTGACCTCCGTTCGAGCAAATTCCACTCCAATGAAAATCATCCAATACCGACTGCACGCGGATCGAGGCGATTCAAACAGCAGTATCGGAGTCCTGTGTCAATTCATTCATAGTCGCTCGAGGAGCACTACAGAGGATGCTTCGTAGATACAGCGAGATACAACTGGATCTGTTTTGCTTAGAGTTCAAGATCAAGGGAGTATGGAGCTAACGTTAATTGATTCCAGAATTAAGAGACTGTTGATAAGCTTGAAAGGTAGGGATTCTATTACTCATCTTTTGTGAGGTTTTTATAGAATTAAAATTGATTGTTTTGCCGCAATATATATATATCTATGTTGAACTGATATTATATGTGTATCACATATGAAACTATGACATGGACTCGTCTTGTATTGTACGGCGAGGAACATAATGAATTGACACATGTTATAAATTGAGAAGCATGGTTAGGAAAATTAACTCTATTAATAATGATTTAATATAGAGAAATTGTGAGACATGAAAAGGGCGACGGTTACGTCCTTGGGCATGAATACCCTAAAAGGTAAAATAGGGGGAAGGTGATGACGCTTCCTTGGGTTGAAAGTCCCAGAACACACTGTACAGGAATTGATTTGGTGAGGACTCGGGGCTTGATGTCCCTTCACCGGAACACCCTTGGAATGTTTATAGGGTGATCAAGTGCGCCCATTTGGGTCTCGATGAGTTGAGTGATACTCAATTTAACATGGATACCTAGGAATAATGATGATTGGTAATATTTGTATAAATGTGTAATTATGACACTTGGTAATGATTAACTACGGTATCCATAAGATGTGATCATAATAAACCTCATAATCTGGAATATGATGTAACTTACTAACCATGCAGGTTTTAATGTGGTAATGATAAAAACCTAAAGGTGAGTAATGGCTTTCTCTACTGAGCATAGTGTAGCTCATTCCCTTATATTTTTATCTTTTCAGGACTCACTAAGTGTGAGGTGGCTACGAGAAATATAGTTGAGGAAGCGATGTAACTATATTACATTGGGACTGCTCAATTGTAAAGAATGTTCTTCATGATAATGTAAGCATCAATTGTTACTTTCTGTGACTGTATTATAATGTGTTGAGGGTTAAAATGATGATGACAACAGTTTATATTATTAAATTTAAGGTGCTACATTAAAACTGTGGTTTATTTGTCGTTTATATTTTTATTTTTGAGTTGGGAGTTATCATTTAAGTCCCGGGCAAATTTTATTTTTAAGGTTTTACTTTTATTATTTATTTTTATTTTATCTCATTAAAAACTGTTAACCCCCATATAGGGGCGTTACAGAATTTTTGGTATCAGAGCCTAGGTTCGGTTAACCTAGGGAGTGTAGCACCACTTTAAAAAAATATATTTTTGAGATGGTTTTGAAGCTGAATTTTTATTGTCATCATCAAAATGAACCTTCACATTGATTTATACAGTCTAGAAGGATGTAACATGGAAAGGCCATAGAATGAAAATACTAATGATTATATGAGTACAATAATTATATAGAAGGAAAGTATTAATAGTTATAAGGGAATGATAATTATATGGAATGAGTTTATAAGTAGAATGCTTATGAGAGATTCGTATAATATTTGGATCTATAAGCATATTTAATTCGTATAAACGATGAGAAATTCGTATAGATACGAGGATTTAATAGCCTTTTGTCTCGTGAAAAACAATAAGAAATATAAGGCTTGATTTATTGATTTTAAAGTTTGACATAGATATGCCAAATTTTTCGTAATTGATTCAAACCTAAGTAATGATTATGTGTGGATTCGATGGAGCACATAAGTGTCAATAACTTTTCTTAAAAGTTCTATTTATTTGAGGAATATGATATAAGTTGGGAATCATGGTATTGAATCTTGAGAGAGATAAATGTTAGACTTTTGGTCTGTTGAGACTGTGTAAAGTCTAGAATGCATGAATCTCAAAATTGGAATACTTTGTTACGTACATTGTATTTAAGTGTATCAGTGAATCTTTTGGTTACCTAAGGTTTTGTTATATGAGGAAATTATATATTGTATAAGTAGAATTGTGGGGATTGTAGATGTTCTTAAGTAGTAACATCAAGTGTCTTTGTTCATTGATATGGTCTACGTTGAAAGACGTAAATCGTATTGATTTCAAGGTTAGTCACATTCTAAACCCTTGGTAGCAATGATGATGAATCCATTGATAGATGTTGAGTATTATGAATAACATATGGGTGTATGTATTGTTCAATAAGGTTTTGATTAAAACAAAATTATTTGAGTTGCTGGAAGATTATGTTGTTATGAAATGATTTTAAATATCATTCAGGAAGATCCTTGTTGTCGTTAAATTAGATTTGTTGTTTATAGTTAACTTTATCTATAGTGGGCTTTGAATTGAGTTTAAGATTCATACGAATTGGTTTTCAATTTTATGTTTGTTATTTAACTCGTTCTAAATGTGTTAAGACCCGAAACAACCTGACCATTTTCAACTAAGAACATTTGGGCCTAGTTCAAATCTTAAATCAGTTTGATTCACACTGTCTCTCCCACGTGGTCTCTATACGTGTCATATACAGTGGTTTAATCATTGTTTACAAATACGTTTACTGTGCATAGGAGCTTACTTCTCCGAGTTCACTTTTTCTCTCTTAATTTGTTATTTTCTCTTTAAATCGCAAATCCTCTTCTTTTTCATTAAAAATTCTTCTTTTCTTCTAAAAGAAGAAGGAATTCTAGGATTCTGCAATTTACTATCTTAATTTTTCCTTTCTATTTACTCTTCTTTCATCTCATCATGGACCCAAAGTACCAACACCTGAGAAAGTATTTCCCATCACTCTCCCAAAAGATTCTCAGAAAGAAATACAAGGCTAGAATTACTCGGTTGTGGATTCTTATGCGTTTCGGTATCCCTTGTGATGTGAGAATGTTGATAGAGGGGAAAATCCGTCCGAGTGACTTTAGTCAAGATGTCGGTTTACCAGGAACAGGTACCAGTCGAAGTGCAATGAAAAGAAGAGCTCGTGCCATCGTGGTCACTTGTAACAAATGTGGAAGACAAAATTGTAACGGTAAATGTACTTCACCTGGTTATGTGTCTACGAATAGAGAGGATAAAATAAGGTTTTGTAGGGATGGACTTTCAAAGGAGAACTTGGATAGCATCCATCCTCCTCTTCACGGTCACCCTAGTGGATATGTTCAAGGAGCTATTTTTAAACTCTGGCCTAAATTTTATACAGAAAGACAACGCCTCAGGAATATGGTATTTTTAGATCCTGTTTGCCAAGCCATAAGAAAACTGGATGGGGAATAAGTCATCGCTCTATAAAGGTTATTTAGTCTTTACTTATTTGAAGCAGTTTTAGCTGATGTTCAACAGTTTGTGTTTTTCTTTTACTCAGAATATTTACTTTTGTGTTTGAAATAATTGTGATTATTAGATTGATACAGTAAGTGTTAATATCTTATTTAATTTATGATTTTCTTAAATATATATATAATAAAATATATTATCTTATCAGACACGTTACATACGATACAGTAATATGTTTGAATTTTGAAAAGCTTATCCAGATATTTCAAGATTGTGTCTCAAATTTCAAAAGTTCTACAGTATTTGTCGTTTATATTAAATTTCTAGATTTGGTGTATATTTGTCAAAAAGTCTACAGTTGTGTCATGAGGGTCTTCTGTCGAATTGTTCTCAATTGTCAAAAGTTATACAATTAGAGTCTAATCTTTTTCAAAAAGTGAATCAGATTTTCTGTAAACTATCAATCACCTTATCATACTTTCTTATCCGCACAAGATTTTGTTTAAATCTTTGGATTACCTTTTCATTACCTACTCGTCTATCTCTTTAGCCCTTTTTGTATATTTCTCATCTTTAAAATCTCATGTAGAACCCGAAGTCTAAGTGGAGCAGACATTAAGCAACCACTTCTATAAACCAAATATGTCTACCTCCCAGTCCACGAAGAAAATAAAGAATGTCTGTGTCTTTTGTGGTTCCAGCCTTGGAAAAGATAAAGCTTATTTAGAAGCTGCAAATCACTTAGGGCAAGTCCTAGCACGCAAGAAGATTAACATAATCTATGGGGGTGGTAGTATAAAAATGATGGTAAATATGGCACTAGCAGCTAGGTCTAGCGACGCTACTGATGTAAGAATTTGGCCTCATATTCCAGTTGAAGGAAACCTTTGTAAGGAAGCCATAGGTAAGGGAGAAGGAGTCAGGAGTATCCCTAAAAATTTTAAAGACATAATCTATAATTCTGATGCTTTTATAGCATTACCTGGTGGTCTAGGTACTCTTGAGGAAATATTTATAGTTGCTTGTGGGCAATTGTTGGGCTTTTATTCCAAACCTTTGGGACTGCTGAACGTAAAGGGTTTTTATGACGGTTTTTTGTAATTTCTAGATTACGCTGTGGAAGAAAACATCACTACAGAATCGGAGAGACAAATCTTTGTCACTGCTTCAACAGCTGAGGAATTGATAGATAAAATGCAAATCATACATCCAGAATCCGACACTGCAACATCCAAGCTTGAATGGGAAAGGGAAAACCGGGAGCGGCCAATTGATTTGAATCTCCATCTGTAATCTTTTTGTTTTATCTTTGGCATGTAGGCATGTGTGTCCGTATTTCGTGTGTTACGAATAACCGTTTGCCTTGTATTCTGTGTTTCTTGTGGTACGTTGTTGTTCAATCTTTTAGATTCATTGAGCCTAATGCCGGGATGGCTGGATACGGAGTACTTGATGCTCTCGAAACGCATCCTTCTTAAGGTCCGATCTTTTGTTTATCGATGTTTTTGTATCCTCTAAGCATGCATGATATGGATAGCTGGTATACGGAGTGCCTTGTACTCTCGAAACGTATCTGTATCATGTTTGTAATGTGTAATATTCTGTTAATATTATGTGGAAGTACCAGAGTCAGTTTTGGGGATATTCCATATGAAATATGAGTATATTATTTGGATTGAATGTTTGTGTCATGAGGATAGCTGTTTAATGAAAAATATGCCGGGTATGTTTGCAACTCTGAGATTCCGTTTAATATCTCTATGAGTAAGTTTAATGTATAGTTTTGAATAAAAGTATTTGTGATATATGTTTTATGATTATGTTTTAGTTTATTAGTTGAGGTATGAAATCAAATATATTTGACTTTTCCTTACTCAAAAAGGAAAAAGAACCTAAAGATGAAGTATATAAAATTTCTCTGGCAATCTCGTTAAATGTGATTGTAAATCACAGTCCATGGACAATGAAGGACTGGAATCATGGTATGGTCAATATGTATGCCTGATCAGATTCTTAAACTATTACACGGTGTTATAAGTTGAAACTTGTCAGAAATACTCTCTTGAGGGATTTAGGAGTAAGATTTATTATGCAAGTAAATAAGTGGAGATACGATAACTTAAATTTGGAAGATAAACAACATTAACGGTTTAGACTCGGAATTGGAATCATAATGGAATCAAAATTTTTACTAGTATTACTAGAATTGAAATTTCGAGGACGAAATTTTTTTTAAGGGGGGTAGAGCTGTGACACCCGTTATTCTCCTAAGGGTATTAAGGTAATTAGATTAATTTTTAGTATATATATATATATATAAAAAAAAATCAGAAAATATCACAAAACTCGAGACTTTCTCTCTCCTCTTTCTCTCTCTAGAATTTTCTCTCTTTCTCCTCAAATCTCGTTTGAGATTCTGGCGTTATTTTTCGACAACTCCCATACCAGTGGGAAGCTCTCGTTGAGCTGAGTCCAACGAGGTGTCGTGCCACCCAAAACACCGCCGGAGGAGGGCTCACGCGCCGCCCAAAGTGGCGGTGAAACCCATATTTTCCCGACGTCGTTTCTCCGCCGTCCGACCACCAATCGACGTGATTTTGGTGTCTATGGACTCAGTGTGAGGAGAGGAACAAGATGGTACCAATTTCCCAGCTCAATTTTGGCTGGAAAAGCTTCGCCGGAGCTGCCCCGTCGCCGCCGTGGAGCCGCCGTCGGAGCCGTCGTGTCTGGTGGCGGTGTGGCACACCGCCGGTGCCAAAATGATCAGAGGGCGACGGCGAGCAAGACCCCTCGGTCAATTGCTCCATTCCGCCGCCCCTCGCCGGAGAACGAAGACGCCCGCCACCGTCGCCGTGGGTGAGGTTGGGTTGGCCGTTTTAGGCCATTTTGTGCCAAATTGAAGGCACAAACACCTTCAGAGGACCGAGAGGAAGCTTTCCAACACCTCAATTTTGGGGAAACACCGCGAGAAGGCGGAGAACCAAGATCCACCGTGGAGCGCCGCCGTGAGGAGGTGGAGCCGCCGTTCCACGTGATGTTGAGCTACCCCATCGTAGGGGAAACACTCAGAGGAGGTCGGGGAACAATTCCCCCGCCTCAATTTCACGGTATCTCCGCCGGAGATAGGAGATCGGAGCCGCCGATGTTAGCCGAGAATTCCGTCTTCGATTTGCTATGTTGGAGGCCGAATTGGGTGAAATTGACCCAGCCATTGGACTCAGAAGGGTCGAATTAGGGGGGGTAGGCTCGAGCTCAGCCCTCAATGGAGCCAACCGCCGCCAGTCAACGGCCGGTCAACGGTGGTCAACGCCGGTCAACGGCCAGTCAAAGGCCAAAATGGGATTTTGTGATCCGGACCTCCGATCGAAGATCCGAGACCGCCTCCCGACTCGTTTCGATGCTCTGGATGCAATGGTGACCTCTGTTTGAGCAAATTCCACTCCGATGAAAATCATCCGGTACCGACTGCACGCGAATCGAGGCGATTCAAACAGCAGTATCAGAGTCCAGAATGACGTTTTCAAGAATGTATGATCTCCAGGAAGCATTCCTAGCCATTCATAGTCGCTCGAGGAGCACTACAGAGGATGCTTCGTAGATACAGCGAGATACAACTGGATCTGTTTTGCTTGGAGTTCAAGATCAAGGGAGTATGGAGCTAACGTTAATTGATTCCAGGATTAAGAGACTGTTGATAAGCTTGAAAGGTAGGGATTCTATTACTCATCTTTTGTGAGGTTTTTATAGAATTAAAATTGATTGTTTTGCCGCAATATATATATATATCTATGTTGAACTGATATTATATGTGTATCACATATGAAACTATGACATGGACTCGTCTTGTATTGTACGGCGAGGAACATAATGAATTGACACATGTTATAAATTGAGAAGCATGGTTAGGAAAATTAACTCTATTAATAATGATTTAATATAGAGAAATTGTGAGACATGAAAAGGGCGAAGGTTACGTCCTTGGGCATGAATACCCTAAAAGGTAAAATAGGGGGAAGGTAATGATGCTTCCTTGGGTTGAAAGTCCCAGAACACACTGTACAGGAATTGATTTGGTGAGGACTCGGGGCTTGATGTCCCCTCACCGGAACACCCTTGGAATGTTTATAGGGTGATCAAGTGCGCCCATTTGGGTTTCGATGAGTTGAGTGATACTCAATTTAACATGGATACCTAGGAACAATGATGATTGGTAATATTTGTATAAATGTGTAATTATGACACTTGGTAATGATTAACTACGGTATCCATAAGATGTGATCATAATAAACCTCATAATCTGGAATATGATGTGACTTACTAACCATGCAGATTTTAATGTGGTAATGATAAAAACCTAAAGGTGAGTAATGGCTTTCTCTACTGAGCATAGTGTTGCTCATTCCCTTTTGTTTATATCTTTTCAGGACTCACTAAGTGTGAGGTGGCTACGAGAAATATAGTTGAGGAAATGATGTAGCTATATTACATTGGGACTGCTTCAATCGTTGAGAATGTTCTTCATGATAATGTAAGCATCAATTGTTACTTTCTGTGACTGTATTACAATGTGTTGAGGGTTAAAATGATGATGACAACAGTTTATATTATTAAATTTAAGGTGCTACATTAAAACTGTGGTTTATTTATCGTTTATATTTTTATTTTTGAGTTGAGAGTTTTCATTTAAGTCCCGGGCAAATTTTATTTTTAAGGTTTTACTTTTATTATTTATTTTTATTTTATCTCATTAAAAACTGTTAACCCCCATATAGGGGCGTTACAGTTTCATAAGCAAAGGTTTGTGATTTAAGGTTCTTATTTCAAGACCTTTTACAATGAATTTTATGTTCATGCTTTTCTAGTTTTTAACAAGTTTTAAAAGAAAGCTTCTATATATATATATATATATATATATATATATATATATATATATATATATATATCACTTAATTAAGCATTGTACACCATATGCTTATGTTTATGGTGTTCCGCAAGGTTTAGACTTGTCATGTTTGGTTTGGAACTAGCTACCCTACTTCTCTCATGACGACGCGCCTATGATGTTTATGGTGCAACGCTTGGACCCCTAAAGATAAAATGAGTAATATTTTAATATGTAAGTTTAAATGAAAGATATGTTATATATATGAATATGTGCCTTGTGCACTATTATGTTTATGACTATGATCTTATGTTACGTTTTTATAAAAGTTCATATTTTATATTGTGAGTTAAGAAAGTGTACTTACTAAGCTTATTCTTACTTAGTTTTATATCATGTTACAGACAAAGATAAAAGGCATATGGAATAGGTGGAGGATAGGGACGGGTGTGTGTTCAAGTAGTGTTGGATTCGAAATAGAATTACGACATGAAAAGAAATAATTACTCGAGCAATAATTTTGTTATTAATGTTGTTTTCCACTCGATGTTGATTTAAGAACTTGGTTTATTTTCCTATAGACTTTTGAATGTTTTAAGAATGTTTAATGTTGTCTCAATGGTGGTTTCTTCAAGGCTTTGCCATGTTTCTTTATTTTGATATGATTAAACTACTTGGATATATAAATATTTTTGTCTAAACTTTTAAACATTGTTTAAAGTTTTGTGTGTCTATAATTCAGTAAATGATTATATTTGTAAACTAACCATTTCTGCAGGTTGTTGGTTAGCCGAACACTGTATGTGTTCCATTGGGCTAACCAAGGTGAGGGAAGTAAATTCAGTAAGTAGTTTTTTTTTTTTTTTTTAATAATGTTTTGCTAAGATATCTACTTAAGTGGAAGGGTTTTATTTGAATTGTTTATCTTTAAATAATGATATTAATAATAAACGTAACGATTATTGTGACGTCCGTAAAGGGTGTTACACCAAAGTTTGTATAAAGCTGATGCTGCTGCTCCTCCACCGACCTTTTCCCTCTCTCCCACCCCCACTTCTGATGTTGACGGGTCACCAAGGCTGAGCTTTTCCATCGCAATGATGCCTAACGCTGAAATCTCTGTCGCGATGAAGGAACCACCGCGAGGTGAAAAAGGCCCGTTGTGACTCTATGCTGATCATGACCATTGTGGGTCATGAAGGTCAGTCATGCGAAGGTCTGTTGTTCTACATCTGGGTGCTCCTCCTCATCCTCTATAAATTCACTACCCCTCACTGTGATTTAGTCCCCCCTCTGTCACGACCCATCCGCGAATCAAGTTGAACTTGTACAACACTGACACTGACGCCGTCGCTCCTCTACCAGCCTTTTCCTTCTCCCCCTCCCCCATTGCCCATGTTGACGGGTCATCGAGGCCGGTCTTCTCTGTCTTATTTATAAAAAAAATTTTAGTAGGTCTTACCATAGCATTGCCTATATATATATATATATATATATATATATATATATATATATATTCTTTAAAATCATTGCTGGAATTTAGCCAAAAAAATCATTGTTAAAAATCCCAACAATGCAGAACTGGAAAACTTCTCCTACCAAGGATTAACAAACCAAAAAAAAAAAAAAAGAAGCAAAACAGCCATCAAACAAATTGTTCATTTTACAAAGATCTTTATGCCAAAATTGTTAGATATTTTAATTGTGCTCCACGTGTCATATTCCTATTAGCTATTATTTTACTTAATTAAAATATAATTATGGTTTAATAATTATTACGTGTCTAAATCCTACTAGCCATTAGAGAGATATCTTATATTTACTGCACACATTAATGGGATGTGTGTCACGAAAGGAATCCCAATAGAAACTAGTCCTCTCTCCACCTATTAACGTTATTTTTTTTCCATTAAGAATAGTATTCCGTCAAAAAAACTAAGAGGGGTTAAGAGAGAGAAACACAATTTTTTTCATAACTTCTTGAGATCAATTTATTGAAATTGAAGGTTTCACCATGACTCAAGACATGTCTTCTTCTTTAATTATTGTAATATGAAAATTATATAGTTCTAAGATCATGGTATTATGTTTATGCAAATTAGAGTTTGATTTGCATAATTTAGAAAATTTACTTACATGTGGTGTTAGAGCATTAGGTTTTAGAATGTATGATTTTCTATTAATGATTATTAATTTTTCTTTTGACTGAAATATTGAAAAATATTTTCAAATCTTCCACTGCACGTCATTGGTTACAAACTTGATGATGAAATTAATTTCTTGATTATACTATGCTTACCGATTCGATTACATATCAATTTACAATTTCTTCTATTGTTAATCAAGCCTTCAAGGTTTTCTTTTATGTCGCAATGGATTATACTCCTATGTCTATATATTGTATTATATAAATTCATGTTTTAATGGTTAATGAAGGCTTGCCGATTTCTAGTCCTGTGGGACTTTTATGTTGTTTGATATATATTTCACATGCATACGAGTTATTGATGATGGATAGTAATGGTTTGTATTGAATGTAATTAAAACCAAATGGCTGCAAATTCCATTTGCATGCATATGGAAAGCAAATGGCTTTGCAGAAAAGTTTTCAAGCCATTAATTACCTTTGAATGATTAAAATTAAAAAAAAAATACATAAATAGTGAGCCACTATGACGTGGGATGGTTACTGATAGTGGGCTAAAAACATGGGGTTACACAGAGTACTCCATGTGCCACACGTTAAGCATTTTACCCGGTCTTGGACTTGGTTTCAATTGGGCTTTAAGCCCAGTTGCTTAAAGCAGCCTAAAGTAAAAAACTTAGTGGGCTTAAGCCCATTAAAGAAAGGAATTAGCTATCAAAGTTTAAAGGCCTAAAGTTGGACTAGGTAAGGATCCCGGTTGACCAAACCTGATCCAGTCCTAACCCAAACCCGTTGACTTGTGTTGACCGTTTACTAGCATTAACTGTTGACCGTTGACCGGTGTTGAGTGTTGATTTTGACCGTTGATTTTAAAAAATCTCTTTTTTGAAGTATTAAGTTAGGGTTTCAAAATAAATTGAAGTAAATGACCGAATTTTAAAAGTTTAGTGTTTATTAAATTGTGTAGCATTATTGTTTAATTTGATATCTATATAATGAATAATTTGTTAGTCACCAAAGTGGTCAATTAGAATGTTTTTATAGATGTCAAATTAAATAAAATTCAATTAATCATAATTATGTGATGCCATTATTGGGATGACATGATGTTACATGTCTTTCTTTGTAGTGGGTATATTGAAATTCATTGATTACAAGATATTTAAGGATTGTCCAAAAGTTGATTAGTTTTTCTATAATCATGAACATGATAGTGGTTGATTGATATGCCGAGATAGATATGTTTAGTATATCCAAACATTAAAAAAATGACTAATTGAAGTATATTTAATTGCCAATTATGTGAAATTTAGAATAATAATAATAATAAGCATCAATTATGTTTATTGTCATACATTGTTGGATCAGCCAAAGGAGAACTTCAATGTACATTCATGTTTACGTAAATGTTATCTGAATCAGTGTTATATGTTAATGTTTATGACTCAAAGCATTAATGTATGGGCATTTTAGAGCATTTTATCTATTTGTAGCATTTGCTCCTGTTTCTCTTCATTTGCAGGCTTCGTCTATTAGGAAGTTCAATGAGCTTAATTTTCCTAAATGGTCTGAACAAGTTTAGTTTCATCTAGGTATTCTGAATCTTGATTTGGCACTTTTGACTAATAAGCCTACTGCTATTGCTAATGCTAGTAGTGCTGAAGAGAGATCTCTCCATAATGCTTGGGAAAGATCAAATAGAGTAAGCTTAATATTCATACGGATGATATTAGTAGAGAATATCAAGTTAACGATTCCTAAAACTAATAATGCTAAGAACCTTATGGAATCTGTGGAAGATGTGTCCCAATCTGTCACTATTGATAAGTCATTTGCTGGGACACTAATGGGTATGCTAACTACTATGAAGTTTGATCGTTCTTATACTATGCATGAACACGTCACTGAAATGGTAAACATAACAGTAAGATTGGGATCCATGGGATTGAAAGTGAATAAAAGTTTCCTTGTACAATTCATCATGAACTCCTTGTCTCCTCAGTATGGTCCATTCCAAATAATTTACAACACTATAAAGGACAAATGGAACGTGACAAAATTGCAAACTTTGGTTATTCAAGAGGAAGTAAGACTGAAGAAGCAAGGAATTGACACTGTCAATCTCATGGGCCAACCAGGAGCTAAAAAGAGACCAGGAAAGAAGAATCAAAAGGGCAATAAAGGACCATTGAAGCTTAATGCAACATCTACCTAAATCCACAAGAAGGAACAAAAGAAAGATATGCACCATTTTTGTGAAAAGCCTAGACACTATAAGAAAGACTACCTAAAACCTAAGACATTGTTCGAAAGTAAAGGCAAGCCTAGTGCTTTCGTATGTTTCAAATCCATTTTGGTAGAAGTTCCTTATAATACTTGGTGGATTGATTCCAGTTGTATCACTCAGGTTTCAAATATGATGTAGAGATTCCTTATGTGTGCATAGACACAAATGAAAAATCTATGCATATGGGGAACCAAGTCAAAGCTCTAGTTGAAGCCATCGAAACTTATCGTTTGATCTTAGACACTAGACATCATTTAGAAAATTTTCAAACTCTTTATCTTTCTTCTATTTCTCGTAATTTAATTTCTTTGTCAAAACTTAATATAACTAGATATTCTTTTAAGTTTGAAAATAAATGTTGCAATTTGTTTAAGCATAATCATTTCACTGGTTCTGGTGTTCTTTGTTATGGTTTATATAAACTAAAGCTTAATAATCTTTTTGCTAAGACTCTGTTGACCTTGCATTATAATGTTGGTACTAAACGTGGTTTAGTGTATGAAAGTTCAGCTTACTTGTGGCATAAAATGTGTGGGTCACATATCCAAAGAAAGAATGCAAAGATTGGTAAGGAATAAAATCCTTCCTGATTTGAATTTTACTGATCTTGGTATTTGTGTGGATTGTATTAAAGGAAAACACACAAAACACACACTTAAGAAAAAGGCCACAAGAAGCACATAGCTCCTTGAACTTATATAGACCGACATATGTAGGCCTTTTAATGTTTTGTCTTTTAGTAGAGAAAAGTATTTCATCACCTTCATTGATGATTTTTCACGTTATGGATATGTCTATTTGCTACATAAGAAATCTCAATCAGTAAATGCTTTAGAGGTGTTTATTACTGAGGTTGAAATGTAATTAGACCAAAAGGTGAAAGTTGTCAAGTCTGATAGAGGTAGTGAATATTATAGAAGGTATAATAAAATTGGACAACATCCTGGTCCATTTGCTAAATTCTTGAAAAGCACGACATAAGTACTCAATACACAATGCTAGGTACACCAGAACAAAATGGTGTTGTAAAAAGACATAATCGTACTTTAATGGATATAGTTAGGAGTATTTTAAGCTATTCTTCTTTACCCTTATCATTATGGATGTATGCTTTAAAAACTGCCATGCATTTGTTAAACAAGGTTCCTAGTATGGTAGTTCCAAAGACTCCTTTTGAACTGTGGACAGAAAGGAAACCCAGTTTAATGCACCTGCATGTTTGGGGTTACTCGGCACAACTAAGAATTTATAATCCATATAAAAAGAAACTGGATTCAAGAATAACCAGTGGTTTCTTCATTGGTTATCCAAAAAAAATCAAAAGGGTATAGATTTTATTGTCTTGGCCATGGTAAGGACATAGATTTTATTGTCTTGACCATAGTACGAAGGCTGTTGAAACTAGAAATGCAAGGTTCGTTAAAAATAGTGAAATCAGTAGGAGTGTGGAACGATGTACTATGAAAATTCAAGAAGTTAGGATGAAGATTTCTTTACCTAAAACTTCTTCTCAGGTTGTTGTTCCCATAGTTATTGAACATTTTGACAACTTACAAGAGCAACAAATGAATGATGAAACACCCTATGATGAAGCTATTGCTAATGAACCCACAGTGGATAAAACACATGAGGTAGTATTAAGAAGGTTTGAAAGGCAAAGAAGACCTACTATCTCTAATAATTATGTGGTTTATCTAGAGGAGTCAGAATTTAGCCTAGGAATTGATGATGATCTAGTTTCATTTTCACAAGCCAAGAAAAGTAATGATTCCATTAAGTGGTTAGATGCCATGAAAGAAGAGTTGAAATCAATGGATCACAATGAAGTCTGGGAGCTTGTTGAATTTCCTGAAGGTTGCAAAACAGTAAGGTGTAAGTGAGCCTTTAAGACCAAGCGCAACTCTAATGGCAATATCGAACGACACAAGGCTAGAATTGTTGCCAAAGGTTTCACTTAGAAAGACGGTGTTGACTACAAAGAGACCTTTCCTCCTGTTTCTAAAAAGGACTCATTTAGGATTATAATAGCTTTTGTACTAGTTATGATTTAGAGCTTCATCAAATAGATGTGGAAACTGTTTTTTTGAATGAGAATTCAGATGAAGAAGTCTATATGGACCAGCCCAAAAGTTTTGCAGTTAAAGGAAAGGAACACATGGTGTGTAAACTCAAGAAATCAATATAGGGACTTAAGCAAGCTTCCCGACAATGGTATCTTAAGTACAATGGTACCATCACTTCCTTCAGATTTAAGGAGAACATTGTTGATCGATGTATATATCTAAAGGTCAATGGGAGCAAGTTCATAATTTTGATTTGGTATGTTGATGACATCTTGCTTGCTACTAATGATCTTAGGTTATTACATGAGACTAAGAAATTTCTCTCTAAGAACTTTGAAATGAAAAATATGGGTTATGCATCCTATATGATTGGAATCAAAATATTCCATAATAGATCACGGGGATTGTTAAGGTTGTCTTCGAAAGCATATATTAATAAAGTTCTAGAGAGATTTAAGATGGAAAAGTGCTCTATAAGTGTTGTTCTAATTCAGAAAGGAGACAAATTGAGCCTTATGCAATGCCCAAAGAATGAATTGGAATGCAAAGAAATGGAACGGATTCTTTATGCTTCTATCATTGGTAGCTTGATGTATGCTCAGACTTATACCAGGCCAAACATTAGCTTTGTTGTTGGCATGCTGGGTAAATATCAAAGTAATCCAGGATTAGATCATTGAAAAGCTATAAAGAAAGTGCTGATATATTTACAAGGAACGAAAGATCACATGCTTACTTGTAGGAGATCTGATCATCTTGAGGTGATAGGATTTTCAGATTCAGATTATGTTGGATGTGTGGATACAAGAAAATCCACATTTGGCTACTTGTTCCTTTTGGCTGGAACAATAGTCTCATGAAAGAGTGCAAAGCATTTTGTCATCGCTGCATCTACTATGGATGCTAAGTTTATGGCATGCTTTGAGACCACTGTTCATGGATTGTAGCTGCAGAACTTTGTTTCAGGACCTGGAATTGTCGACAGCATTACCAAGCCATTGAAAATTTATTGTGATAATGTCGTAGTAGTCTTCTTCTCTAAAAAATGAAAAGTATCAAAAGGTGCTAAACACATAGAATTGAAATACTTTACTATTAAAGAAGAAGTTCAGAAACAAAGAGTATCAATCGAATATGTAGCACCAATTTCATGATTGCAGATCCGTTGACAAAAGGGTTGCCACCAAAGACATTTAATGAACATGTCAAAAGAATGGGCATTATTGAAAACCATTATTGACATTATGATGAGGTTTTATGTTTTTTATGTATCTGACACTCTGAGCTCATCTAATTTGTATTTCCGATATTATAGTGCATCATGTTTTATGTATCTGACATGTTGGACCATTGGTAACGCCCCAAAATGTTTCTCTTTTTAAACGACGGACGTTTGTAGTATAGAAAAGTTATCGTATCCATAGGGAGGTGAAAATTTGTAACTCGACAAATTGATAAAAATAAACGTTCAAAAAGGCAAGCACTTTTTCAAATCAAAGTGTAAAATGAAATAAATATTTTTGTGGTTTTTATTTTATTTAATTCAAAATTCAAAGCATAAAATTAAAACGGTGAAGCTTTGAGAATCCCTTGTATGTTTTGCAAATGATATAGAATTTTAACTCTAATTAATAATTATCTAAAGCATTTGATTTATTATATCTTTTCTCACTAATTGCAAGCACTTTTTACTAATTATATAGGTCAACCTAAATCGACAATATAGCAAGCCATAATGCAGTAAGGCCCTTCCTATAAAAACTAGCAAAATAATTATTGGTGCACTAATTATAAAAATTATAACAGCTGTCACTCAATTATAATTAACATAATTACAGGATAAAAAAGATAATAACAAATCAAAATCAATATATTTTAGTGGAATAAATTTTTACATTAACTCCGGCAACACTTCGTCTTATGAAATATCTAGAATCGACAATATAACAAGTCATACTGCAGTAAAAGACATTCCATAAAATTAAGCATAATTTTATTATTATTAATATTAACTATGCAACACAATTAAATTACATAAAGAAAGTATGATTGAATTTATGTAAAAATTGACAGCATAACAACATTAACAATAATTATTGAAAACAAAAAGATATAATTTATTCCACAAAAATATAAGCATTACTACACAGATATAGAGTCAAAATCCATACCAAAATACTATGCATACAAGATCATCTCTCTGCCTCACCAGACTCTTTACACTAATTTAAGCATTATTTTATTATCTAAGAAGATACTGCTGAGTTTAACTCAACAGAAAGAAAAAGAAAGGGAAAGAGAGCCAAAGGTCCGAAGGGATGCCTCAACTAAGGCAAATGCCTCAGTATTTATAGGAGCTTAAAATTACTATTTGCCATTTGTAATTATTATTTTTTTCTGTTGAAACGTTGACAATTAGGATCATATTGATCCTTTTTCTCCTCTATTTCTTCGCACTGGGCGTGTCCTCAGAATGCGAGAATTCGTTTGTGATTCTCTGCTTTGCGGTGAATGGCAGCACTGAAACAATGCAATCTAGTCTGTTCATTTTGTGATCCAAAGGCCAAAATTCACTGAATAAAATGGGCCTAATGGGGCCACGTGAGATTGAGATTGAAGACCGTTAGATTAGTCTTGGTCATCGTATCGTACGGCTAAAAAAATGGGAGCATGTGGAGACAACCGCATGAGATTGGACACGACCTGAGATGCTCCTCTGACTCTCACTGCAGCTTTGTCTGCGTGTGAATTACACGCACCAATTAGAGAACGCCACGTGGACTGCACTATGAGATTCCGCTCACGCAAGGGATGACGCAACGACACGCGGACCTCGGTTGGATGGTTGAGATCAATTTGGCAGTGAATCCGATGGCTCTCGTGACGCCACGTGTCTCCTTTACATGAGTCAAAATTTTTTAAGGGTTTTTTTTATGCATTTGATGTCTGATTTTGCCCCCTTTTGCACTGGTTTGCTCCTTTTTTTCCTTCCAGATTTCAAATCTAAAAATCACAAACACACTAAAGTTAATTATTTTATAAACATAATATTTACAAAACATTAAAAAAATATTTATTTTACAATAAAACACACAAAAATAAATAAAACTTCTAAAATCTTCAGTCTTTTTCAGTTTAGCACAGATATGATTTTTATGACTTGAAAATATTTTTAGAAATTACTAAAAATATAGTAGGACACATTTACAAACTTAAAACACACTATCAAACACATTAAAACTCAAAATAAAATAATCGCACATTATTTTTACGGTTTTAACCATTTACAAACTAAACACTTAAACGACTCTAAAAATTACCAAAAATATTATTAAACATAAAAACACACTAAAAACACATTTTTAAACACATTTTCACACTAAGACACAAAAATACTTATTAACACAAAAATGTTATTAATTAGAGGATTTAATGAGAAATAAAAGCATAAATAAATGATTTAAGCCTTATAAAATATACACTTTTACAATCTCATCAACCATTATGGTATATCTCTTTTTATAGGTCACATTGAGTATAGAACTAATATTGTAATACATAAAAAGGACTATATCGATCTAATGACGTACCACCGTGTGATCCCTATTAGTTTTTGCTTATTTATGATTCGACCAATTTAAGAAAGGATTTAGTTTAAAATTTGTGCATTATGTTTTATTATAAAACTAGGAAGTTGAATGATGTCACATGGATGAAGTGAGAGAATGTTAGATATTTTAATTGTGGTCCACATATCAAATTCCTATTAGCTATTATTTTCCTTAATAAAATATGACATGGTTAAATTATTATTACGTGCCTAAATCATATTGGTCCTAAGAGAGATATTTCAAGCATGGCTTTAGATTCTTTAAGAACGGAGCCTGTTTGAAAAATTTAAAAAGTGGTTCGGTCTTAAACAAGTTTTTAAAGAAGGGACATGTGTTGAACATAAACACGATAAACACATAGAATACATGAGTCAAGGACTTGTTATGAGGTATCATTTAAAAGTCCTAGGTGTTGACCTTGAATCCTGGGATCTAAGGATGAGATTTCGTTAAATAAATGGTCTTAAGCAGAGGTAAAGGAGACTTTAGAATTTCTAGTTTTGTTAAAGTTGGAAATTATTACTTTCTGGAATGAGAATCTTAAGGGATAGATGTGTAACTGCCTAAAAAGAGCCTTGTTGTACAGAATCTAGATAAATATTGACGAAGCCGAATTTTCTATGAGCTTGATAGATGTTTTACGAGTTTCTTGTTGAGATAATTCCCACTAAGTACTTGTAGAAACTTGAGTTACATAGCCTGAAACATTACTTTAGAGGCCTTTGTAGTCAAAGATTGTTTCAGCGAAGTTTAGAGTTGAAATAATACACATTAGGTTTAAAAGTCATGATAACAAGTTTTAGTGCAGTGTAGGTTGATGATGCAACACTACTGAGACATTGTTGATCTATAGAGCGTGTACACTTGTCTTAAACACGTGGAGAATGGTGGAAGAAAGAAATATAATGGGTAGGATCCAAGTGTCACTAGAGTGGACTATACACATTGATAATATTAATAATATGTGTTATTAAAGAAATATAAATAAAAATTAATCCTTTCTCTATCTAGTAACGTTATTTTCCTCTCCATGGGAAGAAGTATTCATTCAAAAAAACTAAGCAACGACAGAGCCCCTCTTCACGATCTTCCAACACAATTTTGATTTCAAATTGCGGACTCTCTGATCAAGATCATTTGCCTTCACTTTTCTCTTTCCTTGCCGCACTTGAAATCAGTGCGAAGTACAGTCCCTCTCTATCTCCCCATCAGATCATTAGCGGGGGCGGACTGTCGTTACCGGTGACGATTGTGGGTCATGACCCCCGTTGGTCTCATGATATGGCAATCACCCATGGTGTTTCTTGCGAGTGTAAACGCAGAATCTGATTTTGTCTTTGTTAATCAATTTTGTATTTTAAGAAGGATATGAGAGATTATTAGAGCTCTTTTGCACCGATCATAATTTGTTAGAAAGAATGAAGAATTGTAAAGGAGAAGAAAATGGTTGTGTTCCTAAAAAAATAATAAATAAAGGAGACACGAGTGATTATTTGGTGAGGTAGAGCGCACAATTGATTTTATGGATCTATGTAATTTGTTTCTTATTTTATAATTTTGATGGTGTTGAGCTTATTTAATTTTGATAAGCTTTTTTTTTTCCACCATTAGATGTTGATCTAATGGCTAAAACGGATCTTAACAATAATAATAATAATAATAATAATAATAATAATAATAATGGAATAGTCGAGTTCATTTTTTCAATTTTTGATGTTTGTTTATATGGAAGCAAGCGAATCTTTGGATCATGATTATCACCCAACATAGCATGTGCACATTTAGAAATTAAACCATCTTCTTTTGGTAAGATTCTAATCTTTAGACAAGCCAAAACATTTCAAGCTCCGAACGAAATGCAAAGGAAGCAAGCAACAGACATCATACTCATATTACAAATAATTTTCTATGCCTCGTTTTCAATATTTCAACTAAGTAACTTGAAAATTAAACATGAGCCCTAGACTCAAAAGATTTGGTTTCTTCCCTATAAATAAAACGGGAGAAACTAAAGTAAATCCTCTTTTGTTTTTGTCAATAAGACCCATTTATTGACTATTAGATTTACATCCAAGGATGCAAATTAAACAAGCTCACTACAAGTTAGGTGAGCACATACACACTAGATTCATCAAAAACTCAATAATAATAATAATAAAAAAAAACAAAAAAAGGGAAAACTCCCATCTTCTCCTCTTTCATCACCATAGGAGTCACTGGCCGTTGAAATCGCAACCACCGTAGACATCTCCATTGCTAGTGACAATGCACACTCGAGTTGCGAGCGACCACGAGATTGCACCTTTGTTAGCAACCTTACAACGGTGCTCGATCACCACAACGAGCCGATCGACTGTAGGAGGCAGGATCTCGTAAAGGATTTAGGTGGTGGGGTCACAAAAAAGTGATCGAAAGCCCCACCTTGCACGCGATCTCAGTCACAGATCGCCCTAGCTAGTGGACACTGGCTCAACATCAGCATAGCAAGGCCACTGTCGAGACCTCCACTTCATGACGAAGATCGCGATTCCACAGTCCCAATGGAGATCGCGATAGCTAGTGGGCCACTGACTCAACGTCGACAATGTGAGCCAACCTCTACAATAGAGGTTGGGGCCACTATTGTGACTGGGTCGAGACCCACCTCTGGCAGCTCTCTTTGCTGTGGAACTAAAAAATTGACACTACACCCGCCACCCCTCACCCAACAACCCCACACACCCCACCCGCCACCCCCTTCACTAGAAGACCTACCCCGCCAATGATGACCCCCCAACCCCAAATGGAGCACAGTTTTTTTTCCTTATTTTTTAAGGTTTTTTCTCTCTTTTTTTATTCCTTGTTATTTTAAAAATGATAGGGTGAAAATAATAATAAAATAATAATAATAAGGTGAATGTGAGTTTATTTTTGTTTTTGTATGACTTAAATTTTGAACCATTAGACTTCAATCCAATAGTTAAAAAAATAAAAGTAATAAAAGGTCTTATTAAGACAACATTTTAGAGTCTTATCATAATATTTTCCAAATAATAATAATAATAATAATATATTATAATGCAGTACTTACAAGAGACAATCATTTTCACATAAACTATAGGTCCTAGAGTTATTTCTCAAAGCGCAATCTATGTACAGCAAAATAAACCCGCCACGTTCCTGTAAAATCTTGGACATTTACATTTGGGAATCTTAATTCACAGTACTGTTTTTTGGGCCTCCAAGATTAAATAACCAGTCCAAGCTTAGAGAAAGAGAAGAAAAGTTCGAGAAATGAAGCAAAATGGAGCTAACATACAAGGAAATGAATAATTCTAATTGTAACAGCAACTCATTGCTGCCTATGATAAATTGATCATCGAAGAAGAAAGCTATTAAGAAACTCAAAACACACCAAATGCTCAATCATACAAGTAGACAGACTCTCAACAGCCAATATTCTTCTTTTCGCAAACGCCGAGGCTGAGGCTGAGGCTGAGGCTGAACCATGCTGCGGGACAAAATAATCGTTCTACTTGTTAAAAAATAGACCCCGTTTCTTTCCTTTTCTTCTTTCACCGGCCTGCTAATACAAAGATTAAAGTTGAATAAAAATAAGATCACCATACACAGTACAGGAGTAAAATGCAAAGAAAAATGACACAAAGGAGAATCAAGTCCTTGACTATCCTTGGCTACATAAAAAAAACGTATGAAAAAATGGAAGGAGAGAGGTGAAAAAAAATAAAAGTGCTTCCACAACATTAAATATCGTACCCTTAGAATGAATAATCTTAAGGTGAGCACAATTGTATCTCTGGCACTGCAGCATACAGAGGCACAAAAAAAAAAAAAAAAAAAAAAAGGAGAGAAAAAGTCATTATATTGAAGAACTAAAAAACTAAAAAAAGGACCCATATGATTACAAAAGGATAAGTCAACTAATTAATAATATCGCAAGTCCAATCTTCTGAAACAATAAATCATTGATAAAAGATGAATAGGATTGAGAAGAAAGCATATCATTTAGATCCATGGCATATCAATCAATAATTCAAGAATAGTGTTGATTAAGAGTCATTAACTATGCAAGATGGAATCTAGTAAAATATATTCCCATTGTATTTCACGGATCAAAACCATAGCCAGGATTGAGAATCCTAACTGATTATTTATCCAAAACTGCAATTATAGTTCTCAAGCAATTAATTCATACTTTAATGGGTTAAATAGGATGTGGGGATGGGCACAAGAATTTGTTTTGGAGAATGTATGAAGAGTCTCTTCATTCGCTCTCTTTTCCCATGCTGTACCAGTCACAGTCAAGCATGGCTCTTATCAGCGAAGACGCTTCACCAGATTTCCCAAAACACACACAAACACGCAAACACACATGCACCCACAAACTAAGCACTACAGATTTGCTGCTAAAATCTTGATGCTAAAACCCAACATTTTAGCAATAGTGCAAGACTTCAAAAGTATGGATTGCCTCCGGAAGCTGGAGTTTCGATGTGTGCTCCCTGGGAATCGTGAATCTTTGCTGGTTGAAAAAAGATCCAATGCCTTTGGCTCAAACAAAATGGCTAAAGTATCATGGACCGGTTTGATTCTTGCAGAATGCGGGTTATTTGGATGCGAAGAAATGGAAGGGTTTTTGATGGCTGAGAAGCACAGCATACTTAAAGAATCCAACACCTAGCTTCTCTTTGAGCATAAACAGAGAAAGCTTTCAAGGCTTATCCATATTCCTTAAAATGTTGGTTATTGACGTTTGTGCAGTTCTCTACATTCTATTTGTTTATTTTCTCTTCTGGCCATCTGAGGATTACGCTGTCTTTGGATGTGCGTTGTACTACGGAGTTTATTTTCAATAATCTCTCTTTCTTTCCCCTAATTTAAAATCATAATAATAAAAAAGAACTTTGTTGCTCACCAGCTCATATCCGAGCTATTATCTACTTTTAGGAAATGCTTAACACCACCAGAACCAGTTATTGTGAATTCAGATGGACTTCCACAAGGAATTATAGCCTGTATCACAAGAAAAGAAACACGAAAAAATGGAAAGAAATAAGATGACTATCTACAAAATTATAACAAATATATGCAGCACATAAATGCAGTGCAGATTTGGGTATCTTTCACTCCCCCACGACAAGATAATAAGGCCAACAACCAACTTATTCTAGAAAAAAGTAAGGATCAATACAGTTGTGGCTGGGGAAAACTTTTCGGTGTGAGTGTGTACAACACTACTGGAGCCACTGCCCTTGATACTGTATGCGTCCCTCTTAATCGCCAATGTGGCTTGATCCCAAAAACTAAGATATCCAGTCTGAAAAAGGGAAGAAAGAGAGCAACAGGGACCAACAAATTAGTAAATACGTTTCTACAGCTGGCAAAGAAAGAAACCACGAATTAGTAATAAGCCATACCGCCACTAATACTTTGTAAGAAGCATGGCCACTATGAAGAGTCTTCTCTATGTGGCTTTGCATTTCAGGATCTATGACAGAGGAGAAGTAAATAATGGACTTATTACAAAAAAAAAGAGTAACATGTAGGGAGAAATTGAGGATTTCAATGGTATTACAATTGCCCAAATTAACAGATAGGGCGAGCACCCAAATATACATACATATATGCATGTTTGCGTATGAAGGCACGTCATAAGTAATAAAATGTAAATCTCAACCAACTTAACAAAAGACAAAGAAACGGAAGAAAAATTACTCACCACATGTTATCTTTTTGTTTTCATTTGCAAAAACCTTTACAAGCTCACCCTACAAAAGAAAAGTGAGAATATTTTTCTTGTAAGTGTGTGTGTGTGGCATGCAGCCATCCTAATATACATAATTCACAACTGCATCATCCTAGTGGTAGAGTATGCAGTTCTCTTGTTTTTCACAAAGATTATGAAGTGACAATGTGACACATATTAGATGCTTCTACAACCAGCAAAAAGAGCACATACTTTGCGCTTCCTGTTATCTAAAGGCTGGACTTCGATAGCAAGGTATGTGTCAACATCATCTGCGGTGACAAGATAGTTCGGTTGCTTGGCGCCTGCCATAGAAACAACCACAACGCAGATATATTTGAGGAAGAAGCAGAGGAAAGAAAAAAAAAAACTAAAGAGATAGAAGAATGAGAAATAGTACCCTCAATATACTTAACAGATCCATCTTCCAGATGACGCACCCACTGAAAGTAAAAAAGATAATGC
The DNA here is from genome assembly GCA_025403435.1 of Artocarpus heterophyllus. NCBI lineage: Eukaryota > Viridiplantae > Streptophyta > Magnoliopsida > Rosales > Moraceae > Artocarpus > Artocarpus heterophyllus. Next base: position 869,605 of record CM046332.1, read on the forward strand.
AAGCTCTGTTAGTAGTTTATACGAGTATCTGACATAATACACCACATGAAATTTCAGTTTTGTGGTGTATTACAGAGGACACAAGAGGGCGAAAAATAGAGGTTTCATTGTTGAAACAAAAAAAAAAATGTACCTCAAAATTGCAGCTGGTTGTTCCATTGATAGAGTACCCACACGCTTGAAGTTCCCGTCCTGGGCAAGCTTCGCCTGAAATCTGAAGGTCCTGTATTGCCGGTAAGGGATCGTCATCAGCAGCTGTGTATGTCAAATACTTCCATGAGTAATTGAATGATGATGTACAAAAAGCTTATATGAAGTAGCCACTAGAAATTGCTAAAAGCTTTATTTGAAGAAGCAAATAAAAGCGATGAGCCTAAAGTTTCATAAATGCTAGAAATCATTACCCTCTGAAAATGAGGAAGAAGGCTCTTCTAGAACTGGTGGTAGATAAGGTGAATATGAGGAGCTGGGATCATCTAGTGTTGTTGTGTAAGGAGGGTTTCCTGAACTCCAATTGGTTGATGTTTCTCTCTCATTTGGGTTTCCCTCTACATCTTGGTCATCCATATCACTATTTCGAACAGGCTCATGAAATGTGACCTGTTTATTGGTGGGTTCTTCACTGTACTGAGTAAGATGTGCGTCACCCCGACTTGTAGGTACTTGTGTAAGTAGATCTTGTGCTACCGAAGTCCTGCCAAATATGGGGGACACATTAGCAAGAAACCCAACCAAGATTATCACACAATTTAAACACATTCTAAGGAAATCAACTATTCACAACCACCAACATTCTCAAGATATAAATAGAGGCAGGCACTAAAATCAGTCATACAAATAAGGAAATAAAATTCAAAAGAGGGAAAAAAGAGTGCGAGACAGAATTAGAGGTCGGATCATTGAGATCCCTTCCAGGATAGTACAGAGGAAAAGAACGTGAAATGGAGGCAAAATTACAGGATTTTTTTCCTTTTCTTGATAGAAAAATTACATTGTTTCATTATTTCCTCATAAAAGAAGAAAGAAAATGACATGAAGTGTTCGGGAACAGCTCGGTCCCCACGTCCATCAAAGACTAAAGCCTACTAAAGCCTTACGGTAGAAACAAAAGAACATCCTTAAATTTCTTCAAAGTGGAAATCAAAATCAACACAAACCACGCTTTTACAAAGGTATTCTCTTGCTGGAATTTTCATATTTAATTTTATCATTAACCATTTTCCATCAACATTTTCCAAAACACTCCCATTAACTGCAGCACCTCCACTAAAGCAAAATATTTTGACTTCTTCCTAACATAATTGGTATTAAGAATAGACAAGCAAGTTTTCAGCCACAAGACAAGAAAGAATGAAAAAAATAGCTACAATATTGGCATCTATAATTTAGATAGTAATTTGGATAGGGTAGATCAATTGTTGATTGATTATTGATGGCACACCATATCGGGTTTGTTGAACAGGCTCATTATGCTAGATTCATTCATAGGTCACCATTAATGCAACAACACAAAAGTTTGACGAAATTAGAACCCACCAACAAATGCAGATGGTTGTAATTTGTATTCAGTTCATAGAAGCAGTCTCCATTTGACCAGGCTCACCTGCTAGCAAGAGGTGAATACTTCCCCACGTCATCGGGTTCCAAATGTTTTGCTGCACCACCAATGCCACTGCTCTGATGACGAACCAATAGATCCCATTCTGTATTTGTCTGACCATCAGAAGCAGACAATGGTGCTTTTCCATGGGAGTATGTTGGCTGGGGAACCAATTCAAGCCCATTTGCAGTGCTCTGATAAAACAAACAATAGTTTAAAAAAAAAAAAACCAGTGTTTCGTGCTCTGAAAAGGCAAACGATAGTTTTAAGAAAAAACTAGTGAAACACTAGGAGGAGACAAAGTAAAATATGAGCATACTGAAGTCGCCAATGCTGCACCAATGGAGGGAGATGGAGAAGGTGGGGCAACATTTGAATGGCTAACATCCGAACGCCACGGGGTCAGCTGATACTGTGACTCCTTTAGCTTTGACTGTGAAGAATGAAATAATATACACAGCACAATCAATTTAGAAAGAGACCAAGACTTGCTCCAAACAATTTGACAATTGACTTCAATAATTTAGAACAAGTTAAGCATGCTATTGCCTGTATAAAAAAATGTACTGGCAATACATACCTCAGTAAGGAAAAGCTTCTCTTGCAAATGTTTAAAAAGAACCTGCAAAAAAGCGAAAGACTCTCCTAAATAAGCAAAACACATATGTTTAAAAGGTTTTGGGCAATAAAAAAGAACAAAATGATTACCGCGAGAAATCATGGACTTTAAAAACAAAATGAGGATAAATTCCCTTCAACATACCTAGAATTCCAAATAAAAGTTAGCATGATTTCCACATCACTCCTAGTCCCCCATGATCACCACCCACGAGAAAAATTACAAGCACACACAATTTAAAGTTGTAGGTTTTCAAAATTCTTTAAAGTACAGCCTCAAATGGCCTTGTCTTCAAACACTAAAATGTGTAGTAACAATTATTCTTACCTTTTTTTTTTTTATATAAGAATGTGGTGGCAGGCAATAAGGTAAGCATATTAATGACAAGTTTTCTTTATTTATGTAGCAAAATAAGATGTCAAATTCAATATACTCAACAATAGGAGGATGGTATTTTATTCCAATCGAAACGTGATACTACTATTTGAGGTTGACCTTGACATTGCTAACAATTGACTGGGCATCAGGAACGGGTGGCTGCAGAGAGTACTCCGCAAGAAGAGGCAACAATGATGAAACAAATGTTGATCTTTCTTGTTGTGCATCCTGGCAAAACCAAAGACAAGCAAGTATGCATTTAAGCTAAAAGTACGGTAACTTAATTTCTCTATGAACACAATCCATGGCCTGGCCTGAAAAGAAAATAGAAAGAAATCATGAGCATGAAAAGGGCAGATTAAGAGAGAACACCTGTAATGCATATGTCAGACGTATATTTTCTTCAATTATATCTTGTCTGTATGATAGAGCTTTGGATGCAGCATCAACAAGGTCCTGTTGCTGCTGATCAAATGCCTAGTAAAACGATAATAAGATCCATTAAAAGATAATCCTAAATGAAACAAGAAGGCAAAGAAGTGTAGATGAATCCTTTTATTTTAATTGAAAAGAGAGAGAACTTTCCAAAAGAACTGGGTCATGTTTAGACTCTAGAGAACCAAAAATACAAAGGAACATTGTATTGATAAGGAATGTGAAAAGGGTTTTGCCCTTCCTACCAGACGCATATAAGCAATTCGCTTCTCCAGAATATGCTTTTCGTTACGTATTTGTGCTTCCTGTCATAAAAATTAATCATATGACAATTTGAATAACATGTAACCCAAATGGCAAAGGAATGGAAACAAATTGAGAAATATTACACATTCCAAGTAAATATCCACATATCTTTTTTTTTTTTTAACCTTTATAGAATAATCAGCAAGGTGTTTCCGCAATTGCATTATCTCTTCTTCATGTTCCCGAATCTTAATAACGAGATCCTATTACAAAGAAAAACGATACATGTGTGCTCCAATAAAAATGTTAATCACATAGAGAAGTTACATATTGTTTTACAATACGACAATACCTGCTTCCAGACATTGTTAGGATTGTTTACTTCGGCCACTGGCATCAACCCCTGTCCAGCCAAGTTTAAACGTGGATCATACTCTCCTTCCACTTGAAACCTACAAGCAGAAAAAGAAAATAATGAAACCAGTAACACGTATATAGAAGAATCATGAGTTGAATGTAATGTCAACGATACCTTCTGGGAGAGAAAGATGCTGTGGATGGAGAAGAGAGGGCGGCATTATCGGTGGCAGGAGGCTGAGGAGTGGGAATGGAGCCGTTCATCTTGTTGGCGGTATCGGAGGGCATTGCAGCAGCAGGAGAAGAAACCGTCTCAAGAATGTGTTGTTGATGTAGTTGTTGTTGTTGTTGTTGTTGTTGTGATTCATAAGATGCAACATGATTGGAACGAGACCTTTGTGACATTGATTCCTCAACTTTCTATCAAATTTACCATTACCCAAATCAAATTAATGGCCTTCTTTTTTTTTTTTTGGCTTCTTCTATCTTATCAACCTAGACCAGTCCACAATGAAATGAAAAATAATCCTTCATTTCTGAGGAAATCAGCTTTGTGACATTGATTCCTCTACTTTCTACCAAATTCACCATTACCCAAATCAAATTAATGGGCTTTTTTTTTGTTTTTTGTCCTTTTGAAATGGAAAGACAAGAGTCCAACTTTCTTTAATCGTTGGGAAGGCTAATAAATGAATAATTAGTTGTAATTGATCCATGTATGTGGTGTTGATAAATAAATATAAGGGCAATTGAAATTCATTAACCCTAGAAAGAAATGAAGAAAAGAGGAAAAGAGAAGACATAAGACATACATAGCGGTCGAGAAGGAGGGTCTTATGTTGAAGCTCAGCCCTGAGTCGGTTGTTCTCGTCGACCTGTTGTTTGATTGTTGCTTCGGCGGCTTCCACGGCTTTCATAACCTGAAAAAGACTGCTTGAGTTGTTGTCATTCTCGTCGAACCCTAACTTCATTCCCGACAATTTATCCGCCACATCGTACCCATTCTCCATTGCGGGTTCGATTTGATTGGATTCAATTCGACAAGAATTGATTGATTTTAGGGCTTTACTTTGTTCGATTGACAAGGATTTGATTGATGAAGCAACAATAATAATAGAACCAACAAGTAACTAGTATTGGAGTTGCGCTACTAATCACTCCTCCATAGTCGAGTCTTCCTCTTCCTCCGTCCCTCCCTCAGACCAGCCCACAACACAACAGAACACACCCCAGCCAAGCCAAGCCAAGCCAAGCCAAGCTAAGTTTGTAATTTCTATTCGCTATTCCTATTCCTACTCTCTCACTCTCTAATTGTGTTGTGGTACGTGCAAAAAGGAGACCTTTCTTTTAGTTAAAAAAAAAAAAAAAACACTAATGAAGTGCTTAGAAAAAAAAAAAAAAAAAAAGGTTGAAACTAGAAATTTTCGTTCGAAAGTAATTTTTTGAAGCTTCAACTTGCCGAACGCCCTGTAATTGTTTTCACACTTTTTATTTGTGCAGTAATATGAGGTGATCTTTCATAGTAAAGCACAATCTAACTAAAACTTTTTTACCCTTTTTTTAACTGTTATAAATGCATTTCACAACGTAGGTTTTAAGTATATAATTGAAATTACTAAAGTATAAAATTTTATATGATACAATATAAAGTAAAAATAAGTTATAATATAAAATTTTTATATGCTATAATAAAATTGTTTTAACTTTTAATTTTAATTGTATTATCAAACATATTTCATACATAGCCATATGAGGGAAGTTTTTATTTTTATTTTTTTTACATACTATTTCATACATGCCATATTTCTTAGTTTATTTCATAATTTTAACTTTTCCTTTTTTTTGTTTCCCCGTTTTTGTTTCTCTCAAAGAAAAGGGAAAACTGTCACATCAATAAGAAGCAGTTTGGACATTGGGGAACATTTGTAACGATTTTTTTTTTTTTTTTTGAGCTCTGTTTGAGAAAAAAGTAGACAAGTTTATGTTATTAATTAATTGTGGGGCATTAAAACAATTGTAGGAAGATTGATAGAAAATAGGTGAAAATATTTTTATTTTAAAAAATAAGAATTTTTTAAAAATTGTGTTGAGAGTGTTTTAAAAATTTGTCTCAAAAAACGTACAAAAACATTTTCAAAAATTTTGAAAACAAAAACAAATGAATCCAAAATGTCATATTTTAAAAACTTTTTAAAATAAATATGTGCAAAGTACACAGCTATAACTAGTCTACGTAAAAGAAGAACATGAAATTTCAAATAACATTATTTTTTGAAAGAAAAAATTGAATAGCATATCAAATAAATTATTTTCATATTTTTAAGTGGTAAATATAATAATAACCCGAATATGTATTGATCTTAAATGGCACGTAATAATAATAAAATACACACACTGATATCAAGCCAATGATGATTGATGATGATGATGCATCATCGTATACCTTATGCCACACCACAATATTATTTCTGCTATAATAGTCCCGCTGCTATTTCTCATCCTTTCCCTTCACGCCACTTCTTGATCCTTCTCCAATTTAGTGTATGTGTAAGCTAGTTAGCGGGCAAACTACACTTTCTAGGGTGTAGATTGATTTGTTCTATGAGGTAAAAATTTTAATTTTTTTGTCATGTAGTTAAAAAATAAAAAGACCGTGAGAACTAATGCTCCGTTTGGTAAGAAGGAAAGAAAATAAGAGAGAAGAGAAAACTATAAAGGAAAGAAAATTGTATAGAAAGGAAAGATTTTGATTTTTTACTTTACTTGTTTGGTATGTAAAGGTGGAAAGAAAATGATTTTATTTTCTCTTGTTTGATATTGCAAGAAAAACCAAAGGAATATAGAAACTACTATTAAGAAATTACCATTTTGCTTAAATATTATTTAGTTATTTCCTCAATTTGGTGCCCAAATTTTTTGTTGGAATTTTGGTAGAAAAGAAGGACAAATTGGCAACTTTACTTTCTTTGCATTGTTGTAAAACTTTTTCCTTACAAAATCCACCCATATTTGGAGAGATCAACTTTGGTGGGACCCACATACCATTTCTTCCATCCACGTTTCCTTTCCATTCTAATTTTGTTTTTACCAAACACTCCATCATATCAATTTCTATCCCAAAATCAATGTTTTCTTTTCCTCCACTTTTCACTCATACCAATCAAAGCATAAAGGTATGTTTACTTTGCATCAAAGAAAAAGGAAAATGGAAAGTGATTATATTTTGCTTAAATAATGTGTTTATTTACAAAATTAATAACAAAAATTTTATGGCCCACACAATATATGAAATAAGAAAAGAGAACGTCAATCCTCACAACCCTTTGGTATTGATTTCCTATCAAAGAGAATAAATACTATATCTACTTTGATGTCCAAATTTAAATGTTATTATTTAATAGTTATTAGTTATGTAAAAAGGATATTTTAGTAATTATATTAAATAAAATCCTCATTCGTAAGTAAATAAACACTAGAAATGAAATGTGTCTATTTCCTGTTACACCATCAAATAATTAAATGTACACTAAAAATGGAATAAATAATGCTCACTCTCATTACTTTACTTTCTTTTCAAATGTAATTATCTTTCTTTGTACATTCTTTTACCATTTCGTAAACATGCCCTCAAATACCTTCAAAAGACTTAAGTTTTTTTTTTTCTCTCTCTTCCGCATGCTACAATACGAGATCACCTCATAGGGAGATCAAGGACCCGTTTGTTTCGATACTCAAATCACGGTTCGAATCATTTTGCTACAGTATTTTCTCTCACAAAAATTTAAATCTTCATTCAAATATTCTATTCAAACACTCGAACCAAACGGGCCCCAAGATTACTCCTACTAGATCTCACAAAGGAGATCAATCTCCTCCACCAGAGATGTGCCAGAGATCTCAAAGTTGATAAAGAAGATTGATCTCCTTTGGAAGATCTCCTTTTTTTGGGGCTTGAGTTGCCAACGTTGTAACATCTATTCCATGAATATAGGAGGAAATCTCATCGAAGTTGAGGAAGACAAGGCGAGGGAGGAACGGTTCTCGCTTGTGAGAATGACTCTAAAATTCAGGTGGCATTACTTAGAACTCATGTCACTCATTACAAAACATGCTACTCAATTCTCACAAGTCACTTTTAAAGATTCATTGCATGACGATGATGTCCATGAAACTATAAGGCGTTGTTTGGCATTGATAATAAAAACAATTATTTTTTTTTTGAAAGGAGAAAATAGTTTCTAAAAACAAATGGAGGTGTTTGACATTTGATTCTTGATAACATTTTTTAAAAGTTTTTAAGTTAAAAACTAAAAAGTAGAAAACAACAAAATGTTAATGTGTTTGGCATTATTTTTTAAGAAGTGTTGAAAGAACAAAAAAAAAAAAGTGTTTGGATAAGAAAAAATTGTTGTTCTCAAAATTTTTTCCTTATGTTAGAAAACTTTAATTGTCAATTGCTATAGATGACAAGCCGAGAACTATAGGGGCGGGGCCAACGGGGCCAAGACCGTGTCAGAGTTATTGTCAGTGTCTTGACCCTACTTTTGTGGCCATTACTTAACTACAGATTTATACTTGAACATATCTTATCACAAATTACTTAGACTTGTAAAATAATTTTTTTAAAACATAATAATAATTATTTAAAATAGTTTTCTTTAAAACATTTCTTAATTTAAAACAAAGCCTTTTTAAAACATTTCTCAATTAAATATTGTCATAAACCTTTTTATTTGCAAACTTACATATCTTTGTTGTAGTAACTGTAGCAACATATTAATCTTAGAATTATCAAGACTAATGTTGTATGATGATAACCTCAGTTTTAAAAACATACTTTCATACAACTATTTAAACATACATACGCAATTCATTTTAAACATACTATAGAAAATTATTGCATAAGCAGTACGTATTCCAATCTCCAATATTCGTCTGTCGCTCACTAGTGTCATCGAGTGTTGCTGACAGTATTGATACTTATTTTTTCGCAAGACATAAGCCTAGCCCATGCCTCATAGCACGACCAAAGGTAAGATACGTGGACCCAAGTTAGGAGGCAGGGTCCCCTAAGTAGGTAGTAATTTGGAAGGCCAAAGAACGTGAGAGAGCCCATTTTATGTTGTCCAATTAGACTTTTAACTCACTTGGGAAGATTTAAGTCTAATTCAAATTAGAATAAAATAGGTATGGAGAAAATTAGAGTAAAAAAGGCATAAAAAACCCACTTAGAAGCCTAGGTCCAACGCTAAGAAAAGCCCATTTTTGGCCCATCCAATGTGGCAGTACACTTGTAGCACCAGCTCACCTGTTGTGCTAGCTTTGCTAGCTCACCTGTGGAGAACCCTACTGCAAGGCCATGTGACTCCTACAGCCAGAGGCAAACTCCCCTCAATCAGGGGCAGGTTAGAGGGAGACCTAAGTCTTAGGTTTGAACTTTGTCTAAGAGGGTAAGGCAAGACTCCTGCTGCATGGACACCCTATGGTAGGCCACTTAGGATAGCGTCCCTAGGGCAGCTGTTCATTAATGCTCCTAAGATGCTTAAACCCGTGCTAAAAGACCAAGTTTGAACCTAGAGGGAAAATCTCTCACCACGGGGAGTTGCCACATATGGCTACTCTCGTGGGGAGTTGTCAACCAAACTAGATCTCTGTTTTCTTTTATATATACCCTTTCTAACACCCTTGAGAAAAGGCTAATGAATACATTATGCTCAGACCAAAAGAAAGAGACTTTCCATAATTACCATAGCCACTATCTCACCTAAGCTCAAGCCACCATGAACCACTCTTAAATCCCCATCAAATCACCCCAAAGCATTCACCAACCTTGTCCCTGACCTCAATACCATCTGGGAGAAGCATCACCATGGTCTAAGCTTGCCATCCCAACTCGACAGAAAACCTTAAACTCCATATTTTTGGCAAACTCCAAGAATACCCAAGTCACTTACCCAATCTCATTAAAACCCAAAAGCAACGCCAAATCACATTGAAACTAGAGCTGGAAAAATCGTGTCACGTGTCGTGTTCGTGTCAGCACGATTATAGCATGACACGATTAAGCTGAACACAAACATGATTAATAAATGTGCCAAAAATGCAAACACGAAAATGACCAACCCATAGCACATGTAACATGACACGATGTGGTTAACACGATTACTAGTTTATGACCCAGTTAACTGAAAATTAAAAAAAATAAAAAAAACTAATAAAAAATTACAATATCTAATTAATACTAACCAACACGACTAAAAAAACTTACTATATAATTTTTTTACTACATATTTTTTTTAATTTTGTTTAAAAAATAAAGCCAAAATTAAAGCCAAAATAAATTAGAAGGCCTTAAATGTTGATGTAAAGAACATAATGATATTTAATTATTAAATGTTTTGAACTGTATTTTTCCCCCAATCTTTAAATTGGAGAAAATTTATTTTAAAGCCACAAACGGCTTCATTGGCGACGCATGTTGAAGGTGAAAAACTAATAGTTCATATAAAGCGCACTTGAGAGACATTCTCGTTTCTTTTCTACGTGGGACTTTTGAAAGCTAATGAACAAAAGCGTAAAACCATAATAAATAAATTAAAAGCTATCATTTAACACCAAAGTATCATTTGGCGTGGTGGTAGCAAGTGCAATAAGAAAGCTTGCTCAGGTGCAAGGTTTGAATCTTTAAACCTACAAAATCATCAAATTTTATTATTTTTAAGTTTAAATGTGCTATAAACGGGTGGGTCGTGCTGTATCGTGTTGACACATTTACTGCACGTTTAATTAAACGTGTTAAAGCATATTAAACTTGCTAGCATGAATTTAGCCCGTTATTTTTGTGTTATTTATGTCAACCCATTTATGGCCCATTTAATATACATACAGTCCAAACCCATTTATCTCGTGTCATTTTTGTATCATATCATCATGCCATATCTGAAATTGCCAGCTCTATTTGAAACTAACCCTTCTATGTCCTAAATAACCCTATGCAGAAAGAGGATCGGAGCCACCATTAATGGACTTCCATTCTTTCTCTCTCTAAAACCTCTATCTAAGCCTTAAATTACCCCACCGTCGCAATTGTCCTCCTATAAGACTGCTCCTCCCACGAGGGTCAATATACTATACTATTTCATCAAGAATCCTATATTTTCAACAAATGGGTGCACCACGTGCATGCTTAGAGACCTCTTTTAGCAAAGTCATCATCTTCAATGGGTCCAACACCACAACGTGTCTCACCCTTGGACTTGACCATCCTGGGGCCTACTTGGGTTTAGCTATAACCCAATTGAGGCTAGCAAATTTTGGCCACTCGCAACATTGAAATAGCCCCCATGACTCAATCAGTTGCAGTACCTGTCGCATATCCACCTCAACTCTTGTCAGACAGTACCCAAGCTAATAGAGAGAAGCCACAAAGTCCGCACTCTCCATGTGTGAAGGCCTGCAACATAAGATCCCCAACAACAGGTTTCTTGTTAGACATGTATACCCTAAGGAGTAAAAATGTAGCAAGTTTTTAGAGACATTTTTATCAATAAAGAATTTATTTATTGTTTATATACCAAATCTTGTCCTCTTTACATTCATATTTGTTGAATGTATGTTAAGCAAACAAAAGTCTAAGACTATCGGTCTAAACCTTTACGAATTAGGCATATGATAGACAGATTATGTGGAAGACACAATTCTTAAGGTGATGGTCTAAATCATAAGATCCACAATCGAGGGAATAAAGGTGGGTGCTTTATTCATATAAAGATTGTTATGTTGTCTATATCTCTATTGGGAGATGGTTTATCTTAACCATCGGAGGTGGACTCCAGGAATAGAAACATTAACACATTGTCATAGGTGACGATGTGTTGGATCAGGACATAAAGTGAATTGATTTAGATTAACAATTCTGTCTCGGTAAATCGATTCACTTTAGACAATCATTTGTATTGTATCTTAATCCTAAGATGAATAATGGGCCCATTGTCTTTACTTGTGTCTTTTGATGTACCAAAGGGTGACACCCACATCTTAATAGTGGTATGCATGCTGGTACATTGGAGGCATGACTCTTGATAGCGTAGACTTGTTATTCATAGATATAGAATCCATAGCTCCTCTTTAGGAGTATTGATATCCTCTTATATGCATTATCCTATAATTAAAAAACTAGAGTACTCAATCATTTGGATATATAGGTGTAACCGAATGGTATACCGTTTTTGGATGGTAAGTTTTCTGATGGTGAGATAATGGAACGTAAGATAAAAATAATCAGGAAGGTAAGACAGAACTTGTCCTTAAGCCGATTATGGATAATCCTATAGGGATACGATACACTATGATATGTCATGGAGACTTAGCCATACGGGCTTCGTAATTCTATGTAGTTCAAGAGTACAGCTCCAAGTTTTTAGTGGAGTAGCGTTGGAGTTGATAATTATGAAATGTATATCTGGGGTATTGGGTTTCATAATTATCGGAAGCTTGAACTATATAGGTCCATTTGATCCCCTTTGTTAGCTCACAACATCCTGTAACAATACGGCGTGCTTTTTCAATAATTGGTGACTTATGTCAGATTTATCAGATTGGTTAAAAATTTAGAAGAATCGGATAATTCATTTCTGTTTATAAGTTAAATTAATTTTGTGATAAAATCGATTCAAGATAAACTTGTTGAATTATTGGGATCGGATAATTCTTGCCTGTTTATCGGTTGATTTAATTTTTGAATAAATTAGATCAAGATAAACTTGTAAAATTATTAGGAATTGATTTATTTTCCTAAAGATTATCTAGATAAAGTTGTTTTAATTAGATAACTTCTCTATTGGGTTATTTGAATTAAAACTGAGACTTTATCCTATAGAATCTCGGGTGGAAAATAAAATATTTGTTGAGATTTTTTTTCGGCAGTTCGGCATGCCGATCCTCAAGTTCGGCCTACAGATGGAGCAAGTTCGGCTTGTCGATGTATGAAGGATAAGATCACGCGTTTTACACATATTTTATCAAATATTGATCCAAATTTGATTTTGATTAGAATTTTTGAGACCTAATCTGATAAGGACTGACCCCAGACCAAACCTCTATAAATAGGGAGTGAGTCTTAAGAGTTATTCTGATCAATTGAGAGATTAAGAGTGATACTCTACTGGTGAGAATCTGAAAACTCCCTGAGAGCTCTTGTTCACAAATTAGGAACACTAGCTTTGGGTTTTCTCAATTGGTTGGAAGGAGAGTCACTTGGTGGAAGAGCTGTACGTGTGAGCCCACACTCACTCCGATCGTGGATAGAGAATAGCAAATAAGACCAGTTGGTTGAGGCTTTTCTAGAATGTTACTTCTCTACACGGATTACGGAAGTTCTTCGGCATTCAAAGGTTAGTAAGATTTGGTTAATTTATGCATATAGCGCGTCAAACTTGTGTTTAGAAAAATACTCTGATATAAAATTTTTTAAAATTCTACTGCATACTATTTTTCTAACAATTGGTATTAGAGCCATGGTTTTTACATAAATGTACGAGTTTGTGATCATGCTATATGTATGAATTGTATGATCTTGATCTCTTCCATGCTTGAATTTAATTTAATAGAGAGTTGGCACTCTAGGTTTCTATATATTTTATATGTTGTCATGGATTATATGGTGAATGTTTATTAATTAATTATGGTTGATTAAATTATTAATTAATTAATTAATACCGGTCATGGTTCCTTAGAGGTTAGAATGTGTATCTAGGTTTTCATGTAATTAGATGGTAGACTATCATCTCCGTCTAGGAATTATTGTTTAATTTTAAATTTGTAAGAATTTTGTAATTAAATAATTATTCGGAGAAGATGGATCTAGAAAGCGGATCTAGAAGATGGATGATGATGCTCCTAGGTATTTCTTGAGTCTCTAATTTTATGTTTTTGAATTGTTGAAAATAAAATTGAAGAATTGCATTCAAAATTGTATTTTCTAGAAAGGGTGATTTTTGCTCGGTCGGCATGCCGAACTCTCCAGTTCGACAGGCCAATGGTCCCGGATCGGTAGACAGGACGTGAGGTTCAGCAGGCCGACAGTGGGGCAGAAATCAAGTGGCTCTAGCAGTAGGCCAAACTTTTAGTTCTGCAGGCCGATTTGTGAAGATCGACAGGCCAATGGGTCATGACCGACAGGCCGATCTACACCCAGATCGGCTTGCCGACAGAGAGCTGGAATTTTTTTTTTCCAGAAAAGGTGCAGTTTTTTAATGCAGTTTTGATTTTGTTTTTGGGACAATTCTAAGAAACGTTAAATTTGGATATGACTGGAAATATAAAGTATTCGATTCATACGGAATTAAAGACTTAAAGATGGGCATTACATGAAGAATGATACAACTTGAGGATTCAAGGATGAAGAATCAATAATATGTTTCGATTATTCTCTTGTAATCTTAGTTTTCTATTTGCCAGGGTGGAACCATAATATTATGGTTATTATTATTTTGCTTGTAGCTTTGCTTGATTGCTTTGCTTATCTACATTATAATATGATTTGCCATGTACATTGATAACATACTATATAGAATAGGGAGTGCCGCTCATATTAAAATTGTTCATGCATGTTCTTAAAATAAAACCTTGATTTCAAAAGATTGAGTAGGAGAATGTTTTCGAAGAGAGGACCTAAGGCCTTCATCGCTGGTCTATAGGAAGAACATGGTGGTCCTAACCTCTAGGAAGGGATTTCTATCATGTACCATATTGGATCTCTGAGAGGATAAGATATTTTAGCATGATTTATGGTTGCACACCCCTAGGTGGTGATTGTAAATCATGGATAAAATATTGAAACGATGGTTATACGCTTATGTTAATTTTGTTATTAACCTTCCCTAGGAGCTCTGTTAATAGAATTAATGGCCAAAGAAACAATTATTAATATATGCTGGATTATACGGGTCCTAGATGGCATATATTAATTAGGAGGGGATCCGTGTTCCTAATTGAATTTAGCATAACTCCCCTAGGAGCTTGTTGAATTATGAGTTGGAAATTATCGTTGTAAGGTTATGATATTTTTGAGGTTTTGACACATAAACACATTTATATGTTTTTATATGATTGTGTTATCTCAGTAAATTATTATTATATGTTTACTTATGTTTGGTATATGATTCTTTATTGTAGATTAAAAATGTCTAAAGACGCTTTATCTCGATACTTGACAAAAACCTATTAACTGGAGAGAATTAAAATGATTGGAAATGGAATCTCCTTTGAGAAACTGAAATTTGTGTTGACAGCCCCTTGTCCTCCGGAGCCTACGGGAGACTCCACTAATGAGCAATTCCAAGCGTACGATTGCTAGAAAGATGCAAATGATTAGGCCTGCTGCTATGTTATGGCTAACATGAATAACGTGCTGCAGGCTCAACATGAGGATTATGAGACTGCGAAGCATATCTTGGATAATCTTGAAGACGTGTTTGGAGACCAGGCTATAACAAAGCGGCAAGGGGCGCTTCGAAAACTTCTTAACTGTAAACAAAGGCTGAGAACATCTGTAAAAGAGCACATGATGTTGGTCATGGGTTACCTCGCTGAGGCTCAAACCAAAAGAGCCAACATCGATGCTGAAACTCAGATGACTATGGTCTTTGAGACTCTGTCAAAGGAATTTTTTTCATTTAGAGCTACTTTTAATTTAAGCAATAGGCGAGATATGACCTTAACAAAATTGCTGAAACAGTTACAGGAGTTCAAACTGCTGATCAAAGAGTCTCCTGCAGGTGGAGAGGCCAACATGGTAGCTGCTTTTGGTTCCAATCCCAACTTTGGGAATAGAAAAAAGCAACGGGCCAAGAACGAGAAGTCTTCTATTCCTGCTAGCACCAAGAGCAAGAAAAAGAAGAAGAAGAACCTGAAGAAGCTTAAGTGCTTCTTTTGTGGAAAGGTTGGGCACATAAAGAAGCATTGCAAGGACTTCCTTTCCAAAGGAGGTAGGTGTGATCTTCTATATTTAGAAACTTATTTAGTTGAGGAATCTAGTGACATTTGGGTCATAGATTTCGGTGCAACTAATCATGTTTGTGTTTCTTTGCAGGGGTTCAAAGAAATGAGAAGTCTGCTACATGAAGACTTCACGCTTCGCATGGGCGATGGATCCTTGGTCTCATCAGAAGCAGTGGGAGACGTCCATCTTTATTTTGATAATTATAGGAATTTAATTTTACGAAACTGTTTTTATGTTCCTAAATTTAAAAGGAATTTAATTTCTGTAGCTTGTTTATTTAAAGATTCCTATTTGGTTTCTTTTAATGATAAAGTGGTGATTCATAAAAAACAAATCTTTTATCTGTTCTGGATGGATGCAAAATAATCTATATTTTATAAAACCTAAGATGGACTTACTGCTTAATGCTGAGATGAATGATAATAACTCTAAAAGACTCAAAACTTCTCACTCTAATAAGACTTATCTTTGGCATTTGCGCCTTGGTCATATTAACCTAAATAGGATTCACAGGCTGGTAAGGGATGGGCCTTTAAGTCACTTAAAGGTGGAATTTATACCTCAATGTGAATCTTGTTTGGAGGGTAAAATGACCAAAAGACCATTCGGGTCTAAAGGCAATAGGGCCAAAGGGGTTCTAGAACTTGTGCATAGTGATGTTTGTGGACCAATGAACATCCGGGCACGAGGAGGGTATGAGTACTTTGTCACTTTTATTGACGATTACT